>JAQJVL010000105.1:1185504-1661344 GCA_035578905.1 Stictocephala bisonia
AATCAGAATCAGAACTTTATTATCCATTAAGTACATTATATATATACAATAGGATTCGTCACATGTATACTAACTAAAACATTGGAATTTTTATTAAACTGTCCAAAGAGTCATATCATAGGTTAAAAAATCATCACAGTTGTAAAAGGCTTGTTTCTTAAGAAAATAGGAAACAACATATTTAAATCTACTTATAGGTAACATTTTGACAAAAGGTGGTAATCTATTGAACAATAAGTACTGCTGGTAATAAAAACTATTAAAGGATTTATGTAGTCTAATGCAAGGTGTTGTTAGATCAGCTCGGTTTCTAGTTAAGTGGTTGTGACAATTTTCTTGTGTAGTGAAACTAGCAAGGTTTTCTTTGACATAAATCAGATTAGAATAAATATATAAACTTGGAAGAGTCATTATCTTTAAATCAATAAAGCTACTTTTACATGAATCTCTATTTCCTAAACCTAAGATACAGCGAATGGCTTTTTTCTGCCAGAGAAATGCTTTATTTGAATTACAAGAGTTACCCCATAATCGTATGCCATAGTTTAAATGTGAATGAAAAAGTCCATAATAGGCTAGAAGTAGAGTGTCATGGTCTACAAGAGACTTAAGCTTTCTCAAGACAAAAGTAGCTCTAGCTAGAACTTTACATAACTGGTCAACATGGTCATTCCAAGTTAACTTATTGTCTAATCTGATACCCAATACTCTAACTGAGTTGGTATAGTTGATACTATCTTTGTCAATGTTGTTTTTCAGAGTGAATATTATTTTTTCAGTTTTGTTCTCATTAAGTGATAAAATATTTGCTAAGTACCAGGCTTTAGAACTTTGTATACAAGTATCAAGTTTTCTTTTAACATTTTCAAAATTTACATCAGAGCACAATATAGAGGTATCATCAGCATACAACACAGTTGTACATGGCACATTAAAACTAAAGTCATTTACATATATAATGAAGAGCAAGGGCCCAAGGACAGATCCTTGAGGCACTCCCGCAGTCAGTATCCTAGGCCTAGATAATACATTCTTTACTTTTACCATTTGATTTCTATTACTTAAATAGCTTTTAATTAAGTTTAAAACATTGTTTTGGATGCCATAAAATTCAAGTTTCTTTATTAGAATCGAATGTGAAACAGTGTCAAAAGCTTTACTTAAATCTAACATGGCACTACCTATTATTTGATTTTGTTCAAAACCCATTAAAATGAAAGTTACAATTTTTTCAACTGCCATGACTGTTGAATGCTTAGGTCTAAAACCGTACTGGAAGTTGTACAAAATATTATTGACAGAGAAGTAGTCATATAATTGATCAATGAGACAACTTTCAATCACCTTGCTTATCACTGGCACTATTGCTATAGGCCTATAATTTTCTGGCAAGTCTCTATTGCCTTTCTTAAAAATAGGGGTAACAATAGAAGTTTTCAAGCAGTCAGGAAATTCACCTGTTGCTACAGTTAAATTAATTACATAGGTAAGAGGAGCCAGAATGGCTTCAATGATATGTTTCAATACATAGTTAGACAAGCCAAATATGTCTTCACTACGAGATGAACTAAAGTTATTTACAATAGATCTGACAGCCACACTGTCTACATTTTCCCACAAGAAATTAGGTCTATTTACATCAGCACCTACAGATTTGTTCAATAAATTGATAAAAGTAGAATCAGCTTTACTAGTTGTAGGATTACTTAAAAATATATTATTAGGCACATTGACAAAGAAATCATTTAAATGGTCCGGTGAAAGAGAGGAAGGAAAGAAAAGGAAAGACAGGCGTTGGTGGCAGGAGAAATTTCTACAAAGAAGAAATGGTGGAGTTCTGTTCAGGCTAAACTTTAAAAAAAGAAACTAGTATTAGTACTTAAAATTGATAGAATGTGTCATTAACCAATCATTACAAATTACTTTAATAATATGTACAAATAAAATTTGAGGATATATATTAAAAATATTTTTCAAAATATTCTAAAAATCACATAACACAACGAGTTATTAAGTGAGTGTTTAATTAAGTTGACCATTTCAACAATGAATACACATGGATGTGTATTGATTGGTTTAAATAGCCTAGGTCTACTAGAAAGAAAAACATACAATATTTTATATATTTAATTTATGCTAACAAATTCTGGTTATAAAAAATAACATAACGACTATCAACAACTTTGAAATGCGTTAAATAACAAACACAACAAAAATTTAAGTGATGAGGTAAGTACCAAACGGTGATCAATAACAATTCAGAGGCAATAATATATAACATGACACTATCAGGCATCATTAAAGCAAAGATATATTATTTATAAATTATAATAAGATAATACATGGTGGCTTTTGTAACCCTCGATAAACATCTACGTATCTTCTTCACTCCACTCCCTTGCTGCTGAGCTTTTAAAACTACACTAAACTTACAACAACCACACTAAACGTATTAAACTACACTAAACTTACTAGAAACACACAAAACTAAACAACTACAGTTATATCAGATGGACTATCAAACAAAACTGTTTGACAGTAAACCATATGCTAGATGTAGCTTGAGACTTTAGCCAGAACTCCATTTGAGACGCTGATTTTTGGTGTTACGGAAGGAAATTATAGCAGGAATTTACGAACCTGCCACAAACTATCGAGCCCATGCCGAGCCGTAACATCCCTTTGATGCATCAGGGAAAAACTGACAACTGATGATTTGAGGCTCTGCTCGCTCGTCGTTTGTTTCGGTGCTCGGATCCACTACACACCAGAACATGTCAAAATGTGTTACGGTTTGGCGCTTGGCATGGTAGTGTGTGGTGGGCTTAACAGACTTGTACTAAAGAGGCATACAGCTTAGTATGCCTCTTAGGCACATCACATTGGATGTAACCTTACTTCCCGCAAAGTTCTTGTATCTACTACTAATGTTGTTCATATTCCTCTCTGTCTATGTTATACATAGAGTTGACATAGTTGACAATTTGGGAAAGAGTTGTATGTAAAGTACCACTTTAAATATCTGTAAATTGTGTGAGATGTCAATAGGGTATGATATCTGTTGTATCATTTATCATGTACTGTTAATTATTCAATATATATTTTAGTCTGCCTCCCTAAGTTCTTTTTTTGTTTTATCAAATGTTCCTTTCTCTAATTTCCATTTTGTCAGAACTTTTTTAAACTATTAATATTATTATGATTTCCAACATTCAAAGTTACACTATTTTCGTTTTAAAAAGTTATGAATGATGTTTTTAGATTGATTGCATTCTATATTAATGTAATGGGTTCCTATATATGTGTTTCCTTTAAGATACTGGTAAGAAAATCTTATATTCTACAACATTGATGACTGAATATAACCTGGTTACTAAATACAATTGACAAAATTTCAAAAGGCCACATTAAATTCTTTAGAGTGTGCAAGCTATTAGTTACAGATTCCTTTTTTTTATAATATTGAAACTAACATGACAAACGAATATGTTGACTTTCAGTTGTCACACATGTTGCACAAAATTTCTTTGAAGACTTTATAATTTAATACAACAGTTCATATTTACAAATTTCAAACTAATGATCAGATGTCAACTCAGATGTCAGATGTCAACAGTTCATATTCATATTTACAAACTAATGATCAGATGTCAACTCCGTTGATTACATAATTCCCACTAGATGGTTATCTGCAAATAGATGGTGCGTTGTTTTTATAGAATTCCTATGGTGCATTCAACCATTCAAATTATTCGCTATAAGTTTTAGAATTGATTTTATAAGTACATAGGAAGATTTATCATCCAATGTTAAATTTTGAGTCTCAAAAATTCAGCTTTTTTTTTATCTATTGTGTAGTCCCATGTAAATTTAATGCAGTTTAAATCAGCTGTGGTAGCAGATCTCTAACTAATCAAATAACTGACACAAATATTTCTATTACATGAGATATCTATTTATAAGTAATAATGTAATCAAGGCAGGGATGTACCCAGGGGGAGTGTCCTGGGTGTCCAGACACCCCCAAAATGTTTAACTTTTTTGAGTGAGCGAAGCAAGCATCGTTAGATATATGTGCTGTACGTTGGAAATGGTCATGTGACAACGATGCTGTACAAGAGCGGTTGTCATTTTATGTTTAGCCATCTTTGTTTATAAATAATGCTCTCTTGACCGCTAGTATTTACCATAATAAGTGTAGTGAAATGAAATGAAAGTGTAGTGTAGTGAATAGTGTAGTGTAGTCCATATATAATATATTTTAGTGGAAGTGACAGTGCATAAAAGGAAATTAATTAATAAAAGCACTACCACTAGCACTTCAAAATCATAATAATAACAATCCAACATACAAATAATGCAATATAGGGCTAAAAACAGGCTGGAGAACTAAGAGTGAGTAAAATATTTCATTTTTTAAGTGTATTTTAATTTTACAACCATGTATATATTTATGTAGGTACTAGCCTAAACATTTATTTTATCCATGGTATTAGTTTAGCATTCTCATAATAATCTAAGATCTTGAAAAAAAATAACTTTTATTATTTGTGTTTGCTCAAAATGATGATTTTATTTTATTTATCGACAATAATATAACTTAGTATGTTATTATCCTACGTCAAAAATGTATTTTGTCATGAATATAATTATTTTTTTATATTTCTATTTAGAATATCTGTTTTATCAGTTTCTGTTCTCAGAAAAAATCCTTAAAAAATTGTAATATTTTTTACTATAGTTACAATATGCACAACTTTTCAAGAGCCGTTTACACAATTTGCGCACACTGACTTTTGGTGTTATAAATTTGATACTTTTTGGAATATATTCATATATTTTACATTTTCTTGTAGGTAATAGATAGTACTAATAAAGTACATGTAGCAAAAAATTATACATAACTCTTATTTATGGATTGTTTTGTAATTTTTCACAGAATTTTTCATTTCCGTGGTAACATTTTTATTTCCCACAATAAACTAAAAATATAAAACTTTGTATATGGATACAATATGACTATTTTTCCTAAAAAACTGTTTCTTGTCTATTTAATGGTAATTTTTTAGAATTTTTACATGACCTATTTGATTACCTACAATGATCATACTGTAACTTTGGACATTTTCATTTTTGCGTTTTATGTACACAAACAATTCAAACAACAAAAACTAGTAGTTTATGTAAAATGTAACAACATATTATTATAGTGCACAAAATAATAAACAATTTGGCTCTCTTGAAATTATTTACAAAAATATTTTAGTGCTCCTAAGGAGGGTTATAAGTTATAATTAACGTACAAAATTTAAAAAATTGTCAATCTTCTAGACAATAATTATTTAATATTTTTGTTGTTGTAAGTTTTGATCGTAGTATGTGAAAGTACAGTTCTTGAGAAGAAAAACTAAATGATAAAATTGACATTTGGAGCATATTTAGCATTTGTTATGATTTTTACAAAAAAAGCTTGCGAAGCGCTGAAAAGAAGCATTTTGCAGTTGGGAGTTCACCAAGTATTCACCGTCTAGGGTTAAATAAAATCATCATAGTTTAGTGTACATTACTGTTAAGTTTATATATGCATTAATAACTTTCCCAAACTAGGCCAAGACAAGAATATTAAACATTCTAGAACAGGATCTACATTGTAATTTTTTTAATTTTAAACGAGTGTAATATTTTAAAGGTGAACCTTTTGAGGATTTGTGGGTTTATGTTCTAGTACTAAAGACCTTTAATTTGTATTCGACCTATGTTTTCATTTAGGATTTTCTTTTGACTCCTGTTGAGCGATCTCCCCTGATATGACAGTAAACTGGTAGTTACTTCAAAAAGTAGATTTATAGGTGTAATAAAGATGTACCAAGTTTTATCTGTAATTGCTGAAACATTATTAATCTCCTGCGGGACTTTATACAACACCCTGTATAATATGCTATTGTATATTAATATTTAACTCGTACCTAGCAAGCACTTCACCATTTTTAAACATTACTATTCAATAAGGGTCCTTGTAACCTTTGAATGAATCCATAAAATTTATTGGTCTGTAGTAAATTATAACAAGTTAAAAAAAAAACACTTTGAGATCAAAAAGATTGTTCTAATTACATGACTTTAAATAACTGTTTTACTAAATATATTTTCATCAGTCTAATTAGATAATTCAACAATAACAAGTTTCCTTAAGGACACATGTCACAAATGGTACACCTGGCATTGATAGATGGACCAGAGTCGTGGTTAAATGAACCATTAAATGAAACCAATTTTTAAAAGAATTTTAAAGGAACTATTGTGTTCACTAAACATAATTTTTCTATTATCCTGACTTTTTAATGATGTTAATCTTACAAGGGTTTTTTTCTCTTAGAGATTAGTGTATATTACAAGAAAGTGATTATATCTTACTGAACGTTCATATCTTTATGGTTGTCACGAACCACATATTAAAATGGTATTATTTTAATTATAATATGATGTTTTAATAAAGTATCTGAGAAGTGAAAATTATCACACAATATTAAATCAACAGTATTGGTATTCCTTACAATAGTGGAAAAGGCCAGTGATGTCACATACGTTCCCTCTGCTCTTGCCTACAGTCAGAAGACTCAGTGCCACTATCAAAAAACTATGTTGGCCCTGTTTTCTGTAGCCCTTGGATTGCCCTCCCCTTGCTATCTCTGTTCAGACTCCCCAATTGGACACTCCCGAAATTGAGTTTTGGGTACATCCCTGAATCAAGGGTTTTTAGTTATTTTATCTGATTGTGATTATGTATTACTCTCATACTTTTTGCTTGAAATGATAATGTTTTTAACCAATCAAATTGAAATTCTGTACTTTTACATAAAATAAAGCCATAAAGTGAAACATGTTTCCTATAATAAATTTCTTTTCTTAAAGTTGCAATAAAAATAGTAATAAATCAAATACAAAATTTTAAAAATTGCAAATAAATTTATGATACAGTAGAACCCCGCAAATACGAACTAATTGGGGGGACAGCTTGTTCGGATTCCGAAAAGTTCGGATTATCCGAAAAATAGCGTATAGAATTACTGTACTAACATTAGCACAGTTGTTCAACGTTAACTGACGTTCATCACACCCTTCAGAAAAAGAACTGACATGTGGTGAAATTAGGGCTGTTTTCTTGCCACCAAATGTCACTCCATTATTGCAGCCAATGGACCAGGGTGTCCTGCAGTTTATAAAACTTTATTATAGAAAACATTTGGTACGGACACTTCTATCAGATGAAGAAAGTTCCATCACTGACATCCTGAAAAGAATCACGATAAAAGATGTAATTTATTGGGTGGCTGAATTCTAGGACAACTGTCCTGAAACTTTGATTAAAAAGTCGTGGAAGAAGCTGTGGCCAGATTTACAATTTGAAGAAACACAGCATTTTCAAGCTCCACTACAAAATGACCTCTTAGATGTCGTTCATAACTTCCAGGATGTGAAGAAGATGGAGAAAATGATGTCATAGAATGGGTTGGTGTTGACGATAATGGCCACCAAGAATACAATGATGAGTAAATCGTAAATTTGGTTCAACCTCAAAGCCCTAATGAAGACGAAGAAAGCGAGGAAGAAATTTCCAAATTAGATCGAGTGTCACATGCAGATGCCACTAAAGCCCTGGATGTGGCTCTACGATATGTGGAGCAGAGCCCTGCTGCGTTACCAGCTGACGTAATGTTTATGCGTAGATGGCTTAACATTGCCGCTTCTAGTCGCTACACATTTATGCGTAAGAAGAAAGTTACAGAGTTCTTTAAGAACACACCTTAATCTTTTATATTTTTATTCTGTATTTTATCTAACGTTGTATTCATGTATTCATTCTGTACTATACTGTACTTCACTGTACTTCGAGTTCAATTATAAACCATGTTAACGATGTTGAAGGTGTTTTTGTAAATTAAAATTATGTTTTTACGTTTTTGTCTGTTATTTCATTCCCGGTTTTGCGACTCCAAATTTACTAAATACAGTATTTTAACTTGTTAAAAAAAAGTTTCCGATCCCCGTCAGTTCGGATTTGCCGAACATTCGGATTTGTGGGGTTCGGATTTGCGGGGTTCTACTGTAGTTTAATTTTATAAAAAATTTCTTTGTATATAAAAGGATTTACAACAAATTCTACAACAAAAACTTTGTTATACTTATGATTTATTTACAAAACAGTTACTTCTCTGTATTTTAACCCACATCTTCTTAAGTGTGCCCATTGTAAAATTGATTCATTTAAAAAATAAGTACGAAAACATAAGAAACATTTATTTCCCATTATTTTAAACCACTTAATCCAAGACAATTATCATCTAAAACATAATTTTTTTATATGTATTATACATTTTTTCCTAAGTATTTCCTGAAGAACAAGATCATACTGGTTTAGTTACATCATTGAATTAGTTACAAGTACACGAAGTGGGTCATTTGTTTCTAAAAACTCATCCGAGGAATAGAATACTTTGCTTCTGACACATTTTTACTTGCCTAAGAAATTATTTGTTAAATATTTCTATTGTTAGTGTGTACAATTTGTTTATTGTTTTTACAAACTATCAACAATTTGGTTGTCTTATTTACTATCATGCTCCTTAGTGATTAGTACAATGTAAATATATCATCTTACTTACCTGACTGGGGCACGCTTAGACTTTGGATTATTTCGGGTGATCCTTTGCAGTACACAATTAAATCCTTTGACCCAAGAGTTCGAGTCAAAACACTCATTCTTTGTAGTTTTGAAGAAAACTGATATTGATGAATGATACCAATTTCAAGGGGCTAAAATAATTGAAAGCAGATTTAACAAATTAAACCAAACTATACAATTTAAAAAATTTGTAAAAATTAAAGTTTTACCTTTGAATAAAACAGGTGATAAAAAAGATACAGTTTAAGAATTGTCTGTCAAACTGATTATATAGGCATATAATATAATTCTAGGATATCTTGATTCACATAAAGCGTGATAGATTAACAATACCACCCTCCTCCGCCTGAAGAGATAATGGAGGAGTACAAAGGACTCATTTACAAATAATTTCATTTGTTGATATTAAAAGTAGCAATAATTATACTGGAGTTTTTCATCTTATGGGTGTTATTATGGATGAAGTGAAGTGTTATTAATGACGAATCCATATGATGAAGTCAGCATTAGACAATGAGTTTTTGTTTCTTTAAAATTTGTTTTTATTGGATTTACACATTTTAATTTTTTTAATCACCATTTTTACAATTTTCAAAAGTTCATTTTTCTATTGTGAGTAATTTTGGTAAAAAATAACTAAAGTTAACAATAAATCTTATTCTCCAGGTTAACACGTTCACTGAGGGACAAATATAGATAAAACCAGCCCCACATGTTGAAAAACTATACTTATGTCATACCTAATATAAATAATAAAAAAAGAATAAAACTTAACAGATATCAGAACCACGCTGAATGTAAAATTAGAGGCATCCAAACGACACAAAAACAACTTAACTTTCCGTCCTGGATCGATGATCAGCTCATGCTGACCATATTTTGCTGAATAGTGGGTAGTGTCGTTGGCACAGTACTGGACCATGCGCAACCAGCGTGTGTCGTGAGATGGCCCTGTACTGGGCCACCCGCAGTGAACGTGTTAACTGTTAGAGAAGGCTTCATAGCCCTAAATTCACCTGGTAAAATTAGACAAACTGTAACTTTTTTTAATTTTACTTTTTTAAATAATCTATATTATAAATGATTACTATATACTTTAATTGGCCGGGTCGAAAGCGACCTGCGTGGTATATTTAGCGCATGTAGGGGTTCCAGCAGCAGAGGAAAAATGCTCCACCACTCCGTCTCTAGTTGACGTGAGGGGCAGTGTTGGGAGTGGGGACCCAATTAGCTGGTGAAGTTGTGGTGGGTAACGATGCGTGTGGCAATTCATCTCATTTGCTCCCTTTGTTTGTATGTTATGTTAAAGGTAGTAGAGAAAACTGCTTGAATTATAAAAGTTGATATGGCTATACAATATAGCCATAATCTTGTATATTGTAATTTTTTTAGTTATTATAAATCATGTTGAAATCGAATATTACGTTCTTGCTCAATCTATCACGACTTATTCGGTTAACAAAGCAAACCTTTTCAAATTGCATACGAAGTAATATGTAAATAAAACACAACAAAAGTAGTAATAAATGTTATTTCAGTTTGAAGATAGGTCACTGAAGATTTTCATCACATTATAAAATAAAATAGATATTTAAAATAAAATATATATTTAAAACAGTTTTTTAATTTTATTACATCCTAAAATACGTAAGTAGCCCTAATTTTTAACTTTATATAACTTTATATTTAAAACAATATCACAAATCATAATGTAATATAAATCGATAATGTCAACAAACCGACTTCACCAGCCTCACTCACAACCGATTCCTCACTCCTATCTCAGATCCTTTTCCCTTATGCCATGTTCCAGCTGTACTTCGTTCCAGTTCCCTCCATGTTCCTTGCCCGCTAAAGGTCATCTAGCAGTCATCTGCTTACTCCTGCTTAACCATGACGACAAAATGATAAAGTGGCCTAATGGCACGTCGGTTCAGTGGTGGGAGAAGACTAATTTTCTGTCTCACTTCAATGACTAGATTTATCTCTCTCACACAGGTTCTTCAATAAGGTTGCAATAAAAGCCGCCGAACTATAATATATTATTGATTATTTACTATGTATTACAGT
Source organism: Stictocephala bisonia (assembly GCA_035578905.1). Classification (NCBI taxonomy): domain Eukaryota; kingdom Metazoa; phylum Arthropoda; class Insecta; order Hemiptera; family Membracidae; genus Stictocephala; species Stictocephala bisonia. Next base: position 1,196,258 of record JAQJVL010000105.1, read on the forward strand.
TAAGCTGGAGCCTGCTGACAAGTATGCTTTGTTAATTAGCGGGGCCATAATTATATGAGATATTTTGATTAAACTTATTCCATTCCATTGTGGAAGTTAATAACATAGTTAAATTACCAATGGATATATAACTTAACATATAAATTATTAAGTATAATAATGGCTTATCTCTAGCTTAAATATTATATTGTCTTGATCAACTGTTAAAATTTATGCTTCAAGACAATTCAATCATAGTAGATGAAACATTTCATATTTATACTTTTTGTTTCCACCTTAAAATGTTTATATGTAACTCTTAAAAACGGGATTGCCAAACAAGTTTAAAAAGTGTGCTATGTACAGGATTAAATATGACATTGTTAAAGTGATCAAAATGATGTATTATCAATTGTTACTGAAGGACCAGAGTGCATCATGGTGTTGCCTGTTATACACCATAAGCCATTGACTTAGGTCATTTTCCTTCCATCAATATGGAGACACGTGACCATATATTTAACTCAACTATATAGAAGGTAAATGCCTTGTGTTCATTTGCCTATTTAATGCAAAATTCACTTTTAAATAAATTAAAATAATTTTAAAATGTTTTTAGAATTAAATAATTTTGATAATTTTAGTATTAGTTTGTAACAATTATTTTAAGTGCAGTTCAAATAAAATTATTCTTGCATATAATATAATTACAAAATTAATTTTGAAGTGTTATTTTATTCTTCAGGGTGGATTTCAAATATTTTTTATCGGCTTTTTAATATGTTATGCATATATCATACAAGATTCATTGACCAACATTAGCGTTTTATGATAATTGATGTATCAGTAAAGATATCAGTTTTATATTTACATATTTAGAGTTTAACTACACAAAAATGTCTTAGGTTGGAAAAGTTATATGAAGTTTAATTTTATGTACCTACTTCATCTTGATCAATGATTTTGTCAGAAGGTGGACGAGTTGTTGAAGGAACCATAAGATCATACTTTGAGGAATCTGCTATGTCAGGTTCTTCAAATATCCAACCTGTTGATTCAAACATCTGCAATAAAATAAAAAATGTAAAGAGAAATGAATCAAACCTCTTCGGTAATAGATCAATTGATGAACACCAGCTGCCAGTTTTTGGCTTTGGCTATTTTTACTAAGGAATAATCAGCTAATAAGACTATATTTTCCTGTCTATTACACAATATCATTAAAAAGTCATAGACATTGTTGTGAATGTTATTTAGACTAATCACAAGACTTACTTTAACATCCAGAGGGTCCCCGGAGAGAATGCCATCAATGATGGTTAGAGAGTGGCAGGAGGCCATGGCATAGAGCAAATGTGAGAAGGGTATTTCATTCACTTTTTGAACAGGAGCACTCAAATGTCCATCAGTGGCTGGTACAACTCCCCACATGTCCAATCCATCCTCAGTCAGAGTCCCTGTCTGATATACATGGTTTTACAAAATATATGATACGATATCATCTATGAAACATAAAAAATACAGAGATTGAACAATCAACATCTAAGAACGACTTCAACAATTATTTACATTAACCCTTTGTAAGTTTAAGTATAAAATAAATACTTATAAAAATACTAAAATAAAATAAAGTACTAAAATAAATATAAAATAAATACTATAAATACTTGATAAGTTTAAGTATAAAATTAAGAATTTACTTACTAAAAATTGTCTGTATAATACAGAAGAGTTTTTTGAATTGGGTTTTGAGTAGATAATTCCTTATTTTTAATTAGTTATAATTGTATTGACGCTTGTAATACATTTTGTGAAATGTTTCTACAATAAAATATTTATTTATTTATTTGCACTCAAAAGGCCACTGGCAGTGGCCAGACCCCATTCCTAGACAAATCGTATTAGTTGCCATTCGAATTGTCCTCCCATCTTGCGCTATGCATCAGCCATTTCTTCTGCCAGTTGTCACTGGGTTGGAATTGTTTTGTTGACACTCTTCTGATGTAGCAAAATGGAAATTTAAAACCCCATGTAATTTACATAACTTTGTTTTAATGATAACATTAAGCCTACGTTGTACGACAATAACAGTTTAAAAGAAATGAAAGAATATTTGTGAGTTTGTTTCGAGTAAGTCTTGGATACCATCTGATCGTAAGTCATCATTTCCCTCCATATTTACTAAAGACTAAAATGCTAACGTAACTGGAACTTAAACACTAATATATAAATAATAATAAATTTTGGCTAATATGTATGGCTATTTTATTACTTTGACAACTGATCACTTAGCAACACAAACACTATGTAGCGGCTTGCAAGCACTGAGGCAGAGAAGTTAAATATATGGAACATAACAGCTAGTGAAAATAGTGGGAAACTGACAGACACTTAGTTTCAAAGTTTCTCACTATGACCACCTTACAGAGGAATAATATTGAAAAAGATATACTAAACGCAGAACTGAATCGTGGCCATGCGCATGTTCACCGATTTTCACACTGGCCACTCACAGTGGCCTTGCGATCTGGGAGGACATTTACAACAACAAAAATGACAAACTGTCACAGAAATGGCTGTGGCCACTCACGGTGGCCATACGAACTCAAAGGACATTTTTTAAAGAGCCCTCTCGAGTGCAAAGGGTTAAGCTAAATAAGTTAAATGAACTCATAAGACTAATCAGGATTCATTATCATTTATTTAACTTATACTTCTATGAGGATAAGGACAAGAATATAATTATGTTATATAGCTGTATATAATCTTTGATGTTATATAGCTGTGGCAGATCTAGGATGTTGTCTTAATGTGATACAGTCATTAGTAATTACTCTTTTGGGTTGAATTGCAATCACTGTTGCTGAAGGCTTTCTCATGTCAAATAATTATCTGTATTATGCTTGTTTTAAAAAATGCTGAAAGAATTCAGCACTGTGGTGACAACATATGATTAAATAGTGGTAATTTTCTTTAAATTCTCAACAACTAAATATATTTTAATTTGCAATTTTTGCCTCTTAAGGTTGTTGTCTAATTAAAATGTTTTTTTTTTTAACTTTGTTGAAAAACTGTAATTTTAATACACAGACAAAATTGGAGAAAAGGAATTAGGTACGATGAATTAAAAAAACAAATTGTATAATACGAGTATATAATGGATGATGTGTGTTTATAAATAATACAAATACAGTAGAACCGCTTTAATCTGAACGTCTACTAATCCAAACGCCATCATGAGAAAGAAAAAAGTGCATGTACATCTTCATTGATTCAGAAGAAAATGTTTGACTTTTTAAAATAATTTATGTAATTATTGTGGTATGTATTGATTATTTTCCAGTTTTTATATAAGTATTTGCCAGTTTCAGTTTATCATTTTTATTATAAAAGCAACATCATCAAATATATATGATAAGTAGCATAATTTTTATTTTCTGTAGTTAATGTTTATATTGTATGTACTTTGTTGAATAAACAATACAGTATTTTACTCTGTAAATCATTTCTCTCTTTTCTTTAAACCTTAAGTATCATCTATTTTAGCCATATTTTAACTTTTTATGGGACAATAACAATATGTTCTTTAATACGAACAGCCTCTTAATCCGATCAGCCTCCCCCCCCCCCCGATTTTAATTAGTTTGGATTAAAGAGGTTCTACTATATACTGTATATAAAATATAAATTACAAACATTACCTTATCAAAACAAACACAATCGATGGAGCCAGACACATTAATAACTCTTGAGTTAATACAGGATATTTGATGCTTCTTGAGCCTGTTGAGAGCATATAGTTTTCCAATGGTCATGGTAGCTGGAAGGGCTGGCGGAACTACAATTGTTACAATGTCAAGAGCCTTTAATATAATATCCCCAAGATTTAGACCACGGCTGTACTGGAAAAAATAATCTGTATTATTATGATTATTTTTCATACTTAATCAATCAATTTAACCCTTTATGTTATCAAGCAAAAATTAATTCTATTTCCGTAAACTAGGATAGTGGAAGCATTAGATAGATGCATCAATGCTTGACCAGTAATAAATTCTTAATAATGATGCCATTCATGAAACATATCTTAATATATGGGGAAAAGATGATGTTCTATTATATTCCAATATATCAACTAAACGGTAAAGTAAAACTGAGTTACAAATCTATAAAGTATAATACTGTATAGATTTGTTTTGGATCTAATAAGTGTTGGTACTCCAGTGGCGGCTCATTAAGGGCAGCAAGTACAGCCCGGTGTACCAGGTTTTCATGATTTGAAAACAGTAAAAACGGTCATATAATTATGAGACATTATCCTCACATTCTTTATGAAATTGTTTGATTAATTAGTATTTTTTTAATGAATATAAAACAATATTATAGTTAGCTATCCGTTAAGTGAACATTCAATTATACAGATTGTAACAATAGTATTTGCTCATCAAGGAGCACTAGTACAGCTCAGACCGGAACGAGGCGGTTATGCTGTCCCTGTTTATCGGTTGCCATGACAACGGAGTCGAATGGACATGAATCCTCAATATGACTGTGCCTTGTGGTGGGGATGAGGTATAGCCGAAACCCTCACCAGTGATTCTGGCTACACTCGGCTGCAGTAGAGTAGCCCATGTTTACCGATTGCATCCAAATGTTCCCGATCACTACTAGGCAGTGTCGAATGCGTCATTTTTCGCTTGCTTGCATTTTAGGTTAGCTCTCCTCCTCCTCTATTTTCTGTGTAAGAAGTGTGCTAGATAAAGCCTTGTGATTTAAAATAGTGGAAATAGCTTGATGTATAAATATTGAGTATAAAATATCTTCAAGTTTGTTTTACATCAACTCATAAATATACCATAATCAGTTTTTTATAGTAATGAATGTTTAAAATATGCGTCCATTCGAATTTGTCCGTATTTAATTGGTATTTAGAAATTTAACAATGTAACTGCTAGCTAACCCTAGTTAAATAATTAACCGCCAAAAATAACCAATAGTCCTCTATTAAATTAATAAAATAATTAACATTATTTATTCATGAACAAATAATATTTAAGCCTTTAAGGATTTTGTTTTAAGGTTCAGTTTGTACGGTAATATACACAATAAAATAATTGTTCACCCAATTTTCAAGTGTCTATCTAATATACAGTATAGGATGTTTGCATTGCTGGGCTGTACTTGCTATTTTGGCTCAAGGCCACCACTGTCCTACTCAAACTGTCAGAATGAATAACATTTATTTAGTGAATGAAATCCATTATCTTGTAAAACTTTTTTATTAAAAAAAATAATACTTAAAAATTTACTTAGTTTCCTGTAAATAATGTAATACGAGGCTTAGAATATTAGCAAACTTAACTGATATGACAAGTCTATTATCACAAACACAACGAAAAACACAAATTTACAGTGCCTCTGGCAGTTTCATCAGATAAGAAAATTAGTCCCAACTGTCCTTCCAAATATAGGTAAGTCCATAGAGTAAAAGACAACTTTTAATAGTTTGTTTCCCTCAGTTTATATGCATAAATTATGTTAAATTTTATGTCTATCTGTTTTCTTGTTCTAATACCATTAACTACAGAAACAAACAACAGATTAAAGCAATGCATTTGCTGTAAACTCACACATGTGCTGCTATCTAATGGGAACAGTTTCATATAAAGGCATTTTTTTTTACTCAAGGTTACTATGTAAGTAGTGCTCGGAGGGCTGTTTTGCAAAATATGAGTTATTTATTTGTGAAGCGCTACAAGAACTAAACTCATTGGACAGGCGAACTACCTTCACAGGAGTCATATGAGAGGACAGCTTTCTTGTTTTTATAGTCAATGCTGATACCCTGAACTTACTATTAAGTTAATTTCTGTCCTAATGATCTATAACTTAACCTCAAATTAGTTTTCTATAAGTAATAACATGTGCATTAAGTCTCTATGCAGAAATAATAAAGTTATGGCATAAGTAATGCTAAACCAAGGTAAAAATAAATATATAAATTGTAATCATGTGTTATAACTTAATGTGTATAAAATGAAATATACCCACTGATTGTTATGGATCAAGTCAAAATGGACGATGCACTCTTGATTAATGACCCATGTAGACTTCTTACAGTATCGCTAGAAAGTTTAAAGACACCCCTCCATTACAGTATGTTTGCATTTGGCCTTAAACTAACAGTATTTTAATTGCTATTAATATATGGTTGTTTTAAGCCTTTAAATCCATGTTTTTTAAGTAAAAAGTGCAATGTTCTATCTCAAAAATATAGGTGCGATGCCTGTACATGTTAAAATAAAAACCCCAAAAAACATGTTTTTTGAACATTTTATTTTTATATCTTCTAAACAGCTTGTCCCTCAGTAATGAAATTTTCACAGCACGATTACTGTAATATAAAAATCATTAAAAATTATATGTCATGTTGGAGTAAAATGTTTTACTCAAATGGTCACAATGTAAATCTTTATGAGTTTTAATTCCGCAACTGTAAGTAAACACCTTCAGAATAAGATATGCAATTTGCACAGCAGCGTTCTCCTGGCTTTACTTTAGTGAAAGAAGTCTGCATGTGTATTGACCACTAACCTTGATACAATTGTCCAGCTAAGTTCTTACTCTCATATTTGTGTTACAAAATTTACCAAATAAAGAATTCTGTTTACATTGTGACCATTTGAGTAAAAAATTTTACTGCAACATGATATATTATTTTAAATGATCGTTATATTACATTTAACGTGCTGTGAACATTTCATTACTGTAGGACAAGCCGTTTAGAAGATAAAAAAAAATTGGGTGTGCGTCGGACCACACGGTGGAAGTTATACTTCTTTGGCCATTCTCATACACCCACTCACGCACACAAACAGACAGGATATATAAATGAAATATAAGACATTTTTCAATATTATTCAATATATTTATCTTCAATATATTATACGTGACTTCATTATTATATTATACACCTATATTATCATTATCAGTAATTTCTTCGATTAAATTTCTTCGATTAACAATCGATTAATCGATAGTTCTTAAAAATTTGTTCTTACTTTTCAGCGTGACGCGGTTTCTCGACCAACATCCCATCCCAAAGTGTCTAACGGGCGCAAAGAAGTATAACTTCAAAAAATGTGTTTGGGAGAGGGTTTAAAATATATAAAGGCCTGCAGCTCCTATATTTTTGAGATAGAACATTGAAATTTATACTTAAAAACCATGGATTTAAAGGCTTAAAACAACCATATATTAATAGGAATTAAAAGACTTAGTTTAAGGTCAAACGCAAACATACTGTTTATGGAGGGGTATGCCTAAACTTTCTAGTGGCACTGTACATTCTGCTTTCACATCTCTTGAAGACCCTTTCATGCACTCCCATACACCATTGTATATAATTATAAAAATTGCTTACCCCATATATTAATACAAACGATGAGTTTGAGATTGTCTGCTCTATAATTAATGATTTTTAATTAATGGCCATATTTAAAAGAATCTAGGATTATATGGGACTATCATTTAGAATATTTACTACAAACAAACAAACACACGAACAAAGTATATTGCTAGATGCTTTAATATGAACTGACTAATGTATTCAGCTTTGGAAATAAGCTTCTGATTACATGATAAAACCGTGCATTTATAATTTATTGGTTTAACTGTTAAATAACTACATGATTTACCTTGGTTATAATTGTGTATAAAAGTCCAAGAAGAGCAATAAATGCTAAAATCCAGATGAATTTGTAAGAATCTTGGTCAAACTTAAAATCTGCTGGAGGAGGATACAAGATGGAGCGCACAAGACCTCCTTTGGAGGTAAGAAAACCAGTACGCAATACAATTGCATGCACTTTCTCATTTCCGTAATAACGTGTCTGTAAGACTTGAGTACCACAAAAAAGTGTGTGATTGGCATCTTCATTCTCACTGTACAATACGTTCTCATGTGGTAGGGCTGTTTTTGTGACCGGAACGCTCTCCCCTGAAATATTATTACAGTCATTAATTACTCTTTACTCCTTAAGGTCCTCTTACTATTTAGGAAAACAACCAAATGTGGAGGATTTAAAGGTATGAAGAGGGGTGCACTCCAGCCCAATATTTTTAACAACAGACACTTTTTCAAACTCTTTATGACGTAATATAGTTTGCAAATAGCAAAGAAAAAAGTTTTTAATTTTTATTTTTATTTTCTAACACACAGGACAATTATATAAAATGTCTATCCAACACTTGTACATTTTAGGAAAGAGCTTATGGGAGGGAAAGTTAAGACTAATTTTGGTTTAGTTTATGCTTACTAATGTCTAGTTAAATTTAAATCTGGTATTCAAGTCTTCCATTTCCTTATTTTACTAGTATTCCTGTAATTTTTAAGTCTGAGGGAAGGTGGTTTTGAGCGTAAGCACATACACCCCAAAAGTTAAATTCCTAAATCCATCGATACAATCACGTTTAACTAATAAATTATACGAATGGTATCCAAAAAGTAAGTTTCCCTATCTTAAAAAAAGACATAGGTATTTTTTGTTTTTTCTAACATTATTTATTTCATTTTATACAGAATTTAAAATACTTTTCTATGTAACTCCCATTTGTTGTATCTTGACAAGAGTTTTTTTATACCATCCTTGTTACAATCTGCCGCCTTGTTTTTCAACCAGTTTTCCACTTCCTTTTTGACCTCTTCATCACTGGCAAATCTCCTACCTCCAAGATGATCCTTTATCTGTGGAAACAGATGGAAATTGCTTGGACCAAAGTCCGGAGAATAAGGAGGGTGCTCAAAAATATCCCAATGAAACTCAGCCAAAACATCTTGTGTTGCACGAGCAGTGTCAGGCCGGGGATTGTCAAGAAACAGCGAAACTTTGCGAGACAAAGGCCCGCGTCGCTTGTTCAGGATGGCGCTACGAAGTCTTATGAGTACATTGCAGTACCGTTCAGCATTGATTGTTCTTCCACGGGGCAGATAGTCAACAAGCAATACTCCTTTACAGTCTCAACAAACTTTGGCCATCACTTTTCCTTTAACAGGAGCTTTCTCTCCTTTCTTTACCCATACCATACTCTGACGTTTGGATTCAGGAGTCGAATGGTGAATCCAAGTTTCGAAATCATAGCTTCACCTTCATTTTCAAACATCTGCAAAAATGTTTGAACAGCTGCACAACGACGCCACTTGTGAACGTCAGACAAGCGTGGTATCCATCTCGCACACACTTTTGACAGCTGGAGATTGTCAACCATGATGTTATGCAATGAGGAATGAACAATATCAATATTAGAGGGTAGTCTAACCAAAATTGCATCAATTGTTAGTCGTTGGTCCGAATCAATGACTGGTTGCACGGCGTCAATAACATTGTTTTCGTGAGATGTCGCTGGTCGGCCACTACGGTCATCGTCATACACATTTTACCTCCTTCAATAAACATTTTCCACAACGGCAAACCATACGGATGGATATTATTCCTTCACCATGTACAGTGCATATTTGACGATGAATATCCACAGCTGATTCATTTTTCGCAGTTAAAAATCGAATTACACTATGCACCTCACAACTGGCGGCAACAGTCAACGGTATCTCCATGGCGACCGAGCTGTACCTGACCGAGCGTGCGCTTCCCAGTCGCCAAATCGGTACTCAGGGGTGCCAATACAAGCAAGCTACAATACCCTTTGCCTCGCACCTCTCAGCGTTGTACTTGATACAAGTATTGAAGATGGAAAACTTACTTTTTGGATACCCCTCGTATATCTCATTTACTGTAAAGTTACAATCAAAGATTGTTGATATTATCAAATACTGATTTGGAAATGATCTCAACATATTAATGTGATTAAATATCATGATAAGAGAAGAAAAAGTCTTTTTGTTTAAAGATTGAAAGTTTATTTTCTGTTTAAAAATAATATTTTGCTACCAAAATAATGAAGGCCAGAAGCCAGCAGCACATCATCCAGGATTGGGAAAGGAAATTGGAAGACAGACAAATATTTAAAATATTGTCAACTCTAAAAACAATTTAAGACTGAAGTATGAGACAACCTTATTAGAAATAAATTCTTACAATCAATCAAGATGTTTTTTTCACTATCTTATTAACCTGAAATAATAAAACATTTATTAAACAAACACTGAAATTTTTAAAAGTGAAATTTCAGTGAACATCTGGACTAAAAACATCTAGTCCCATAATATATTTTATGTCTTCATTATGATGTTGGAGAGATAGGACATCAGCAAACTTACCTGAAGACAAATTCACTAACACCAGAGTAGTAGTATCATACACAAAATAAACACATAATCACACAAATTTTCAATGCCACTGGCACTTTCTTCAGGTGAGTAGAGAGAGAGGGAGAGAGAGAGAGACTGACATGACTTCCACTATTGCTGTGTAGGTGGATGTGGTGGGGGTTGAACATCCATAGAGCAACACTTAGGTACTGATGCAGTTTTTCAGTTAGTATATATGTATATGAAGTTTGCTGATGGAGAAGGGTTTGAGGGGTAGTGGTCTATCTTATGTTCAGATTAGGTGGGTCATGGGATTTTGTTATCCATTGCTGTGCTAATTTCATCCTTCGGAGTTGGGAACTATTGGCATGGGAAGGAAGGGATTTGATTACTTTAGTGGTGTAACATTGATCAAAATTTTGGTTATGGAGAAGTATGGGCAGAGACAGGTTTTTCAGGATTTTGGACTTTGCAATCATGTCTATGGCCATTCATGCGTTTTTGAAGTGTTTCACTGGTAAGGCCAATATATTGGGCAGGACAGTGCTGGCACTGCAGTTGATAAATTAGATTGGTGGAATCATAGGAGTGGTTTCCAGGTATCTTGTATGTTAAGGAGGTAGTGGAGCTGGTAAAAGATGTGGCTGGGAGATGAATGGGGCAGGTTTTGCAAGATCTCTTGTTACAAGGATTAGAACCGGGTGGTTACTGGTCTTTAGGACATTTCAGGATGTTGGGATCAGGTAACTTAGGATGGACCAGGATTTGGCGGAGGTTTTTGTTTTGTCTGAAAGTCACAATAGAAGGTTTTTCAAGAAGATCTTTGGTGTGGGGAGAAGCTTTTAAGATGTTGAAGCCATCTTTCAGTATTTGGTTGAGTTTCTGTAGGCCATGGTGGTAATTAGTGATAAGGGTTAAGCATTGGGAACTACTTCTGGTTTGGGGTTGGTTTTTTTTGGTTTCTAATAACGGAATAAAATAATAATGCTTTTTCATTGTATTCTCCTAGAACAGCTTGTGCTATCCTGTGCCTAGGGTCAATCAGATCTGTAGGCTGAGTTTCATAAACTTTGTCTGTGAGGTAACCCCATAAAAAGTAGTCCAGCAGAGTTAGGTCGGAGGAACGAGCAGGACACTCAATCGCTCCATGTCTTCCAATCCACTGGTGACGGAATATTGAATGTAAGTATTGCCTCACTTGAACACCACAGTGTGGCGGTGCTCTGTCTTGATGAAAAATACATGTTTGGAAGTCAGCGCCAAAACTAGCTTGTAGAACAGGAATTAGCTTATTTTTGAGCATATCTTTGGAGCATATAATTGTTGGCATTTAAATTTCTCTTAAAGTATTCCCTTCAACTTGTAACTTTATGTTATCTGTAATTACAATGTGTTAAACATTTTTAAAACTTTGAACAGCAATTACTTCAAACTGGATCAACCTTTTGAAGTTCCGTTTGATATGATGCTGAAACATATGTTTATATTTTATCTATTTATTATATATATATATATATATATATATATATATATATATATTACAAATGTTTGTTTGTTTACACTTTTATGATTAATTGTTATTAGGAGTTCAGTTGGAAAATGAACGTGTAATGGTTCACAAATATACTTGTTTTCATTAATTCAGATTTATTAATTATTTCTTATTGTAAACTCAATAGGTTTGCGGCATTGTTTTTAGTTCAACTTTATCTTTAATATGATGTACAACTCAACATAAGCTGACATTAAATATTTTCTTCTCACTCCCAACGGGCCAGAAAAGTAGCTTACTGTTACCAGTTACAATATGCCAAATTTAGTTGTGATATCTCTTGTTGTTTAAAAGTTATAGTCGTCCTAAGACTTAATTGTCACCCTGTATATAAGTGCAACAGAAGTTTATTGTGGGCTAGAATGTAAATAGAGGTACTAATGAAACATTAAAAATGTTAGAAATATTCTACATAATACTGCTTGCTGCCTTTGTAAAAACACCTGGATTATGATTTCCTTGGCGGAAATGTAAACTCTTGAAAAGATTTAATACATAGTCAATTATAAAGATAAAAACTTTCAATCAACTATCTAATGAATTTAAAAACAGAACAAAAGTTGTTTTTTGAAATTTTGAAATATTTCCTTACCAGTGAGCATACTCTCATTGACAATGCAGCTTCCAACTAGCAGTGCAGCATCACAGTGCATCATACATCCATGGGAAGGGATCACTATAACATCCCCCGGGACCAAGTGGGTGGTTGGAATATCCTCATAGTCTTCTTCACCCCGTTTTACAGTCACTATATCTGTAGAGTGAACTGTATTATTGAGAGTTTTCTGATTCTGTTTAAAAAGATTTGTCAATAATTAGTTGGAAATAGTATTTGTTTATAACTAAGGTGATAAAACTGGTGTGGTTAATTCTGTATTAAAGTTTTAATATTTTATTGATAAATCAATTTTAAGTTTTCTAATGCCTCAAGTACATTATAATATGGCTTCCTCCTATTTTACACAAAACATCTAAGAACAATTAATATATGTCTAGGTACACTAAATGCTGTTAGCCCCAATTTTTTTATTAGTTAGAATTTAGTTAATATAAGTTTAACCATTGATTATAGGAGCAAGAAAACTCATATGGGTCCCATGAAGCTGGTTTTCCTGTTCGCTAAAATTAGATTATTTTCAGCTTTCATAGATAATGCCAGCAGTTTCCTCTATCTGTTCACTCCTCTCTCTGTCTCTCTCTAGCACATGCTGGAGTGATTAATAGCTGAGCTGATAGTATACAAAACAGTCATCTAAGCGCTTTCTTGAAACCAATCACCACTAGATAGCAGCACAGGTGCACATTGACAGCTGACGCATTGCCTCGGACAGTCTTTTTGTTTCTATAGTCAATGGTTCAACTTTAATGTGTTAGTCTAAACCACGTTAAGAGATAGTCATAAGAAAACACAAACTTGACAGTCACAAATCTTGTGCATTCTATTCTGACGCACATATCTGGCTTGAAGAGTTTATAATATTATTTAATTTTTTTCTCAATTTATTTCAACTGTTTGAATGAAAGAAATTTGATTTATTTCTGTGTTGTTTTTGAAAATAAATGAGCCGTACATGAAAATAACTGACTTAAACTCAAAATACTCCAAATCTCACCAATGTATACTGCCAAACTACGTGTGAACTGATTCAACTGGTTAGTAGAGCTCTTGTTCAGCTCTTGGTGGTTTATGAATAACCATAAATTCACAATTAACTTGTTCATCGATTTCTTGGACATGAATATTTGTCTATAAAACTACTAAAACTACATGAATATATAGACATTTTTGAGTGAAATATACATTCTTATCTATAGAAATAACTTAATATAAAATAACATAAAGAAATATTACTTACTTTACATTTTTAGGATAGGTTAAAGGGTGCTAGGCCAAGAATTAGTGTAGGTAATAGGACAGAGAGGGACTCAGCAAACTTACCTGAGAAGAGAAGTCCACCAACATTATACATAAGAAAACAAATACAGAAAGAACACATTTTCAGTGCCACTCTTCAGTTAAATAGAAACTGACAGCGTCAACAGTTTCTGGATAAATGGTAGTGGTGGTTGTGGAGGGGGGTGAATCCACAGAGCAATAAGCTTTTAGATTTCAATAGATTTTCACATTTGATACATATATATACAACGTTTACTGATATAAGAGGGTTGGGAAGTGGTAGTATGTAATCTATCTGATGTTGAAAGTTACTGTATTTAGAGTTATTCATTGGTGTGATTTAGTTCATTCGTTCTTATGAGTTAGGAACTACTGGCATGAGATGTAAGATCTGGCTACTTTAGTGGACTATGGAAAAGGGTATGGGCAAAGACAGGATTTTCAAGATTTTAAGCTTTGCAATCATGTCTATGGCCATTTATGAGTTTACTGCTTTCACTAGTTGGACTGACATATTGAGCAAGGCAGTGTTGGCACTAGAGTTGGTAAATTAAGTTAGTAGAAGTTGGTAGAGTCACAGGGCTAAGAATATATTGTGGCTTGTAAACGATGTGAGTGAGAGAGGGAGATGAGTGGAATAGGTTTTACAACATTTTGTTTTGTAAAAATTAGAACCATGTTTTTGTTTATTTATTTATTTTTTTTCTTTTGAACATATTGAGTTTTTAGGTCGGGTAACTTAGGACATACCAGGATTTGGTGGAAGTTTTTGTTTTGTTTGAAGGTAACAGCACAAGGTTTTTATAGGAAACCTTTGATATGAGGTTTGATATAAACTTTAGATGTTTATGCCATCTTTCAGGATATGGTTGAGACTTTTAAACAACCTGCAGTACCTCAAAGACCTTTAAAATTATAGAATTAAAGTTTAGACTTATTTATTTTAAGACTCATTTCATGCAATGAGTCAAGAAATGTTATATTTCAGCCCCTTTCACTATCAATGTTACTATTTGAAAATTAGAAAACCATATTTTCGTTTATTTGGTCAGATCTATACAATATTGCTTAACAAATAATTTGTCACACCTACGCAGGAGCACATTTCCTTTACTTATTTGACTATTTCTTAAAATCTGCTCATTTGAAAACATTATTTTCAAGAGAATTTTTGTTGACAGCAATAAACTATTTTTTTAATTGCACTCTTTATCAAATTAGGTTCATTCCTTAATTTTGTAACAGGATAATGAGCCTATGTGTTAGGGGGAAATCTTTCTTACAAATGTTTATAAGAACCCATATTTATAAAATTAATATATTTTCTGAACTTTTATTTTTGCTATAGAGGATAAGAACATGCTCATTTTAAAAAAGTGAGTTGGTTCAAACAAAAGGGATATAATTTTGTTGAAAATTAGTTTATAACTTATTAAAATAATATATTAAAACTATAAAATGGCACTTACCCGATAGGTTTGAAGGACTGATGACGAGACTCCAAACAGAGACATAATTACAATGGCAAAGCAGTAATAGAGGTATTGTTCAGCTACCCATACACAGATTGAAAATATTTGGAAAATGTAAAATGGATTTAGAATTTCCAAACACACCAATGTTGTTATACTTTGAACCTTTACCAGAATTTCATTCTTTCCGTAAATGACTCTTCTAAAAAATAAATTAATTTGTTTTTGTAATCTCTATTTAAAATCTATGAATATTTTTAGTTACTACTTAATGAAATATTTATATATTAATAATAAGCATTTATGTTCAACTTGACTTCATCATGATGTAGGTAAAAATAACCCTAAATAAATTTGGTCCCTTAATTTTCTTTCATCAACATGCTAAGGGGAAATTATTTTGCATCAACTGTTGTGTACCATAAATAATGTTTTTACTAATTATCACTTATTCCTCTTGACTTGCCACTGCACCAATAAGGTGTATGAGTGCCAAAGCGGCCACACTACTTCAGTATGTGATCTGCATAAGTTGAACATACTTCATGTCATAATAGGAGGTATATGAAGTTTGAAAACATTGTTTTAAAGGAATGGGTGAATATATAAGAGTAAGAGATGATCAGGCCAGCAGAAGAAGATAAGAATAGCATGGGAACTTCATGAGGATGGGATCGCCATTATAACTGTTGTTGCTGATGGCAGCTGGTGCAAAAGGTTTTATCAAACCAACTGTTTCCTCAATGTCTGCATATGTGTGTTCAGCACATTTTTTTGACCAAACTATGGACTAAAAAAACATTCAAATGTTGACACATAAGTGTGATGGCAAAGTGAGTCGAATCAATAGAAACACTCACTGTAATGGATTGATAAGAACATATACTTGAGTTTTCAGGCAAGCTTTAAAATAACCATCAATAATTAATGAAATCGCATCAGAATTGTTCTTACTTATATTTTCTGCAAGCCATACAATTTCAAGACTGTTATCAATTTTATTTCTAAACTGTCGTTGAAATATAAAGAAGTATTAATTACAACATATTTGGGTTGTTTCTTGTATTAAAACTGTATAAGTAAAAACTAAGTTGAGTATCAACAGAACACAAAACCTTCCTACTACATATAATCATGACTCATGTGCTAGTTTTTTTTATGATTGTTCAGTCATGTAAAATATTACACTATGACTTTTGTTATCAAATTTCGGACTTGTGTAAAATTCTGCAATGTAAGCAAACTACTTTTAAAATTATCAATACAATTTGTTGAAACAATACAATTTGTTTTAAAAATCACACCAGCTCTCAGTTCTGAAACTTCATGGTTTGGATTAAAACTGTTTGGTCAAAAAAATGTCCAATTTGTTTCTATTGCAATGTCTTTATATCAGCTATTAAACACCTTGCAAGTAGTTCTTTCATTAAAATTATGTTTATAATTATAAATACATCACCTCAAAGATGCAAATTTGGGCTTTCTTGTTGCATGCCCAAATAAGAAACTATTTTCCCGATTATTCCCAATTTAAAAAAAAACACCCTCACAAGACTGGTCTTGCTCATCATTTATTTTAAATTACATAATTTTTCAACAAATTAGCAAATTTGATTTTAAATAATTATTGTTACATGTTTGTTTTCATTGTATTGCGACGACAAATACAATGTGGTGTTTGGCATCTTATGCTTTTTAATATCACCCAATTTACAAAATTGATTAACTTTATATACTCAACTGGGGCATGTACTTTTTACCTGCATATTATGTTTTAATCCAATCGCTATGCACACGTACAGCAAGAAACAGCACCTGCACCCGCAGGATCATGCTTCAATGACTTTCTGCAATTATACTCTTCCCTTCCCAAACCGTGGGGGAAAGAGGTTTTGTGTGTGTTTCAACATCGCTATCAGAGGTACAAGTAGCGCTGCACAGGGGAATTCAGTTGTCCTTAATGCCGGCCGAACTATCTTAATTGCTTCTCTGCTCCAATTTTGTATAATTTGGTGAAGTTTTACTAACTAAACCAGTTAAAAGGCAGTATATACTGCAGCATTTAAAAACAAATGTATACTTGTAAATCTAAGCGTGTTGCAAAAAATGAGGTGCATTGGCTATATATAGAAATTCCACTCTTTCTCAGTCACTCTGTGAATGTTACAAAATTAGCTAGAGTTTTACAACAATTTAAAATTTGATTTGAAACTTGATAAACCTGTTGTCTATACCAGCGGTTCTCAATATTTTTACAATTGTGTACCCCTTACCGATTTAAAAAATCCCCTTAATTATATTCTATCACTAGAAAAGTTTGAAACACTAGAATGTGGGTAGACTTACTAGTAAACTAAAATATTTTGAAAATATTAATAATGGTACGAGTTGAGCACTACTAAACCGTTAAATACGGTAGGTGTCCTTTTTAACCTAATATTCGAAAATTACATACCTTTGATTTTGGAGTACTCCCTAAAAATGTTCGTGTATACTCAGGTAGTGTAGTATGTGTCTGTACAACATACTATTTTATATTGAATGAGAAGTTATTACCTTACTCGTTTAAAAATGGTACAAATTTTATTTTTCAGAGCTAAATATCTTTAAAACTGTAATTTTTATGAAGAAATTACAAGATTAAACAAAATTTTTCTGTTGAACAAAATAATTGGCGTATGCATTTTGAAATTTGAACGGCAGACAAATGAGAAATTTCAATTTTTGTGACTGAAATAATACTTACTTTTTTGTATAATTTACAATGGCTACTCAGTATTTCACTAAGTATTATATCTTGAGTATTTTATGTTAGGTAAAAGGGCACTAAAATACAAAGGTGAGGAATTAGTAAAATAGGTGAGATAGGGTACAAACAAACTTACCTAATAAGGCAAGTCTACTAAAGCTATATTAGTATTGAAGCAAAGCCAGCCTCTCATCACCTGAGGAAAGTGCCAACTGCACTGTAAATTTGTGTTATGTATTGTATCTTTGCTTCTTCCTATATTTTGTTAGATTTGTCTTCTGAAATAAATTTCCTGACACTCTATCTCTCCTATTATACTAATATCTTGAATATTATAATTTTTAGGAATACCACTAACAAGCAAAATACACTCAATTAATTTATGATTCTAAAGATACTTGGTCTTACCAATTCACAGAAAAGTTAAGGTGACCAAAAATTGGTTAAAATTCATTGTCTTTTTCTACACTGCCTAGCCCAATACGTTGGTCTTTTTACAATTACCAAGTAGAGTTTAGAAAATAAAGGTATTTTATAAAAAGAATAGATTTTTTTACCTTTTTGATTGTTCTTCAAGATTGTATCCTTTGAAATTATGAAGTTGAACTTTTGTTACTCCTTGATCTAGACCAACAAGCCTCAAAAAGCTCTTTTTTTCATCATACCAAATGTAGCAAAGTTTCTTTACCCAAATGGCACGCACATTTGAAATCTCTATAAAAACAGATTGCATAGTAAAATTGATTAAATACAACACCATTATCTAAATGAAGACTTTTAGGTTAGGTTATATACTACTTGGAGAGTGATGCATAAAACCAGTTCTCTGGTCACCCAAAGAAGGTGCCAGAGACATTGAAAATTTGTGTTACTTGTGCCTTTGTTTTCTTGTCTATTGTATTGGCGAACTTCTATTCTCTAAATAAAAACTAAGACTTTAACTTATTACCTAACTGGTTTATAAACTTATTGGCTTAGCAACTTCCTATATACCAAGTTCTAGAAGGCAGTGGGCACAAACAAACAAAAAATATAAGTTTGATAGTTGCTGAAAAAACATTTTTCATAGCTTGATGCCTGTCTTCTATTATTATTTCAACATTATAATTCTAAAAAAATAAATATTACAACGTAATTTGACCATTAAATTTATGAATTGTTAAATTCAATTCTTTAAGTAATTTAGAATCATCAAAACTACACATGATCTGAATTAAACATTCTCAGCAACTACCAATACAAAACCAGCTTTATTCTATACATTTTTCATTAAATACAAAGCTCCCCAATGAAAAATTTATAGAATATCAATCATTGCTATACCTTCCTTAACCCTTGATATCCTTATTACTAGCACTCGTAATAAATGCTTAAGAAATATTATTGAAATCTTTTTGGAGATGCTTGGGGTTTTATAATATTGAAGTTTGTTATATTCCCCAATAACTTCCAAGTATAATACAAGACTGAGTTGTTTGCACACCAAGGACTATAATAATATTGTATTTATTTTATGATATTAAAATGTAAAAATCATGGACACGGCATTAGTTGCAGATCTAATGTCTAGTTTTTTCTCTCATATTTGCCATATTATGTGTTTTCGGATCAGAGTTTACTATAGGAAATAATCAAAAGTAAACAGAATGGCTTTGAGTTGTGCTCCATTTAGTAAATCAGTTATATTAATATACCTGTTATGACCGAGTTAGAAAGATAAATTTCAATCTTGTCTGTTTGGGGTTGCTTCTCAACTATTGACGACTCTTGATGATCAAGTGTAGTTTGTACAAGATCTCGCTCAACACTGAAAAAATATCATTCATATAGTACACTAAATTACATTATTTTTTATGCAACAGTCTGTTACAAATTTAATATTCTAATAAGAGCATTCAGTGAGGTTGCACGTTAGTTGTAAAAGAATGTTTCATTTGATAATGGTAAGATATTGACACGTTCACCACAATGCCTTGTTAGTAATAAAACATATTTCTTCACAAAACTACTGTGTGCGCCACCGGTGGTACATGGCAAACATTTTAAAACTCCGGCATGAGCCACTTGTGGTACTCAATGCCTGACAGTTCAATGGCAACAGTGCTTGTTCTAAACTGCAGCTGGGTTTAATTTGAGTGTTGTATATATCTTAAACGTGTCTTATACTAAATATGGAACATATATGTCTACCGGTGACACACGTTTCAGTGAATTATTACCAGAATTTGCATAATTTAAAAACTACATAGTTAACACAAGGATTTTATGATAGCAACAAGATATAAGTTTGTCATACTGAAAAATAGTTTATCTGATAAAATAATAAGATTTTTATGAATTTTGTTAAAACAGTCAAGGCAAATTGTAGAATTCCCATCAAAAACATTGCAAAATATTGTACAGGCAAATATGATTTTTATTATTACGATTCAACAACCAACATGTTTATTGTAAAAACATTACTGAATTTTTGAATTGTTGACCTTGAAAACATTGTCGTTTTTTAGCATGTCCGTACACTTGATAATACTACATTTATTTGATTGTTCGAATATTTGTAGAGTTTACCACTTGTGGAGCACGTCGTGGTATAAGATATTAACACGTTCACCACGATATAAACACGCCACTGTACTCCATTAATCAAGTCAATATGGCCAAGTTGATATGGTGACCAAATTAATGATTCATATTCAAAAACTGGACGGACAAGAGACTTATATAGTATCAGAAGTGACTGAGGGGATCTGAAATTTCTTGTAGCTCTAAAGATGAAGCCCAATATCGAGTTAACTCTTGATATAACGTGATCAATGTGCTAAGTAGGATTCAAGATGGAGGTGAAAATAACTCCAAGATGGTCAACTCTTCTAAGAATCTCACCACTAATGCGATAGTCAATAGTATAGCAAACAGCATGTCTTGTGAATGAAACAACGTGACATTCAGATACGTTGAGTACCATGGCACTCTCAACACACCAAGCTTCAACGTTGTTGAGGGACTGCTTAAGATACTCCTTGTCAAAAGATGAAGAGATCCAAGTAAATAACTTGAGGTCATCAGCAAACATCAAAAATTCGGCTGTCAATACACTAATGATATCATTGACAAAGATATAAAAATTAGTGGACCCAAGTGCGATCCCTGAGGACACCAGATAGAGCATGAAAGGGCGAGGAAAATTAACTATGAAACAGCTGCCAGCCTCTGCTGCAATGACGCCATCAATAAGTTTGCATCTCCCAAAGATAGGAGAGTTTAAATTTAAATAACAAACACTTTATGTATCTACTAGTCAAAGAGATCATGAGCCTACCTGCATTTTACTGCGTATAATTAAATTACATTTTGAACTTATTGCACTTTGTTTTTCATCGTTACTCCAAATTCTCATTGCAATGTAAATATATATTATGCCCAAATTTAAGGTACTAAAAAAAAATTGTTTATATGTGCTTGTTTAAAAATGTAAGCTTGGTCCTTGCTGTTATATCTTATGAACTTAAACCTCTTTTATAGGAGGAATGATGAGATTCTCAGTACTTACATTACGCAATTTTAACAAGTAAAGTCTAAATACTATTACAACGCCAGCCCAAATGATTGGTGAATGCTACCAGAATTGATAGTTGAGTGTAAACGAGCTGCTATACACACAAGTAAAATATCTTTGTTGATGTTAAACTAAAAGAATGTTATACTTTCAAATAGCCTAAACTCATAAAATATAAAGGCCATAACGTTTTATGAATGCAGACTGTAAATAAACTTATTACCGTAATCTAGTGTAAAGTAATTATGAGTTACTTCAAATGTTGCATTAAAAAGCTCCTTTAACAAAGTAAAACCTGCTCTAAAACACATGAAACTTTACAATTTGTACTTCTAAATTTCACAAATTTCCAGGGGACAGCCCCCGAACCCCCCTTTTTGCTGGTAGCATTCCATAACTTCATGACTTCCTTCCTCAAAAAGGGAGCAAAACTAACTGAATTCGCCAAGGGCACAACTTGGGCTAGCTACGCCTCTGTCAGGGGCCATCCCTAAATTACGTAATGCTAAAATTGGGCTTTCAGATCATCCCTCCCACCCATGTAACGAACTTGTAATGGTAATACCTAACCACCCTCAAAAATTACGTAATGCTGTCACCAACGACCCCCCTCCAATTTTTATCATCCATTTTAATGCATATTTAGATTTCTGGTATTCATTGTTTTTCTGGTATTTTGCTTGTTTTCTAATGGGGGAGAATACACTACTAACTTAAAAATCTTGTAGCTTTGGGAAAGACAATAAAATTTTGTGAATGAATTCAAACAAATTGTTGAGGTTTAATAGTTATGTAACGCTGCATAGAAACTCTCCACTCTCCCCCGTAACGATGTATAATGTTGCCAAAAACCCTCCTCTTGCCTTAAAGGCGTTACATAATTTAGGAACTGCTTCTCAGTATAGCCCTTTTAAGCATTGTAAACATAGGTGGCTCTAGGCTGAATATTCTAGAGAGGCTTGCACAGCAGGGGGTGTGAAGGGTATGGAATATCCCCCAGGAAGAGGGGGGTCTGGGGGTCCTCCCCCGGAAAATTTGAAAAAATACAACGCAAAAATATGCATTTTAACGCTTTTTGGAACCAAATTTTCTATTTCCACTCTGTGCAAAATTATAGTTTGAATATAAATAAATTTAGTTTCAAACATTAAAATTGTTCATTGTTTTACCTATTCATAAAACTACAAGTGACTGAGCTTTACAACAAGAACAATCAATGCACTTTGTAAAACAACATTAGTTTTATGTACATTTTATCGCTATTTAGTGTCATCTTTTCATAATTGTTGAAAAACTCAAAATGAATGCTGATTTGCATATTGGGTGAACACAGCTAAACTAAAGGTCAAACCTGACTACATTATTATAAATTTATCAATCAGCATCCAGCAAACTCTTGGAATAAGTAGTTTTTGTTAGGCAACTAAAACAGGTTATGAGCCGCTTTTAAAATGCTACTATGCTAGAAACATATTTTAGTATGGCTATGTAGTAAACTGTACATCATTAATCTTTCTCTCAGAAAAGAACCATAAGTCATAGTCTGCTTTAGTAATAAATACAAAGCTTTGCATTCATTGGTTTTAGTTGCCTAATGAATATGAGGATCAATCCACACGTCAAATGGACCTGGCACTTTTCGTACTTATCAAGCTTTTTTTTGGTTTGTGAAGACTTCATCAGCAATTAAAATGTTTGTATTGTATGTTTGGCAGACTTAACAGAAAACTGCAACGAGCTCAACGCTGTATTCCAACCATTGTTACGTGTCATAATACGACTTTGAAAATGGTCGATTTTGTTTTCCAAACATAGTTAAAGGAAATTTAGCCAGAGTCAATTGTCCCTACTAGTAGGCCTTGGTTCATTAATGGTTGTACCTGTGACCGCGTTACCAGGCGAAGCATCTTGAGAATCAAGTTGAGACGATGACGATGTTTCTACTGAAGTAATTTCGACTGACGTAGACATCGCACTTTCACTAGCATCATTCTGTTCATTTTTCGATTTTACTACCTTTATAAAAAAGTCTGTTACACCTCTCATGATAAATGATAGCTATGTAGAATGTAGGCCTAATGACAATGTATCTACTAGGTGGTGTACACAGTAGCCTTCAACAAACCATTCTTTATTGTACAGTGTATAGCAGCGTCAGATACAGGAAATGCATAGAATATCCTAGAAATTTACTCAAGCCTACATTACATAGATAATAGGTGCTGATATTACTCATTTATGTCATAGGGCTAATATTAATTAATACATTTCTAACAATTTTCAATAACAACAATAAAAGTCTAGTGATTTTATATGAGAAAGGAGAGGGTTATACAGCTTTTTACCTGTTTCAACAGAAGATTTCAAAGTTATTTTTAAATTACACTGGGATACTTGAAGAGAATTACAGTTTATTGTTGTATAGTTATGAACATTACTATTAGTAGAGATATAACATGTAAATTTCTTTTTATATACAAAAGGCAATCTAAAATGTACAGGGCAGGCACTATAATAATATTATATTTTATATA
Source organism: Stictocephala bisonia (assembly GCA_035578905.1). Lineage (NCBI taxonomy): Eukaryota > Metazoa > Arthropoda > Insecta > Hemiptera > Membracidae > Stictocephala > Stictocephala bisonia. The sequence goes on from JAQJVL010000105.1 coordinate 1,220,264, forward strand.
AACAAAGGCTTACAGTGGATTCGTTTGTTAATACTTACTATCACCTTAACCGCATGTTTTTTGTTATAAAATAAACAGTTTTTTAATGTTGCTGTCATTGCCCCAAGCAATAATTCCATAATATAGATGACTACGCAAATAGTCACAGTAAACAGCAATAAGAATATCTGAATTGACAATTGATCTTAGCCCAATTAAAAAAAAACCCCTTTGATCATTTCTTACATAAGCTTTCGATGTGCATATCCCACTTAAATTCTAAAGTCTGAGTCTCATCTTTATTTAGGCATAGTGAATTGACAGCCGTCCGGTCTTCTATAGTATTATTTACATTGCAAACAAAGTATTAAGCCTAAAAACAATTAATTAGAACAGCCAAATCATCAGCAAACATAAAAGGGCTATCATGATCATTAATCATGTAACAGGTAGATTGTTTAAATTAAAAATACTGGGTGCAGAATTGAGCCTTGTGGGACGCAAGTTTTAACATCTAACATCTGTATTGTGAAAAGCCGCTTTCGTAATAAAATGCTTTTTTGCCGATCAGACAAGTAAGAACTGACAAACTTGTCTGATACTAATAAAATTTGACACAACATAATAACCTCGAACTGAGTTTGACAATGACAGCAGCACAATTACAATAGTATTGCCAATATCAAAATATCATGTTACATAAGTACAACTGTTGCTACCCAAGGCGTGTGGAATACTCCTCGCGCGGTGTGAGTCGAGGTAATCTGTAAAGAGTAAGATGAGGTGCTGACCTGTCGAGTGTCCATACAACTACTAGTGTGTACATAACTCGACTGTTAACTGTTAACTGATGGGCGTGGTAGGGGGTGGAAGTTCAGTGGAACAAGAGGAAAGACTCAGATCAGATGATTGTTTTAAATTGAATCACAATTTACCTAAACCACGATAAGTGTTACTACTGTTACTATAGACGGCTATGCTATAAGCAGTTTGATAAATAACTCTGTTGCATGAGTGCGAGAAGAATATACAATAAATTATTTTTTCTCTTAAATTGTTGGGGGGACTAAGCCCCCAAGCCATCCCCTTCAGCCGCCTATGATTGTAAATAGGAAACATCAGAATCTTTTTAATAACATGAACATTTAAAATTAAATTGGATTCATTTTAATTTTGAACATTTTCAAAAATTAAAATATATTTACTACCTGTTTTGGTGTGTTTATCTGTATTAAGTGATAAATAGTTCATGTGAATTGTGAAGTAAGTAAGTATACAATTTTATAATTCAATACGTCTTTTTAATTTTCTATGTTTGTTATTTAATATGTATTGTTGAAATTGTTTATAGAGGTTTCACTTTAAACTGGAGCATATAATTAGCACTTTTTCTAAATATCATTTTCAACCGTTTTTGATGTAACAACATTTTAAGCCAAAATAATTATTTCCTTAGAAATACAGTAATAGGAATACTGATTATTTTATTGCAAAAGTTTTGCAAACTGAAATTGCATTATTTTTTTCACATTTTCAAATTAATGATGTATTTATTATGTAGGACAAAATAAAACTAAAAACCCTATTATTAGTTTATATTAAACTTTTTTATTGAACTATTAATTCATCATAATATCTACAATTATGATGAATTAATAGTAGATATTATTAATACTACTCACATTTTCCAATAAAAGTTTATAAAATGTGCTTGAGGCCTTTTGAAAACTACTTTTCATCGTCAAAAGCACCAAACAACTTAAATTTTATTCTGCAAATATTAAATTTAAAAAATTGTTTGTAGATATTTTTATAAACAAAAAAAGACAAAAAATTTATGAAATTATATTTGCATATATATTTTATTTATCAAAACTTAATCAAAATGAACGTCTTCCAAAATTTAAATCAAATAGTTGCACATACCTTACTGAGTTTGCAGATATTTCCTTCACGTCTTTAATAAACAACGAAGTATATCTCTTTTCATATTTGTCCTGCAAAAGAGGCAAATTTAGTATCTACCTTTCCCATTTTTTAAATACTTTAATAAATTAAGCCTTATTACGTAATCATTTGAATCCACACTATATAAATGACATGCTTTAACCATCAAATAGCAAGTTTTATTGTCCTATACATTAAGTTAATAAAACGAAACTAAAAATGTGAATGTAAGTTAATACCTTAAAACAGTTACTGTTATTTTAACTGCGAGTAACCTCTCTGCACAGTTATCAAATCAAAATTATATAATTGGTTCAAAAAATTATTCATATATTTATTAAATAATACTAATTTGATAAAAACTGTATCATCAAGAAGCACTATCATTTAATTTCAATAACTACAATATTAACCATATATATTCATTTTTCAATATCTTCTATCTAATTTTAATTGGGGGGTACATGGAGCTGCCATAGACAAACTGTGTCTTAATTGGGTATCTCTCCCTACTAAAAAGCATATGAAATTCAATTTTTAATAGTTAATTGCAGCAAGCCAATTTAGAAATATCAAATTGAATGAAACTGGTTCAAACTGAACATACCCCTCATCCTAACAACATGACGCTGAAGAGGCGCTCGATCAACACGTGCCTGACGAGGGTCGTCAGAGCACGCACCCAATGAAGCTTTGCATTAATAAATCCATATGCTCTAATATTACTAGACATGCGCACCTGATGAGCATAATGTAGGTAGGCATGTCATGTTTTAGTAGACGCGTGTTGGATGCATCTTAGGTGCTGTGCATAAAAGGATCCATCTAACGTAATGCTTTACATTATGTGTGTCAATTGGCACGATGCATAAAAGGGGCTTAAGAGGCTAGGATGGTGACTTGCCATGCAGCTGTTTTGAGTTCGATTCCTTATTTGACCATGAAGTGTTACCCTTACTCTTAAAATCTTAACAGAAATTCTCTTGAAAATTAAGGTTAATAATATAGTACTTCCTTAATTCTTTGTTTTAGAAATTAATTCTGTGACAATTAGAGAAATATAACAGCTGTTTAACATATCATTACCGAATAATGATGATTCCATTTTTAAATGGTAGTCCAGTTACTGAAGTTGAAAATAAAGTAACACCTATAAAGGTTTTCAAAAAAGATCAAATTTTCTGAAAAATTTAAATTAAGCTCGTCTTACCCTCACTTCAAAAATTATATATGTGCAAGTTGCATTTTTTGTTTTAAGGGGGTAAAAACTAACTATCCTTTACTATAATATATAGAAAAACAATGTTTTTAAGTATTGTATAGGATATAATTATATTGAGACATGTTTAATAGATTTTATACTATACAACTTAAATCATGGCGTTTTAAGATATTAATACCAATAAAAACTACCTCTTTTATTACAATTTCAACAAAAACTGTCTTTAAACATGTACAATATATTTATCTTATAATATATTACATATTAGTGCTTTTTTTTATAATAGGACCAAATTAGTGGACCTTTGAGATGTTACTACCCTTTAAAAATATGCTTCCCATTTAACTTTACACAAAAAAGTATTTAACCCTACTTGCGTTGGCCTGCTTATTTCTGTTGGTTAAGTTTGTGCGTTAAGCGGCGGCCTGCGTATTTCTGTCGGTTATGCCACACGTGATTTAATTTTTTATTACTAAACGCACGTTGACTGTAAAATTATGATTTATTCACCACTAGAATAACAGAAATATGTCTAATTTGATGGTATATTTTGATTCTTGCTTAGATGTGTTGTCATCGATAAAATAGAAGACAAAGATAAATGCACCGTGGAAGTGATTAGCAATCCAAGCACAAACTTCTGTATGTAAATGTAACATTTCTTTGTATATTTACTTTTTATTAGTATTTTTAGTTTTTACATATTTTATCACGTGTTCTGAAGATTATTAGTATTTTTGGGTAGTGAATAAAATGTTTATATATGTATGTTTAAAAACAAACTGACCCTGCTCAATTGGTAGTACATAAAAATAACTACATAAAGTGTAGTTATAAAAATGGACGTAACTTTATCCATATTAATTTAATAGAGGTCTATTAATTTTATACAATATTATTATTGTTTTATTTTATATATTTTAATATGTATTATAGTTAAATAATTGATTTTTATATACAATTATTTTATTGACACAACACAAAACACAAATATTTTATTGAAGTACATATCCTCATATATTTGATATTTCCTTTGGTATCATCAGTATCTTGAGGAAAGTTCATATGTAATAAATAAAAGAAAGAGCACTCCAAAATTTCTAAAAAAGCCAAGCAATCATACAAACCATTTTTTAGTCAAAACCCCGTTGCATTTTAAGATATTTTATCCATTAAGAACACATTTTAAAGGAAATTTTATGAACTTTAACCTCAAGTAAAATTAGTTTTTTAAAACCTTTATCTTAAAAAAATTACGGTTTAAAGGACTTGAAATGAGTACTTTTCACTCAGTATTCAAGGGTTTAAATGACCATATCTTATCCCATTTTTATGCTACATTAATTTTTAAAACAGATAACTATTCAGTGGAAAAAACCTAAATTGGTTTTAAATACAACATTTTACAATTATTTATTAGTTTTGGAATTATTTAAACAAAAGGGAAGTATTTTTTATTTTCTATTATTTTTGGTTTTATTGTATTAGTTTCTATATTTAAAAGTATCCTTTCCAAACTATTCGGTTATTCTTGTGGAATGTATAACTGACGTATAAATAAAGTAAATTATAGTTGTATTCTGACAAATTATGACTGTGTTAGTACTGGCTTCAGTTTTATTGCTGATTTCTTTTTCAAAAATTGAAGTTACCTAGAATGTTTTCACTGTAACTTCACTAATTTTTGTTCGATTAACTTCAATAAGAGCTTAATTAAATATCTTAGTATGAACTTTAAAAGAAGTCTTTTGAGTATTTTCATAAAAGCTACTTATTTTTTCATTATTTTATATTGAAACTCACAGTAAATTCACAGCTAATAAAAATTTATCTTCAAGGATATGCAACTCTCTCCTGATAGAATATAATGCAATAAAAAGTGAACCATTTTATTTATTTTTTTTTTATAAAATTTATTTGTGATTGGATTATTTTCATAGAGCATAAGATTTTTGAGTTATTAGTGAAAAACTGTTGAATTTCTCTTGTAATTTTTATTTACTAATAAGTAAAAAACAATTCATGATTTTACGAAAAACATTCATAAGACATTTTTTGTTTAAAATTATTAAATATATCGATTACTGATTATGTACTAAATATATCGAGCCCTGTGTTATTTGGAATTTTTTATTTACCACCCCAAGAGAGGGGGGGGGGATTTCACATCTGGGGTGGAAGCGCTTATAGCACACTTTATTTCAAATTTTGTGAAAAATTTATACATCTTGATAACTTTAGGAGGTGAAACCCTTTGGTGACTAGACTATGATCAAAGTATTTGTGCAAAAAAACATTGTTTATGTATCTATATTATATACATCCTTAAGATGCTGACTAGTGATTATAAATTATAGGATAAATATGTATACCAATTTATGATTTTATTCATGACTATAATACTGTAATGTTAATGAGCAAACATACTTAGTTACTTACAAAGGCTGTTTTCACCTCTAGTTAGTTACCAAAATCATCTGACTTACTTATTGTTGAATTTAGAATAGATTGTAATTAAAGGTCTTAGAAAATTGCCGCTGACAAATAAATGAACAGCTGATCAATCAGCTAAAATTCTTTGATGATCTAGATGTCTTTACAATGAATCTAACCATCACCAATCAAATGAAAATACATTTAACATTAAAGGAGCATTTAATGAGTCAATACAAAATTTATTCAACTTTTCTAAGGCTTAATCAGCCTTTGTTTTTTTATCTATGTGTTTCAATAAATAACTACATTAGTTGTAATTTAATTCTAACTACCACTCAGGCATTCACTGCAGCTATAAGAAAGCAACCACTAATTTTTTTTCTCTGTGGTTTCAGGGGATACTCCTGAATTACAAGAAATTAGTGTAAATTGTCATTACCAAATGTAGAAATCATTTACACCCCTTGAAACAATAAGCATGATTGTGGCAGCAGCAGAAATAGTTAGACAGAAACTCTTGTTCAAAGTTACCACACAAGCAATGAGAAAAAGAGCTAGAATGTTAATAAGGAAGCAAGGAGGCCATTTTGAAGGTGATATTTGAAAATGTTAGTTCAAATAGTTATTCAATATCATTTTAAAGGTTATAAGTAATTATTATTGTAAATAGACATACAGTAAACCCTTATTATTATCCTTCAGTAAATCCTAAAACCCTTTATCCTTATGGGTTAATCATTACTATACAATACATATTTGTATATTTTATTGATTTTTGAGTTAACAATTACCTGGCAGCATAACAGTTTTGAGTAAGGTGTGGCAATCTCTTAACAGCGTGGAGTGAATTCACCCTGATTTAACGGACAACCGGCTTTAACGGACTAGAGCTTACCCCATTTAGTCTGTTAAATCGAGAGTTTACTGTATTACACTTAAATGTAAATGTTTAACTGTTTAATTGTTGAATACGGTGCTTTCAGGTACATTAAGCTTTATCAGTCAATGAAGGATGTTCTTTAAGTTTAACATACCAAATGAAATATCATTTATCAAGAAATTTTAAAAAGTTTTTTTGTCTCCTTTTACACTTTCTTTTAAATATACATATATATGAAAGTCCTCTAAAGTTTAAAATAGAATTTGTCAAAATTACAAACTATACTTTTGGTGACTTTGAACAATAATAAAAAGTATACAATGGTAACAAAAAACCAGATTATTCTTATCAAAATTTATAATGCTTTAGGTATTTTTTTAAATTAATATTGGAAAAAACTATGTTTATTAATCAAATATCACTAATTTTGTAAAAACCCTTTCAAAATTTGTAATATGGAAACGTGTTTGAATTAAAAAAAATTAAAACCTATGGTTATTCCAAAAACAATGTGGAATAATCCAATATCAATTTAAACACTAACTGCTAATCACCCTGTATATGAAAAATACATCACTGTACTTTACCACAATGAGAACTTTGTCAGCAAGAGCAAGAGGGCTGCGTCTATGAGTTAAATAGAGCATCCACTCCGGCCACCAGTGAAACACAAGACGTAAAGCTCCCAGAGTCAGGATTACAAATACCCAGACAGCGATAGTACGGCCCTCACTCTTTTGATAACCATGGATTTCCTGAAATATAAATGCATATTTTGTGTCAGAAACAGTTGCAGCTACAATGATCATAATAATCTAAAATATTTAAAAATTACTGGAAAACTTGCTAAAGAATTGCTGAATTGCTATTTACAATATTTTTTTCATGTAATAATTTGCAATTATATTCAATTAACATAATCAATTCAACATATACATTCAATAAATCCACCCAAACACCACAATAACAACACTATTAAATTTTATTTATTTCCAAAAACATTAATCTTTAAATAACTATTTCAAATCAGATAGTATTGAATCATTTTGGTGTGATTGGAGTAATCTCAACTTATGAAATACTTTAAATAATATAAAAATTTCCATTAAAATATTTAACAAATGTACTAACCTGAAGTACAACAAACAAATTAATATTTGATAAGGGCAGTAGTGAATTCACTATTGTATCTAAATTGTATTAGATCACATACAAAATATATTTACACAAAAACAACCAGCAAGTTACTCAGTTTAAGAAATCTAAAACATTTATTTCTGAAAATTACTTCAGATAGTTGCTGCCTTTCTCCATTCATACATAATGAAAGTAATTTTCCAAAGTTCTGAATTGTTTTCATCAAAGTGCTTTGTGAATCAGCAGTTTTTAACTTATAGTTCAACGGACTTGCCTTCACATTGTTTAGTGATGTGAAGACCTTATTATTAAGGTTTTTAAAAGCCTTATTATTTTAATGTAAAAATGTTTAATTAAATTTGCTTTTATTGTAGCTCTTCTGTACATCATAAGGTTGTACATTTTATCCAATATTACCAATGAAATGTCCTTTCAATTAACAATAAGATTGTGCACTTATCTCCCCATCTTCAAAATTTCAAAAATCGTTTAAATGTTCAAAAAGAAAAATACCTCTAATTTAAAATGTTTAAATATGACTCTATGCCATGTAGCACATCAAATTAAAAGACTTTAAAGATCAAACAGTTTTTTTAATTAAATTTTTATCCCATCTCTGGTGGTTTTTAAATTTCAGACAAAACCCCATTTTTTACTTTAAAATGGGGTTAAAAACTATGTCTTGCTGCATATAAAATTAAAGGTATCTAAAAATAGAACATTATTTTATATTTAAAGTTTTACAACTGATTATTTATTACGGTTTTCAAATGAAAAGCTAATTTTTTACTTTTCCTTAGTTTTATCTGTATTTTAGTTGTTCTGTGTTTTCAGTTTTTCCTAAGTTTTGCCTTTAATTTACGAGTAAATTGTTGAATTTCATGTAGGCTTACTTGTGTTGTATTTGTTGATTTCATACGCTTTTTTAGCTTTGATTTTATACATATATAATTTTGATTTATAGTATAAATTCAAGTCGGCACTGGTGGCGCAGTGCTGTAACACAGCTACTTGGGGACAAAGTGTTTGGGAGATTGTAGGCGATAGGTTCCATGCTCGGTTCTCTTAATACCGACACGGCGTCTGCTCAATGGTTGTCATCAGCGTGGACATTACTAGAGAAGTCTGGAGTGTCCATGTTGGCAGGTAGTCAAGGTTCAGATGTTGTGTAGGGAAGAGGACAGTGTCAGACTTGTCAGTTAGCTGAAAATCAGACCAACACTACGTGGTTCGGATTCCACGTAAAGCTGTAGGTCCCATAGTTGCCCTGGCCATTGGGCTATTAATAAATAGTCCTTTCTGAGCTAAGTCGACCTCAGATAGTAACAATGGCTACAATCGTTCATCTACACTCATCATACTCATTCACTCCTCATATTCGCCCATATCTCTACGATCGGCGTCTTAGAGATGAATAATGAATATACAAATTAAGTTAACCCTAATATTGAGTCTCAATCCTTATTCTTCAAGTATTTGCATTTATTTTACATGTATTTACATCCAGAGAGGATGCCTCCTACCTTCAAGGTTTTTTTGTTATGGGGGAGGGGCGCTGCAATGTTGTTCGCTTACACTAAAATAAGTCTACAACTGGCCCTGCAAAAAACTCAGAAATTGTGGCTCCAATACTAAGTGCAAAGCAGTACAACACTCATTTAGTATTGTTCGCTTACACTAAAAACAAGTCTACAACCGGCCCTGCAAAAGCCTAATAAATTGTGGCTCCAATACTAAGTGCAAAGCAGTACAACACTCATTTAGTATTGTTGGCTTACACTAAAAACAAGTCTACAACCGGCCCTGCAAAAGCCTAATAAATTGTGGCTCCAATACTAAGTGCAAAGCAGTACAACACTCATTTAGTATTGTTCGCTTACACTAAAAACAAGTCTACAACCGGCCCTGCAAAAGCCTTACAAATTGTGGCTCCAATACTAAGTGGCAAAGCAGTACAACACTCATTTAGTATTGTTGGCTTACACTAAAAACACGTCTACAACCGGCCCTGCAAAAGCCTAACAAATTGTGGCTCCAATACTAAGTGGCAAAGCAGTACAACACTCATTTAGTATTGTTCGCTTACATTAAAAACAAGTCTACAACCGGCCCTGCAAAAGCCTAATAAATTGTGGCTCCAATACTAAGTGGCAAAGCAGTACAACACTCATTTAGTATTGTTCGCTTACACTAAAAACAAGTCTACAACCGGCCCTGCAAAAGCCTAATAAATTGTGGCTCCAATACTAAGTGGCAAAGCAGTACAACACTCATTTAGTATTGTTGGCTTACACTAAAAACAAGTCTACAACCGGCCCTGCAAAAGCCTAATAAATTGTGGCTCCAATACTAAGTGGCAAAGTAGTACAACACTCATTTAGTATTGTTTGCTTACATTAAAAACAAGTCTACAACCGGCCCTGCAAAAGCCTAACAAATTGTGGCTCCAATACTAAGTGGCAAAGTAGTACAACACTCATTTAGTATTGTTTGCTTACATTAAAAACAAGTCTACAACCGGCCCTGCAAAAGCCTAATAAATTGTGGCTCCAATACTAAGTGGCAAAGCAGTACAACACTCATTTAGTATTGTTGGCTTACACTAAAAACAAGTCTACAACCGGCCCTGCAAAAGCCTAATAAATTGTGGCTCCAATACTAAGTGGCAAAGCAGTACAACACTCATTTAGTATTGTTCGCTTACACTAAAAACAAGTCTACAACCGGCCCTGCAAAAGCCTAATAAATTGTGGCTCCAATACTAAGTGGCAAAGCAGTACAACACTCATTTAGTATTGTTGGCTTACACTAAAAACAAGTCTACAACCGGCCCTGCAAAAGCCTAATAAATTGTGGCTCCAATACTAAGTGGCAAAGTAGTACAACACTCATTTAGTATTGTTTGCTTACATTAAAAACAAGTCTACAACCGGCCCTGCAAAAGCCTAACAAATTGTGGCTCCAATACTAAGTGGCAAAGCAGTACAACACTCACGTTGAACCTGAGTTAAAGATAACACAGGTTCATATCCTGACTTATACTGGAAGTTTCTATCAGTACTGTTTATCATGTACTATAATGGTTCTAAATTTCCCACACAGATCAATAGTTTAAGGCAATTGGGTGGAGTAACGTTAAAGAGGAGATCAGGCTCTGGATTAAAAATAAAAAGGAAGAAAAAAGATTTTGTTCACAAACCTCACTTATCCCACACACAATTTCTGTTGAACTTTAACATTATTTACTTATTACTTTATTTATTTAATAATTATTTACTTTAATATTTGTGATACATGGCACTGTAATGTTACAAAAAGATATAGAATATTATTAGCCTTGAAGAATCACTAATAAATGTGAAGAAGTTTTATTTTGTATTAGTTTATTTGTGCTTTTCTACATAGTCACCACAGCATCATATCAAAATTCTAAAATATTCAAATTGTGCACAAATATACAAAGTATTACTTGTGATCACAAATATATGTAACAGTTAGTGTTCATTATGACAATTTTTTTTATTTTTAAGAAATTCCCATTAGTACACATACACACAGTACACATTCTGTAAACAGTCAGCTGACTAGCTATTACACCATCACTTTGATTTTTTTTTGAACATATTCTGACTTAGAGAAACAAATAAAACGACTCTTCGTCTTGATATTATACAAAACTACAGACTTTTGTTCTGGCACATAACGATTCTAGAGCGTGTTTGGCGATCGGCTTGCTGCAAGCCGTTAGCACTGAGAGTTAAAGTATTTTCTGAAGTAGAGACTACTCATTCTTCAGTGCCTTTTGATACGACTATGCTACTAAGAAAAACAGCCACTTACCATCTCATCCTCCTCTTCTTTGTTTAGGTAATTACATTCTGTTTCTTTCCAGTCATACCCAATTTTCTTTCTTGTTTCACCTGAAAATTATGAAATAATGAGATAATATGAATCACTTTCATCAACTTTATTAACATTGTTCAAAGGTTTTAATAGTTAATATATTGCACATCAATTAATTAACTAAAATTAAGTAAATTATATATATTATCTTACTGCAGGATAAATGTATTGTAATTATTTGGAAAATTAGGATGGATTGCATCTATGACTAAAGAAACAAATCTAAAAGTTTAATGAATGCTACTAGTAATTTGGAACAATTCCCAGTGGATTTAGACGATTGGTAATGTTAAACGGATCTTAGTTGGCTATTTTCCCAAACTGCCAAGCCACCGATTCAAAGTTGACTGTATTGTTTCTTTCTCTAACTTCAATTTACCATTTTACTAGGGTTAGCTGCTTTCCTTTCCGTTCACTTTTACTACTTTCTGTTACTAAGAATACCGGTAACTTTATATTTAAAATTGGCAAAAGACTATGAGAAGCTTCCTTAAATATTTGCTGCAACAGGTTTTACTGCACAGACAATAACGCTGTTCTGTATTAAAATAAACACATATCATTATACAGTATGACAAAATAACAATAGTAAAAAAACTACAGGGAACTCCTAAGTTTGAACAAAGTAGTTCAATTAATGAAACTACAGAAGTTGTAGAGAATTTATATGCTCCACAACAGTTACATCTACCTAGTTCATTAATATACCTTCAAAACCTCAGCAAAGGAATTTCCATAGCACTTACAAAGGAGTGAATAATGTTAAAACAAAATATTCTCATCTATGTATACAACTGAGAGACAATTCATTTGGATACAAGATATTTTCAGGGATTAATTAAGTACGAATGTTATGTTTGGTCTGTGGTATTATGTAGAAACATAAAGAAACTTATTAATACAGATAAATATTTACTAAACTTGAAAATATTCATACAGGAAAGCTGAAATACAGTTTCCTGTATGTACAAGCTTTCATAAAATAAGACAATGTACACAAGACACAGTGTATACACACAGTGTATGTACAGTGGTGTTGACCCAACCGCCCACCCCTACATATACAGTGGTGTTGATTCACCCACCCACCCCTACACATATAGTGATGTTGACACACCCGCCCACCCCTACATGTGCAGTGGTGTATTCATACAGGAAAGCTGAAATACAGTTAAACAAAGGAAAAATGTAAAAGCAAAAATAAATTTATAAAAGAAAATAATAATGGAGTGGTCATAGAAAGTTTAGGAAATAAAGAGGGGACAAATATTTTATTCTTTAAAGAGCAACATCTTTAGTGTAAAAATAATCTTTAAAGACTACAACATTCTATTCTGTATCAGTATATAAATAAATTAATTTATAAAATCAAAATACAATTTTTAAGTTAAAATTACTCGTAGACCAAATCAAATCAAATCAAATCATCTTTATTTAAAATAAACAACACAAACAGTTGCATAATAGCGTCAATCATCTATAAAACAATAAAAATAACCATAAGTATAATAGTAATCATAGATTTTAAAACAATATTATTACTACTTCTAACAAAAGAAGTTACCTGCAATTAAGGAACCAATGACATTGACAAAAATTCCGGAACACTGTAAAAAGCGCCCCGCAGCATTACTTCTCTCAGATTTTTTTCGAATCTGACCACGTCTCTTTCAGATTTTAATGAGTCCGGTAGTGAGTTAAAGAGCCTGACCCCACTGCATGAAACTTGTCTCCCATAGAAGCTTGTTTTATGAGGCGGTAAACTGATGTTGTGTTTTGAGCGAAGATTGTAAGTGTTTGTGATTTTGCTATTGGATTGGAAAAGCTTTATATTTTTACGGACAAACAAGATTGATTTTAAGATGTAAAGAGATGGAAATGTTAGAATATTGTGCTCCTGAAAAAGTGGCTTACATGAAAAGCGGAAGGGTTTCTTAAAGATGGTCCTAATCGCTCTTTTCTGGAGTCTGAATATAAATTTAGTTCTGAAGTTTTCATAGCCCCATACCTCCACAGCGTAGTTCAAGAACGGAAAAATTACCCCATAGTAAGCAGCCAATCCTACACTAGCGTCCAGGTATGATGATATGTTTCTGAGAATGAAGACCCCAGAGCTTAGACGCTTGCTAACCTGGTTTATGTGTTCTTTGAAGCGAAGATGTTGGTCTATTTGCACTCCAAGAAATTTCGTTGTGGAGGTGGTTTTAATTTCTGAGTCTCCTATGAAGAATGTAAGTGGATTAGCATCTTCGGTTTTATTTATTCGGAAATCAATTATTTGCGTTTTATTACTATTAATAACCATTTTATTTGAACTGAACCACTGAAGGAGTACATTTACCTTTTCATATGCCTTAACGATAATGTCTGTCCGGTCGGCAGCTGAAATGGACAAAGAAGTGTCGTCAGCAAATAGGCAAATCTCTGTTAGTTGATCACCCACTCCTAAGGGAAGATCATTTATGAATATAAGAAACAATACAGGCCCCAAAACCGAACCCTGAGGAACCCCCGCAGGAACCAGTTCCGTAGAAGAGGTGGTCCACTGTTCACAGTTCCCTGAGTCAGTAAAAGGCATTTTTACCTGCTGAGTTCTACCACTGAGATAGGAGCAGATCCACGAATGGGCTTTACCCCTAATACCCATAGAACTGATTTTTTCTTGCAGTATTTTATGGTCTACCATGTCGAATGCCTTTCGTAAATCGTACCAAACTTAGTTGTTAAGTCCATACTTGGAGCAGTTGTCTTGAATGAATCACTATAATTTAACATTTTGTTAGCAATATAGGGATTAAATATTTTAGTTTTAAAGCATATGAACAAACAGTTTGCGAGGGCTGTTTGATAAGTAAATGACTCTTTGAATTAAACATTTTTTTCAGCAAATAAGCAGTTTATATATTTCACCATTAAAAAAAGTTACTTTTAGCTCGATACATTCAGTTCAACATGATTCTAATTTATTCATTCCCTCCTAGTAATAGGTATTCTCAAAGTCATCAAAATTGGTGTTTATTTCAGTGATTATCTCTTCATTCAAACCATATCTCTTACCACCCAGCCATTTCTTTAGGTTTAGAAAAAACTAAATATTTCCAGGAGGCTAAATCTGGAGAATATGCTGGATGGGGTAGCAGTTCATAGCCCAACTAATGGATTTATGCCACCGTGATTAGACACATGTGCACTCTTGCATTGTCATGATGGAATAGCACATTCTTCTTCACCAAATACAGCCGTTTTTTTGCTTCAAATCAATGTCAAATCGGTCCAAAACCTCTGAATAATATTCCCCAAAGTAATTGATTTTACCCTTCTCAGAATAATTGATGTAAATGATACCGAGTGCATCCCAAAAAGCTGTGACCATGACCTTGTTGGTTGACAAACTCACTTTTGCCTTCTTTGGTCCACGTTCACACGGAGAAACTCACTGTTTCAATTGTTCTTTGCTCTTAGGTATATTGTAATGGATCCATGTTTCCTATCCACAGCTACCAAATGGCAAAAAAACTTGTCTGGATTACAGCTAAACACCACTTTGAAGTGGTCATATGGATGCGCTTAAGGTCATGCGTGAGCAATTGCAGCACCCATATTGCTGATATTTTTTCATGTCAAATTATTCATGTAAAACATGATGAATCCGTTCAGTTAAGACATCTATAGCCACAGCTACCTCACACACTTTCATTCTCTGACCAACCATTATCATTCTATGGATTTTATCAATAATTTCTGGCGTGATGACCTCTTTGGGATTTCTTGAGCGTTCAGGGTTATTTGTGCTGGTACAACCGCAACAGAACTCTGAAAACCACCACTTAAACATTGAAAATGGATGGTGTAGAGTCCCTATCGTATTTAAAGTTTTTCCTTGGTTCCAGTGATGTTTTTACACAAAAAATAATACTTAATCAACACAAAATTAACTTTGTCCATTATTTTTAGAATTCACTAGGTTGTCTGCTTTCAACAGCTGTCAAACACTAACTGCATGATGCAGCTTGCTCAGAATTAGAAAGTTGTTCATTCAAAGACTATAGTTGATGGAATCAGTGTTGCATTTAAAGTTAATGCACAGGAAATTTCAAAAGTCACCAACTTATCAAACAGCTCTTGAAGATATTGTTTAAATTTATACGCATATCACTTTTTAATTTCATAAACCAGTAATTAATTTTGTTTTACACATGGTCCTTTTAGTGCTAGATCTATATATTCATATGTGCAATCAGGAAAATGCCCTGAGTTTGCAGATCTAGGGTTAAAAACCAAGCCATAGACAAAAACTAATACTTTATCATTTTTTTTTTTTTTAATTTTATTAGTCAAATTTACGTACTGCAAGTGTACAAAAGTCAGACTATGCAATAGTTATTGTATAACTTTCCATCAGATATGGATAGCTAATTCAGAAATAAAAATAACTAATGTGAAATTAATTCTTATCACTCTGTATCATTCTTGACAGACATACATATATACACAAAGCAGCTCTCTGCAGCAAATATTATTGGAGTTTTTCTTTTTCCTTGACTTCTTTTGCATAACAAATATTAATTGAATTAACTATTACAGTATTATCCTACAAAACTAATAATTTTAGTTAGTACTAGTGGCACAGTTCTGTGACCCAGCTACTTGGGGACAAAGTGTTGTGGAGATTTCAGGTGATAGGTTCTATGCTCTGTCCTCTTAATACCAACATGGCATTGACTCAGTGGTTGTTATCAGCAGAAGCTACTAGAGAAGTCTGGGATATTCATGTTGGGTCCAGATATTATGTAGGGGAGAGAACTATGTATTAGACTTGTCAATTAACTGAAAATCAGACCAATGCTGCATGGTTTGGATTCCTCATACAGCTCAAGGCCATTTCTACACTAGGCAGGGTCAAGCAGCCACCTAGGGCGCCACCACTTTGGGGGCGCCTCAGGCAGAAAATAATTAAAAAATACACATTTAAAAGAAAAACGTATGGCCATATATGGTAATGTCGAATTAGAAAATACATGTTGCCAAAGTGCTATGGGCACTGCTGCTGTCATCTAAAAAGGAAATACATATTACAAAATAAAGGTGCAGAGTTGGCTGTTCTGTTATGTATACTAATATGATCAAAATCAAAACAATGTTTTGGTGAGCTAGTGTAGTGAGCGCCGTCCTACTGTTCTGGGTCCCACGCCCCTTCTAGGTTGGCCTACGTGGGCAACTTTGAGGGGTGAGGAAACTCGTGTTCTTGGAATGAAGGTATATGAGGAATGATTACTGGATGACTCGAACATCAAAGATACCGCCTTTCTGCCAAACCATCTCAACCCTACTCTCCTTTTTTCATATTGTTTACGTTGTTGTTTGTTGACTCTACTATCTGTCGCCTCTACTGTCTGTCAGTCATTTCGCTTGTTACCAGTGATACTACTGGATTGTTATTGTTAGCACTCCATTCAATTAGCTATTTTAATCAATTGGATAGTTAACTACTGAAAACTGCAACTGAGCTTAATAAATCATTAAGATTGACAGTGATGCAATGCACTTTCCGCAGAAATTTAAGAAATCTGACAACAAATCTAAGAAGACGCATCACCTGATTTTTGTATTTAATTAGATCAATGAGAACCAGTTACAAATTGTATTTCCAAATTTTTTCATTGCACTTTAAATAATTCTGACTTTGCCTATATCAGTGGAAAGTGCAGAACGTAGCTTGTCAACTCGGACTATCTGAGAAGTGCAATGTCTCAAGAGCGTCTAGTGGGTCTAGCGACCACTTCTATAGAAAAGGACTTAGCTTATCAGCTTGACGTACAACGCAATTAAATTGATTAATTATGTGATATTGCAAGTTATTTAATATTTCCACTAAACTACTGATATGAATATTAGACAATTTGTACTTTCTTATTCCTCTTTTTTTATTATTTTATTATTATTATTTTAAATGTAAATATAACATTCTTTGTACTCATTGCGTTTTTATTTAGTTTTAAAACATATTTTATTTGAAAACGCAATATTCAAAAGAAATCCACAACCAATCAAATTCCATTGCTGACAGATAGGCTACAATAAGTAAATGTAGGAACTCTTAAAATATTGAAACTAAATATTGGACTATTACATGGATTTTCTTATAATTTTATAGTATAATTATTAATGTATATTATGCTATTATTTATAAATTTAATTTAAAATGTACCTAATGTGCGAAATTTAGTAGAGCAGAAAGAACACACTAACCTCTGGGTGACAGTGGGTTTACATGGGTGACATTTAATTAATACAAATCACTATAAGAACATGAGAACATATGGAGAAAAGTAGGTGAATTACTGTTTCTAACAACCCAGTATGAGTGTGACAGATGGAGATACATGGTGACAGAAATAGTTCTCAACACAGAGAGAGAGACAGGCAGAGGAGAAGCCAAAGATTGGATATTGTATGCATTCTCTCTTGTACAATTTGTCCTTACGCTTACAGATGATAACCCATATAGCACGTTCTCTCAACTGGTTGTCGAACATTCTCCAATCGAGGCTGAAAAATCAACGTGGAGCTTTGCTATTCTTATTAGTGTAGTGATTTGTATTCATTGAATCATTTAGTGGTAGGGGGGGGGCGTCGTTTTGTACTTTTGCCTAGGCCGCCAAAGTCCTTAGGAACGGACCCTGATACAGCTGTAGGTCCCTTAGTTGCTCTGGCTATTAGGCTATTAATAAATAACCCTTTCTGAGCATAAATCTAACTCAGTTAACAACTAGAGTTCACAGATTAACCACACTCCTGTAATCATTCACATTCGCTTTAAAATACGCACAAAGTTGTGTCATTATCTCTTATCTAAGAATCTATGAATAATAAAATGGTAACTTATTCAATTAATAATATGAATAGTAAATAATAATAATGAATAGTAAAGAAGCAAACTGCTATCTGAAGTAACATATTTAAAGTAAAATTACTGATTAAAATAACAACAAAACAAAAGTTAATAGTTAAATTTCAAATAAGTTTTAAACTTCTCCTTTCAATATAACTTTTATTTTAGGATGATGATGAGTGAAAATGTTCCTGCTTTCAATAAACTAAAACTAGAAGTTTGTTAAACTAACATAACTACTTAGTTGTAATGTTATTACTTTAAAGAAAACGTAAATTAGTTTGAGAATACACTTTAATCAATAGTGTCCATAACACTCACTAAGACGTAAACAAAAACGAAAAATACACCATATGATTCTAATTGTCCATGTAAATAAACATATGGCTAAAACTAAACATGTAAATAAACTTAAATATATTACATTTCTCCCCTTCCCTTTAATTCCATATTGTTGGAGCTAATATTCATCATGGTAAAATTTGGGCTTCCTTATAGTCCTCTGTGATCTTCTACCCACATCGTTCTTAATCTTTCCCTTTGAGAATTCATTTTCCAGATCAATTTCTTTTCTTTCCATGTGTTGATTTCCTTTATTAACTTCAGAATATCGAGTTCTCAAATGGTCAGCATGTTGTCTGTATTCTTTGCCATCGATATTGACCCTATAAGACAACGGTGCCGTTTGTCTTAGCACTAATCCTTCTCTCCAATTCTCATCTTTGTTTCTTTTAACCCATACTTTCTCCCCTCCTTCAAATGTCTTTGGTCGAGAATGAGTATCATGATAAAACTTTTGTTGTTCTAGAGACTTTTCCATTTTATGTCTTACATCTGGTTTGAGTGTATCAATCAGGGTCCTTAGATTTCTTTTAAAAAAAAGCTCGGCTGGTGTTCTCCCGGTTGAGGAATGAGGTGTTGTTCTATAAGACAAAAGAACCCTCTGAAGTCTCTGCTCATGATCATTGATGTCAGTCATCAAATATTTATTCTGGAATGTTTGAATGACTCTTTCAACACACCCATTGGATCGACTATGATATGGTGTTGTTCTGACGTGAACTATGTTGTTTTTGCGACAAAACTCTTCAAATTCATCTGCCACGAATTGGTTTCCATTGTTTGTAACTAACTTTTTTACTAGTCCGTATCTACAAAAAAGTTCTCTAAGTCGTTTAATAACAGACTGACTAGTTGCATTCTTCATTGGAAATATTTCTAGCCAACGAGAATAAGCATCTATTATTACTAGCCACATATATCCATCAAAAGGCCCTTTAAAATCTATGTGGATCCGCTCCCATGCATTCTCAGGAATGTTCCATGAATTGAGTGGTGTTTCTATGTCTTGTCTTCTAAAAGTTTGACATCTAGAGCAAGCTTTTACTAAATGTTCTATATCTTCATCTATCTTTGGCCAGTAAACATACATCTTGGCTAAAGAGCGCATTGCAACAATACCTGGATGTGAGACATGTAGATATTCAAGAATATGATTCCTCAATGATCTCGGAACTACTATTCTTTCCTGCCAAAGTAAAATTCCTTCTTCATATGACAGTTCAAATCGTTTGTCATAAAAGATCTTCAAATTGTTTGGGATTAAATTCCTTTGAGGCCATCCTCTTACACAGTAAGATATAATGTGTTTCAGTTCGACGTCTCTGTGAGTATTATCTTGAAGTGTCCGTTTAGTTAATGGCAAATCTTCAATTCTCATTGACCTAATTTGATTTACTTCGTTAAGGGTCTGAATGATTCCAATAGATTTTATTTCTGTCAATGGAAGTCTGCTTAAACAATCAGCTAGAACATTGTCTTTTCCAGCCCTGTAGCGGATATCATAGTCGTATCCACTTAGGATGATTGCCCATCGTGCAAGCCTCGAAGCAGCATGTTTTGGTATAGCCTGTTTTGCCCCAAAGATTCTTTCAAGAGGTTTATGATCGCACACAAGTGTAAAGTGTCGACCATATAGGTATTTGTAGAATTTTTCTATTCCAAATATAATCGCCACTGCTTCCTTGTCAATTGTAGAGTAGTTTTGTTCTGCCACATTCAGTGTTCTTGAAGCAGCAGCTATAGGCTTTTGACTACCGTCAGGGCAGCATTGAAGCAATATAGCTCCCAAACCTTGATTGCAAGCATCTGTTGCCAGTATAAGTTGCCGTTTTGGGTCATAATGAGCCAGAACCATATTTGTAGAAATACTGCTTTTAATCTGATCAAAACTTTTTTCGCATTCATTACTCCAGTTCCAGGGTGAGTTTTTATGCAAAAGTCTGTGTAAAGGAAAGCAAAGTGACTGTAAGTTGGGAATGAATCTTGAATAATAATTTACAGACCCTAGGAACGAGCGAAGCTCGGATGTGTTCTTGGGTGGAGGCTGTCTCTTTATAGCTTCAACACGATCTTCAACTGGTTGGATCCCTAGAGCACTGATCTTATGTCCGAGGTAGGTTACACTTTCTTTAAAAAGCTGCAATTTATCTTCACGTGTACAAAGTCCAGTTTTTCTCAAGACATTTAGAACTGTTTTGATCCTTTCAATGTGTTCTTGTTCATTTTTGCCCCCTACGCAAATGTCATCGAAATACCATGCAATATTGTCAATTCCGACTAAAAGCTGGTCCATTAACTTTTGAAAAATTTTAGGAGCTGTTTTAATACCAAAAGGTAACCTATTGAATGTGAAGTAACCTTTGTGTGTCGCGATTACTAAATATTTCTTCGATTCTTCATCAACAGGAAGCTGTAAATAGGCATCTTTCAAGTCAATAACAGAAAATATTTTAGATCCATTCAACTTCAAAACGGTTTCTTCAAAGGTTGGAATTGAATATTCGTCATCAACCAAGTGAGGATTGATTGATACTTTGAAATCTGCGCACAATCTTACTTCTCCATTAGCCTTTGGAACAACAACTATTGGAGAAGCACAAATAATTGGAGTAGTAGAAGGATCTACAGGATCTAGCACCCCTACAGAAACCAAACGGTCGAGTTCTTTGCTTGTGGCACTGTGAAGTGCAAAAGGAACTGGCCTCGGTTTGTGTATTGGTAACTGTACGTCATGGGCTACCCTCACCTTTACTTTAATATTACGTACCGTACCCAAGTTGTTTGAAATTATATCCTTGAACTCTTTGTATATTTGCTGTTTTACTCTCTCTTTGTCCAAAATATTGGCGTCGATATGATTAATATTGTGAAAACTTTGTTTACGTACGTGTTGACAGTTAGGGTCTAGTTTGAATGCAACAATCCAATCTTTGCCAAGTAAAGGAGTACCTGTCAAGCTATCAGTGACAGCCACATCCAACTCCAAACAAGTTGAATCCAATTCAACAGTAACTTTTGTTTCGCCTAACATTTTTATTTGAAATGATGGATACGCACCCAGTTTCTCCGTAGGAAATAGTTTAGGTTCACCAATAAGTTTCCATGTAGACTTACTTATTATTGTTCTGGCAGCAGCAGTGTCGTATTCCATAGCAATAGGAACACTATTCATTGTTAAATGTACTATGTATGAAAATCGTTCCACCTTGTTTATATCATTAACGTTATTTACCAAGGCTATGTGACCGATTTCTGGATCACCATTCATTTGAACTGAGTTGTTATAATTATCACGTGAAACGTCATTACCATTGTCAACGTTATACAAATCACCTTTGATATTAACATCAATTTGTCTGATTTGCCTTTTTAAGCTATTTTTGCTGAGTACTACATTATCAGATTTAAGACAAACTCGTTCAAAATGTCCTACTTTCCCGCAAGCTCTACACGTTGTGTTAAGTGCTTTACAGCTCTCATTTTGTGGCTTATGTTTTTCCAAACCACATCTAAAACAATGAATATCTTGATTTAAAATAAATTTAGGTCTCAATCTTTGAGATGTTGGTTGTGTGGAGTGTGAAAATTTAATTTTATTTACCTGTGTGTTGGTAAGAAAAGTACCTACTTGCTTTTGGTGAGTGTGTGCCATTTCCATGATACAAGCATCCTTTACAATATCTTGTAGTCTAGCCTTTTCCTCAGGATGGTTCCTGATAAGCTCCTCTTGCATTTTCGGATCGTTTAGTCCCAGTAAAAATTGGTCACGTAGCCGCTCATCAAGCATGTCCTTGAATTGACAGTCAGTAGCTCCAGCCCTCAGATTGTTAAGAAATAAACTGACAGATTGATCTTGTTTCTTCAAAATTTTACCAAACTTTAGTCTTTGGGCTAAATAAGATGTTTTAGGTTTGTAAAAATTAGATATGAAATCAACTATGCCATCGTATTCAATAGTCAAAATAGGTTTTGGGTCAAAGTTGTCAACAATTATTTTATAATGCTGAGCACCAATCCATTTCAAAAGTAAAATTTGTTTTGCTGTTGTGTTATTCTGTAGCCCACAAACATTAATTTCTAGCTCAAATCTCTGATAGTAGTATTTCCAAGGTTCTTTGTTAGTATCGAATGTTTCAAATTTGAATCGTGTTAAATCTTTACCTGTTGTGTTTTCGTTTGATGTTTCAGTTGATGAAAATGATACGTCTTCTTTATCATTTGTATCCTGTCCGTTCAGCGCCATTATGTAATGTTATTACTTTAAAGAAAACGTAAATTAGTTTGAGAATACACTTTAATCAATAGTGTCCATAACACTCACTAAGACGTAAACAAAAACGAAAAATACACCATATGATTCTAATTGTCCATGTAAATAAACATATGAAGGCCACAGGGGAATACCCAACAGAGTCAAAATTTTACATTTTTCAGGAGAAGAAAATTAAAACTTAAAACGCTCTTACTAAGAAACTGTTTGTTTTATTGAAACTATTATTGCACAGTTCCATTGGTCTTTTAATGCCTAATAAGCTATTAAAATTTTGTCATTTTAAGTATCTAAAAATTAGCACGAGGTATTTTTTTCGCTTCCAGTGTCATGACTCAGTTGGGTTTTCCCATGTTCCTTGACGAAAGGGGAAAATGAAAATAAAACCCGACCATTTAAGATACTTTTATACTTGTCAATTCTTTATCAAAACATGGTATTTAACAAATTATTGTTTACATAAACTAAAAAGTAATAATATTTTTGGTTTCACTTTGAAATGGCTAGGGTCTCACAAACGTTTCTAGTGTTGAATATTGTCATAATATGTCTGCCTGAAAAAAACAAATAAAGATTACATTTCTGGAATTTATTTCCTTCACTTGTGGTTACAGGTTTTAAATGACAATACAGTAATTAATTAGATCTTAATTTGTAAAGAATAGGGCGTTCATAAGGGCAGTAACAAATTATAATACTTACTGCATGACATGTAAACATTTTGACTTTATTATGCTTAGTGTCTCTTTTTCGCACTACTATCAGTTTTTAAATTATTTTATCAAGTTGAAAACTTTACTTAATGTAGTTATTAAAAATATATTAAGGTTTATTATGCCTACCTTTAATAATCAATGTCGTCTTGAAATAAGTCATGATCAAGAACTGCTGGCAAACTGTCTTGGGTAGTCAACAGGTTAGTGTAAAACTCCTCGGAACCTTCGTTTTCACAGAATCTCATAAGCACCCTGAGGTCTTTAAGTTTTTCTTTTGACAAGGGAATGGGTGCATCATATAACTGCAGTGGCTCTTCAAGCTGTTGTATAGGTTCCAGGTCTTTTTTTAGTCTCCTCTTCCTCTCCTTTTCAATTTCCTGAGTAGTTAACTTCACTTCTGCAGTGAAGAATGCTCCATTATACGACATTCTGTGTTCTACAGATCGCTGTTTTACTTGAACAAACCTAAGCTGTTTGATTGGTCTGATTTCAAAAGAAAACTTTTTTTTATATCCCTTTGACTGAAGAAAGTCACCCCAATTTTTGAAAATTCCTTGATCACATGCAACTACCACAAACGGCGATGGTTTTGCTCTTGCTCCTTCAATCACTTCTCTCCAACCAGCAGGAGTTTCGGCCTTAGAAGATTTTGGTATCAATGCCATATTCTTATCAGTCTCCATGTAAGAATGGCCACGCACGGGATAAGTCACAACCACCTTTTCAAACATCTTAAGTTCTGAAGTTACATAGTGGAGAAATTTAATAATAGTGTGATTTTTGTTTTGCCCTCCACACGAGTCCGCAAAGATGTTGAGATGTGTTACAGATTTATTTAAATAATTTTTAAAGAAATGAAGCAACATGGATGCCACATCATTACATCCCTTTTTACCTACTGTCTGGTCGTATGTATACATTATTGATTCACCCGTGGACAATATATGGACATTAAATATGTAGAAAGTAAGTTGCCTCCTAAAGTACACTTCACTGGAGCTCGTGTTAGGCGTTGGTAAGTTCCTACCAAAATCTATAGCTATAGCCTCAACTGTCCTATTTTGCTTTGCCTCTGTTTTAGCACTTTTCTTAAGAGTATAAAACCACTGGGCTTTTTTCAGATGTTCAGTATTTGCTATTTCAATCTGTTTAAGATCGTTCAAGAGTTTTGACTTTTCTAAATCTTGAACAGTGTTAGAGATTCGCCTCTTTATGTCTGTTATTTTTGCTTGTTGTTCATCACAAAAACAACAGGTATCGGTTCTGGGATACCCGAACCCAATATTAAATTCAGACACAAAAATATGTCGGAATGTTTCGTATGAAATTTGTAGTCCAGGATGTTTGTTCAAAAAAATGCCCAACAACTCTTTTATGTTTGACTCAGCTGGCAAATACACTTTTTCAGAATCTTTTAAACTATAATGGGCTTTTCGACCTTTCAGTGAGCCAAAGAAAGACATTACTGCACAACGAGTATTCTCAGATAACTTATGAGGCCTATTAGAATGTTTACCGCGTCCATCTATAGGCGGCTTACCAGTGGTTCTCAAGGACGTTTTAATTGTGTGTAACCTAAAAGGTTTTATTCCGAACAATGCCTGAAATCCTTTGAAACAAACTGGGACTTCTACAGCTAATCCGTCCCTAACTACTCTTACTTTATAAGTGTAAGAACTATCATTAAATCTAGCATCTATCTCATTTTTTCTTGGTCTGCGTTGAGCTACTGGTTGCAAAGAGATTAAGCCAGACAAGAAAGCATTTTGAGCGTTTGTACCGCCCTCACGTCCAATATCATTAAATTGTTTAATAAGGTAGGCTCTCTCTGCAGAATTAATATTTTTAAAGCACTCATACCTTTTGCACAAACAGTCCTGTCCAGTTTCAAACGTACATTCTCTCATTTTCTTTGCTGCATCACACATTCTTCCTTTTACTTTACGTTTCTTACTTATTTTTGCACTATCTTGAACTGTCACATTTTCGTCACTGTCACTACCGTTATGATTATTTTGAAATACAGCATCAATAGCTGTTGACATTGTAGAAAACGATCACAGAAATCTCAAGAAATATAAAAACACTGCAAGCTAAAAAGCACCAACACCAAGACAGTACGCCAGTCAACTAAAACAGCTGCTGCGAAGTGCTAGACGGCGCATGCGCCAGAGCTGACTCAGTTGGGTTTTCCCCCACAACACATTGACTGAGTTGGTTATTCCACTGCATGACGAAAATAAAAGCCTTAATAATAGGTGACCCTGTTAGTTTCTTCCGTGGATACTCCTGCACTGTAAAATATAGACCTGCCGCTATCATGTCGCATTGAAATGTCATTTCTTGAAAATGTTGACTATGTTGGTTTTTCCCCTGCAGCCTTCATATGGCTAAAACTAAACATGTAAATAAACTTAAATATATTACATTAGTTAACTGTGTTTATAGCAAGGAGCTAAACTGAGAAACATTATAAATTAATTATACTTACTCTCATTAGTTTCTGTCAAAGGCATGCTATTTACACCACCAGCCAGAGTTTCTGTAAGCAAAGATTTTATCAGTAAACTTTATCAAAAATAATACATCAACTTGTAACTAACTATTATTTATGTTTTTGGAAACAATAAGAAGTCGTAAGTACAATATGATATCACGTAAAATTATCTTATTTTATTATTTGTTGGACATTTTAATCACTTCATGTCTTTAAAAATAAAGCAACATGAAATAACAATACTCACCTCCCATCCCAAAGTAATATGTGAACTAATCTAAAAGCTAGTTAAAAATATACTGAGCTAGTTTTGCCCTAAAAAAGCAATGTAATTATTAGTATATTTACAATAATAATGTATACAAATATACAATTAATTGTTTACACTAACTTCTGCAATGCACCTTTGTTAATCTTCATTAGTTCAAACTACATATATAAATCGCCTGTATGGTGGCTCAATGGCTTCAGACTGCAAAGTCCATGGTTCGAATCCCCAACTAGCAAACGGTCAGTACTTCGCTCAATGAATAAATTATTGTAATCTCTGTTAATATATAAAATATATGAATAAATAAAACAAATATATTGAAATTATTGTGATTGTAAGATAAATAATAAAAATCCTATACACATTAAATATGGTGCTTTGGTATCAAACTTGATGTATAACATGTAAAAACATTTATTGAATAGGCCTAAATATACTTTGGACTTAAACTTGATCAAAGCTGAGGCACATGCCTGCAGTTCCATGAGAAACTAGCAAGCTGAGTTAAGAAAATCTCAATAAAAACTATTGAAATAGTTTTGAACCTTTTATTACATTCTTGTCTTTGTATGAATTGCAACTGAATACTATATTTAATTATCAGTAGTGAATATAATATTATCTTCATGGATAGGCTTCCACGGTCGTCACTATCACTAACAAATTCTTGGTCTTCGGGATTAGACCGCGATACTGGCTATGTACAAACATCTGCAATGTTTGTACATAGCCCAGTGACGCGTTTGAACTCCGAAGACCAAGAATTTGTTAGTAACATAATATTAATTATCAATTTTGTAATGGGGTGTACAAGCCCGATGTAGTTTGGTCAGTAACGGCAGTGAAAGAGGTAAATGTTTCACATATGTTCAACCCACAAGGTTTTCCGCTTTTATCATTTTCAATTTTCACATTGTGAAAGAGTTCACTTGATTTATTTTACTGATGTCTTGAGTAGTGTCGGAAAAATGGGGCTCTTTAGTTCTTCTTTAATTTCACTGAGCACTTCATCAGCCATCAGAGAAATCATTTATTGTTGTAATGTTGGACTCAAATAATTAACAGTACCAGTTGGTTTTTGGATTAGCTCTTTCAAAACAGTGTCATATTTTGATAGTAGTTCAATTAATGACAGAAAATTACATTTGTTCCTGTCAACAATATTCCAATTGTCATCACGTAGTCCTGGTAGTTGGCGACAGCACTAGTGCTAACGCTATCCGGGGTTGTAAGACGCACAACGGTTTCAAGCCACATTAATTTGTCTAAACCACTGATGAAATTAATTAAAATCGTAAAATTTAAATACTTGAATATTTTTTGGAAACGAAAATTAATTGAGTTAGTTTAAAAGGTTTATTATTTGACCCCAAAGCGTCAGTACATTTTTAATTTACTTGAATCCTCCTTTGGGCCCCCTTTGACTGGGGGAACCGGGGCAGTGCCCCTACTGCCCCAGCCTAGCTATGGGCCTGTCTATAACCTTCAGGTTGTGGTATTGAAGTTGTTCTAGATCATATTGTCTGTGGCCCATCGAAGAGTGTTTCTACACTTAGCCCTTCTGGATGCTTGAATGCTCCATTGTCCTCAACCATATTATTGCTGAAGGGTGATGTCTATTCCCTTCAGGTTGTGTCTTGAAGTTGTTCTAGACCATATTGTCTGTGGCCCATCAAAGAGTGTTTCTAGAATTGTCCCTACTAGATGCTTGAATACTCTATTGTCCCCAGCCATATTATTGGCCACCCAATCCTTAGCTCATTGGCTTTGAGGATGAAGGCAGTTAAAACTATCACTAAGACAGATAAACGTTATCTCTGCATTAAACAAACATTAATAATGTACAGTGTAATGTATAATAAATAAAGAGTAGTTCCCGATTATTGAAAATACATGTTTTGAACTCAACAAAAATTAAATTACAAAGGTTGTAGTTTTTGTTATTAGGTATGAATGTGTGAAAATTGTTATTTTCAACTATAGTTGCTGCATACGATCAAGTCATACATTATATGTGAACGTGATCAGCAATTTCATATGTATGTAGGTTTCTGATTATGATATCTCTTTATAAGAGTACATAGTGTGTGAGGCCAAACATTGTACATGTAGAGGGTAAATAAAATAACTGATAATATGGTGTGAGTATATGCTGGCCAGAGAGTTGGTTGAAAAAGAGTCCATTACTAAAATATCACTTATCTTGTAAGACAGTGTAAAAGTATATGTAATAGATATTGAGTATTATTATTTATTTTTCTACAACTATTATTTCCTATTATTATCCAGTTATACCTAATTAGCTCAATACTTTGTGAAGCCAGAGGTTGTGGAGTTATCCAGAATAATTTTTTTTAATTTTTAAAATGAATTTTAGCATTGATTTTATAAGCACACAGATAGATTTCTCGTCCAATGTTAAATTTTATGTCTCTAGTTATCAGCTGTTTTTGTGGTCCCTTGTGGAGCGTTAGTGTAGTTCCATATAACTGAAAAGCAGTTTAAGCCAGCTATAGTAGCGGATCTCACTAACTAACCAAATTACTGGCACAAACAATCCTACTGTACATGAGATATCTATTTGTAAGTAATAATACAATCAAGTATTGAATGAACTTATGATAAATTTGACTTTCATCATAAATGTATTACTTTACATGTAATATATACAGTTATTCTATCTGCAAATAAATCTTGAAAAATTAAGCAATTATAGAACAATAACAAGTTGAAAAAAGTGTTTAATTTTGTTTCCTTGTTTTTTTTCTTTCATTCGGCACCTGGCTGCTTCATCACGAAGTTATTAGAGAAATAAAATAACAATTGCAGAAGATTCTTGTTGTTGCAAAGAACACAATGTTCCTTCAATGTATTTGACACATAATCTAAAGCCTTGTGTACTCCTTCAAGTCAAAATACGCATAATATAAAGCCAGCATCCAGTCAGCCAATAACTGTTGAGTTATTGGGTGTCAGCCAATAACTGTTGAGTTATTGGGTGTCAAGTTAGCAAGGTTTTACTGCATAACCAAATTTTGTACTTGGACCGATTCCATACTGAGGGGAGATGGTCAATGTATTCTCTCATATCAACAAATTAAAACATGAGTTTTAAATTTGTTCATAAAAGGAGTGAGATTATAATTTTCCATTTATGAGAGAAATTCCTTAAAGTGAATTATGATGCTTAACACCTTTGCTTTGTGCTCTCTGTAAATAATATTTAACCTGGTTTAAGTCAGTGTAATATTCAACACAAACATGACCACAAAATTGACTGCACATTATCAGAGCTTCTCGTTTGGTTGGTCTAAAAAATGTAGACATCTTCAAGGTGTACAAAGCTATACTTGTATTAAACTTTGGCGTGGCATTCACCGAAGGGCATTCAACAAAATTGATATGCAGTTTGCAGCCCAAGTGACACGAGGGAAGACAGATTATTCAATCAATGTGCCAGACTTGGTTATGTTGGGTGAATGCCAACAAACAACGGATATTTCTCATAAATAGAATAACATTATTTTAGATAGAACAACTGTCCTGTTGTATTTTGTAAATTACTAGCAAGTGAGTTTCACAATACAGCTTAATGTAATACAAAAAGTACAAATATTACGTTTACTGATTTCGGTAAGCTCCATTCATTGACGAGGAGGACTCCCAAAGGTATCATCGCTATGTGTTGTCTGTTGGTCTGAGGATGGAAAACAGGTTTAAAAAAAATTAATTTTCATAATATTTGATCTTTGGTAGTTAGGTAGTTACCTTATATCAAATTTGTGTTGTTTTATGTGACATTCACTTTTTTCTAATTTATATCAACATGAAATATGTTAATTCAGAATTTATGTATTATATAAACACCATGAATAGTATTCATTGTTCATTAGCAATATTGCCCCTAATTGCACATACAATATCACAGTTTGATGTAAAAGACACAAATAGTGTTTACCAGCTGATACCTTCCAATATTTAAGGATATTTATACAAATATTTGTGATAACATTATAAATTAATGTTTAACTATCATTGACACAACAAACCCACAGGGAAAAACTCCCTGATTAACTCTGTAACTTTTCATATACCCATCCTGCAGACAACAAATTTAAATTGTTTTTTTAAATCTCAAATAGCTGTGCCAACAATGATGTGTGATATGATTTCTTTTTTCATAGCACCAACCATTACTGTTTTTTTATGCAGATTCCGTACTAGATTTATAATTTTGTCCATGTACCATAAAATATAAGTAGATTTAAATTAAAAATATGCTTAATTAAGCTGCTAAATATCAATTCAAGATGATTAGCTGAACCACTGAACTGTATTGTAGAGATTGATGCTTTAAAATGTTATTTGGGAGTTGTTAATATATATTTAACAGAATTAAAATATGTTTCTAAATATAGAGTTCAGATTGTGACTTAAAAATATTTTTTCCTGAAAACAACAACAACAAAAATAAATGCCTGTCATCAAGGTTACACAGCAATTTCAACTGTATTATTCTCCCCCTTCCCCATACTTTTCATGTATGGAATATCTTCAATAAGGTTACAATTTTAATAGCATTATAACACATGTGAAAATGCTACATTTCTTTTATAACAAATATATGATTGAAAATTAAATATAATTTTCTTCAATTAAAAAATCATTACGCAGATATATTCTGTCAACTAATTGTTAAATGTATAACTTTAATGATGAGAAGTTTATGACACACTTGGAAAATATTTCTGGAACTGTAACCTTCCACACTGGAGAGCCTACTTTACACGTGTTTGAAAGCTAGGTCTGACACGTGTGCACTACTTTGCACCCTCCTAAAGTAGACTTAGAGAGTTGTCTAGAGTATAAAACTTTGTTATCTAGGAGAACGACTGCAGGCCGAGTTTTGATATTGATGTGATAGATTTGAGGGAGGTGCAGGAGAATGAATAAGCAAGTGTAGAGAACTGCTCTGTAGAGAAGCAGAGGCAGTCACTATTTATATTATATGTTCTTAACATTTAATGTCAATTTGAGCCTTAAATTTGAGAGATTTACTATTTTGTCAGAATTTGCTTCTTTATTTATAGAATATCAATGTTTCATGTTTGCTTCTTGTACATGCTTTCAGTATGCAGCTACACTGTATGCATTTTTGCTGAGTGACAAAAAATATCTTTCAACAGCATCATAAGAATATGCAAAATAAAAATATTTTGTACAAGTTTAAAGTTTATAAAGCATTTCTTTAGTGAATCCCTCAGGTCTGAGGAAGGTGAGTGTGGTTCACCGAAATCGATCACCATAATATTTGTGCATTTTGTACTTATATTGTAATATATTTGTGCATTTTATGCTTATATTATAATAAATTTGTGTTGTGTAACGTTTACTTGTACTGCTTATAAAGTATAATGTTTTATAGAAATAATTGGTTACTTTTCGTTAAACAACTTCTTCTGTAATGTTAGTTTTGGTCAGTTATTATATATTATCATCAGTTAGTGTAGGGTAGATGAGAGGGTGGTTGGTACAATGATGAAGTGTTTTTTGGAGTATGAAAATTAACAAAGCTACCTGGCACATATTAGCTTCATGAGGGTGAACTGTTGTCTCTTTAATAACCTCTTTATTTTTGTAATAAACTGTTAAAAGGCTTGTTCTTTAACTTTTTAAAGGCAATATTTGTAAACAAACGTTCTCATACATCCAAAAGTCATCATCAAAGAACTTCAAACATATTGAAGTTGTATCCCTCATTCACAACTTAGCAGAGTTAGCTGATCTTAGGTGATAAAGGCACAGTTAGATCATAGTTATACTTTCATCACTTTATAGTTTACACACGCCGAACATAAAAGTAGTGATAGAGCAGAGCTGTAAACGTGCTACTGTTACAAACTGCAACTATAAATCTTTAACCTGACACGTTTTCCTGATATGACAATGTTGATAACAATTTAACTGTAACCCAGCTACATGGGGACAAAGTGTTTGGGAGATTGTAGGCGATAGGTTGGATGCTCGGTCCTCTTAATACCGACATGGCGTCCGCTTGATGGTTGCTATCGGCGTGGACACTACTAGAGAAGTCTAGGGTGTCCAGGTTGGATGGTAATCATTGTGCGAATGTTGTGTGGGGGAGATAACTGAGTATCAGACTTGTCAATTAGCTGAAAATCAGACCAGCACTACGTGGTTCGGATTCCACGTAAAGCTGTAGGTCCCTTAGTTGCCCTGGCTGTTGGGCTATTAATAAATTGCCCTTACTGAGGAACAGTTGAACTCAGTTAGTAACCAGACTACACTCATCCATACTCATCCTACACTCATATAACCATTCATATTCGCCTTAAAATACCAACAACGTTGTGTCGGCGTCTCATATGTAAGAATGTAACCCTTTTAGTGCTAACGTCCTGTTATCAGGACATCCAAAAAACCATGCATAAAGTGCCAACTAACAGAACTTCACAAATAGAATTAATTTAAAAATTCAAAAATTAACTTTTTATCAATTTAGAACTATCTTCTCATGTCTTAACATATCATTTTACATAAAAACCATGATTATAGTTTGTTTGTATAATAATTAGTTACCGTATATTTTGAAACAAAAGGTTCCAAAACCTGTCAAAAACAGCTGTTTTGAACAACTTAAAAATTGCCATATTTGTTAACAAATGATTGTGAAATTTCAGTGGGATGTTAATAACTTCACATTAAAGTGTTTAAATAGAGCCCACCTATTTTTATCATGGTAATAAGGATTCCATAGAAAAAAAATAGATGACAGATATTTTTATCTCAAAAATTTATGTTTAATAAAATTGCAATTAAAGTGTAAGGCTGCTTTTAATATGTTAATTTAATGGAATTGTTATTTATGTATACTTAGGTATTCAAATTATAAATGTTGTGTAATAATTTAAAAAGATATGAATTATTTAATGACACGTTGTACACATTGATATAAACCCTCTGGCACTGACAGAGAGCAACTTTGAAAATTCCTCTGGCACTAAAAGGATTAAGCTAAGAACTATATAAATATTTCACTTTATGTACAGTCCTTTTACTGATTTTAATATGTGTCCATCACAAACTGTTACGCTCATATGTTAGTTCGTTACTATGAGGAAGAAGTGAATTGGATCTCTGTAGGTGTACATCCATTCACTGCTTGAAAATGGTTAAGGATTTGTGATCAATGTTCTAATGTATGGATGAAAAAGCTAGTTATCAATTAATTTAGCTTAATATTATGTTTTATCTGTATAAATGACTTTTATGAAGCTTCTTGTTTCAGAACTTATTGATGTGATTACATTTACTTTATCAAGGCAGTTAAGAACTTTCAGTAATTAGTGTTACCAATTCAAGAGAAGATCATGCCACTTGAATAAACACTTTCACAATCTACCACGCTCTCTTCAAGTATTACCATTGTACAGCCATAATTACAGATGTTCTTTACAGTGAAAAAAATTAATTTGCAGAAGAGCTTGTTCCATAAAGATTTACAATAATTAAATTTAGACAGATTTTACCAAAATTAATTAGTCCGTAGGCATAGAGGGTCTGGAAATTATTCCCCACCCCCTATAGACTATTGATCTATGTGAGGAACTTATCAGACAAAGGGAAGAACCAGTGCAGTGCAAGCTGGATATTACTGATAAAACTACAGTCAAGGCCAGGATTTGAACCTGCGCTATTTCTAACTCAGGTACAAAGTCCTGACACCTCATCCACTGGCTCTCCCTATTTTTTAACACTTTTATATTTAACACTTAGCTTTTGAAAGAAAAAATTTTTATACAAAAATAACACAATCTGTATAGCAACAAACATTTTCAAAATGTTATAAATTTTAATCTTTATATGTATTATCCTGAATAAAAAACAATCTTTTCAAGGTACATCAAGTTGATCACAATAAATTCTCTTGAAAACAAAGACACAATATGCTTCCTAAAATTCTCAAAATTGGTTTAAATATGAGAGACAAATTGACCAAACCAGTAAAAATATGTTAAGATGTGGCAATAATGTTTTATGGCATCTCAAACAACAACAAAAATGTGCACAAATCAAAGTTAAAAACCAGAGACACACTTGCAAGTGATGGAGAAAAGAGCAAAATAAACATATTGCTTGGATTTGAAATTGAGAGCTGAATCCTCAATATAAAGCCTTCAGTAATGACAATGTAAGGGAGCGTCTATATAATATCTCACTAATTATAACCTATCAATAACCCTTGACTTACCAGGTTCAACTTGTTTTCACTTAGTCCCAGGTCTGGTCTCACAGACTTCTCTCTTTTCTTAAGTAACAAAATTGTTTTTAATAGCTCATAAACTATGTAACGTGCTAGTTTGTTTATTTAGATCATAATAAACACAAAATCAAAGAAAAAATATTTATTTTTACATACTACATGACATATTATTTTTTGAAGGAAGTATATATAAATTTAAGAAAATTTGTCAACCTTTTTTTGTATTTTAATGTAAAAAATACCTTCTTTGTGAATTAACTTGTAAATGGGCGTTACTTGTTTCTCATAAGGCAAAAAATGTAGACAAAAATTAAAAGCCCAGGGGACGCGTGGCCCAGAGAAAACATTTTTTTTAAATCTAGAAATAAAAATAAATAGCCATAACTTAACATATTTTTTGAATTGATTTAAAAAATCAGGCTAATAAAGCATTCATTCTGATTTTGAAGTTCAACTGTTGGTAAAGTTAAGCTATTTGTTAACATTATGCATGAACTTCGTTACAACATTGATCTCAAACACAGGAGAACTGGCTGTAGGGATGTTGTCGAGCGGTACGTATCGTATTGCCACTGCCAGCCCTATGCAACTCCCATGTTCCTCGTGGAGAGGAGGGTGACAGTTTTAGTGATGCCAAATAACTTCAGATTGCTACGTGATTCATCATGGAACTGGCTGTCATCAGTCTTTTGTTTCTTCCGATTAATTTTCTCCGTGCTAACATAACCTCGTATTCCTCCGCGGAACGGAATGTTTATCGTTCATCCCTCAATATTAAATATCAATATAAATTACGTTTTTCCGGCTTTCCCTTCAATTTTCCAACGTAGTTTAAAATCATAATAAAAAAAAAAAAAAAAAACAAGTCTTTTTCTAATAATGGTATACTATGGAGTGGTGAATACACAGCTAAATGTTTTTGAACTTTGAACCTTTGTGCTTCAAAGTATTCCAATTAAAGTCGAGTTTGCTTAGAAATGTGGTTTATGTTTTTTTACATATTGATAATGATAATGATAATGATTTATTTTCCATTCATTTTTACAAATATAAAAAAACAATAATTCGGCTCGGAAAAACTGACCACACTTACAAGTATTTGTGGCCAGTACAAAATTATTTACAAAATACTAAAAAACACAAAATATAACTTAATAAAAACATATTATAAACATGGAACATGAGTCCAGCTTCTACATTATAAAAATAAAACTCTCTGTGGCGCATGAAACACTTAAAAGTTATCTTAAATTCATCTTACACTATATTTATTGCTACTTAACTTAAAATTTCTTATATAACATACATTACAGGACTAAAATAACAAGAAACCATATTAATTGCAAGAAGTATCAGTATTTATATTAAACAAAAATCCAAATAGTCTAGATCTTGTTTCGTAAATAGCCAATTCTTCAAACTCATAGAAAAAAATTTCAAATTTGTACTACTTTTTATGTTATGTGGTAATTGATTAAAATATTTAGGTCCAATATAATGAAAAGATTGTTTAAAAACACTTTTTGAGACTTTAGGGAGTTTAAATATTCTACTTGCCCCACTCCTCGTATTATGTAGTAAATTTGTAGTGCCAGTATTACCACTTTTGACATAAAACAATTTTAAAACTTTATAGACAAAAAGGTGTTGTATCGGGAAAATTTTTAATGTATAATATAATGGAAAAGAACTCTCTCTGTGATTTTTATTTGTAATTATTCTAATTATATGATTTTGTGTTTTTCTGATTTTTAAAATGTGAGTCTTGCTAGCACTTCCCCAACATTGTATTCCGTACTGGAGTCTCGAATGTATAAGAGCAAAATAAAGCGTTTTCATGGTCATTTCGTCACAAAAATTCCTTAAATAGTAAAATTTTCTTATCATTATTTTTGTTTTATTTTGTAGGGTTTTCAAATGCTTTATCCAATTTAGTTGTTCATCCAATAAAATTCCAAGGTATTTAAAGTATTTAGCCTTTTCTACTTTTTGACATTTTAAATGATTTTCACTACAATTATCTGTATGGTATATAAAGTCTGAGGGAAAATCAAAACTTATGTGACTGAAGTTTACGAATTTCGTTTTACCTACATTTACTTGCATTTTATTTTTTAAACACCATTCTTTTAAAGCATTTAGATCTTCCATAATATTTTGCCCAGCTCTGACGGTATCCGTGAATGAATAAAACAACACAATGTCATCTGCGAATGCACATATTTCCCCATTAAATGGTACTTGCAACAAGTCGTTAATAAAAACCAAGAATAATATTGATGAGGTCACCGACCCTTGGGGTACTCCGGCCTTAACTGTGAGAGGGTTACTAAACTTATTATTAATCTTAACATGTTGTATTCTGTTGCTCAAAAAACTCCTGAACCAGCTGAAGGCATTTCCTCTTATTCCTGCATGCTCTAACTTTTCTAACAAGATATCATGATCTACAAAATCGAAAGCTTTTTTAAAGTCTACAAATAAACCAGTTGCTTTTTCTTTTCTATTCATACTAAAATAAATTTTTTCAATAATTGACAATATTGCCTCTTCGGTTGATTTTCCTTTTCTAAAACCAAACTGGGAAGGACTAAAAAATTGCATTCTATCCAAATATTATACCGTTGGCCGGAATAGTTTTAATTGTACCAACCTTTAGTTATACATTAGCGATATTTTGTTAAGCCCAGAACCAAGTAAATACCTAAAAAAAAACTTGCAATAATAAACTTCTATCGTGGACTGGTGTTTAATCAATTAACATATAGGCCTGATATAATTTTTAATAAAGGTTTTTAGGAAAGTAACTAACCAAACTAGGGAGCGGAAAAAATTATTGGGCCTAGAGGCGTCAAAATGCTAAATCCTGCCCTGCTAGTAAAACAAAACTACTGATAGTCAATATTAGAAACTTACAAAAAAGCCAACAATATTGATTACATCCAAAATAGTTTGTTTCTGTCGGATTGAAGTGTTCACCTCTGTATCACTATCACTGATATCTTTGATCTTCAATGACAGGTTGCACAACAGGCTCGTCCTCATTTTCAGTTTGTTCATTTTGGAACTATGTTCAGTATTAATCAAAACATCTTCCTCACACTCCTGATCATTCCCCAAGTTTTCCTCATAACACTGGTGAATATTTTCAGCAAAAATTGGGTTGTCTAATCAACAAAGTAGAGTGGAAGATCCTGACTCCATGGCATACAGTACCAGGTCCAGTCACTGCGCATGATAAACAACAATAAGCACAACAGTCATATGGGATACCGTTAGTAATAATGGGATACGGTTAGAGGATGACTGACTCCAACATCTCTCTGAAGAGAGGGAGAGTGACAAGTACTAGGAGTTAGAAATTCCAAACCCCTCTATAACCTCTCAAACAGTAAAAGTTGAGGTATTTAATTTTGGTCTGATTTTATTTTGTACAACTCAGGTTTTATTTTGTAGGATCTATAAAGAAGGATGTATAGCCTATTACTTGAAATTTCTTGGAGTTAACATGAGTTGGATTTTGGGTTAACATGGAATGATCACTTTGACCTTATTTGTGCCAAACATCCTTAGTCATTTTTATTTTGTGGCGTTTCGTTAAATATTGCTTGACTCAGGTTGTGATATCAGCTTATTTTAGCCTGATTTACCTCTTATTTCCTACGAGTAATACTGTGGGTTTCTTTAGTAAACAATTAGATGATGAGAAGTTTCAGATGAAAAAAAGGCTGAAGAACAAATAATATAATTACATACTTAGGTTTAATAGAATTTAAAAGAGAAAAAATTACAACATAAACTTCTTTTAACTCTGCGAAGTCTCTACATTTTGTAAAATATTCTATTACTCAATTTATATCAATATTATTTTTTTTAATTGTCATGACAAGTTATCAGAACTTACATTTAGTTTGATTCCAGAGCCAGAAAAACTACTAAACTGGTAGATTCAAAATCCTGCAAGTGTTAGCTTCAACACTATAATAATGTAAACTTTACAGGTCAAAAGCATTTTATAATATAATGTTTGTTATAGTACAACTAAGGGACAGCTCAGCAGAAGTCTGAATCTTTCATGGGAGGTGAGGAAATTGCAAATTATAGCAGATATTTTCACTATTTCTGTGGACATGTGTTTGATGAATTTTAAGTATTTGTTAATTTTCACAGATTTTATTACTTTTTATGTTTCCCATTCTATCACTAAGGCATGTTGCTATGCAAGATCAACAGCAACGTCCGGTGGTCATTTCTGTTGAGAACTACTTAGTTTGTGTTTA
Organism: Stictocephala bisonia; assembly: GCA_035578905.1. NCBI lineage: Eukaryota > Metazoa > Arthropoda > Insecta > Hemiptera > Membracidae > Stictocephala > Stictocephala bisonia. The sequence goes on from JAQJVL010000105.1 coordinate 1,259,320, forward strand.
TAATACATATTAGATTAATTACTTTGCTTTAGATCTTTATATATAATGCAGGGTTCAGACTGTAGAGCATAAAGATATAGGAAATGGTACTGACTCACCATTTGTACATCTTTATTTTAGTACCTGCTAAAGAAGTTACACGTACAGTGCTGATGACCCTCCCACCCATACACATACAGTGCTGATGACCCTCCCACCCACTCATACACGTACAGTGCTGATGACTCCACTCACACACACACAAACAATACTAATAACCCTCCCACCACCCATACACGTACAGTGTTGATGACCCTCCCACCCACCCATACACGTATAGTGCTGATGACTCCACTCACACACTCACGAAAAATACTGATAACCCTCCCACCACCCATACACGTACAGTGTTGATGACCCTCCCACCCACCCATACACGTACAGTGCTGACCACCGTACGTGTATGGGTGGGCGGGTGGGTTAGTACCAGAGAGCCTGTATGGGTGGGCGGGTGGGTTATACCACCGTACGTGTATAGGTGGGTGGGCAGGTCAATACCACTGTACATGTAAAGGTGGGCAGGTGGGTCAATACCTCTGTATGTGTAAGGGTGGGCAGGTAGGTCAATACCTCTGTACGTGTAAGGGTGGGTAAAATATCACTGTACGTGTATGTGTGGGTGAGTGGGTCAATAACACTGTACGTGTTTCGGTGGGCGGGCGGGTCAGTACCCTGTACGTGTATGGGTGGGCAGGCGAGTCAATACCCCTGTACATGTATGGGTGGGTGAGTGGTTAACAATTAACGAATACCCAGAATTTAATAAATTTAGATTGCATTTTATATTTGATGGCTTGGGCTATACAAATCTTAAAGAAACACGTTTGAACGCTCAGTGCACGACTAATAGTGCTGGAAGAAATAACATTCCAATGGAAAAAATATGGAATCTCTTATTTCTTACACATTCTCACTCTAAACAAAAATATACAGACAACAATGATAACATCATTAGGTAATTTTGCAAATCATAACAGTTGCTACATAACATTTTGCAAATAAAAGTGCCTATAGGAATTTGGCTTTCTTTTGACAGTATTTGACAAACATTTTGCAAGTACTGGTAATTTTAAAGAAATCTGTATTTAGATTAAATACTTGTTACATTTTATCAGAAGTGTATACAGTAATCTTCTAATAACTAATCACACTAAGTCCTACATAATGAGATTCTCTTTTTATATTTTTATTTTGTAAATACTATCCTGTATTATAAATTACTTGTGAATAGTGAAAGTAAAAACAGAATGAAATTTGAAAATATTCTTTTAAATTTAACTTATGTAAATCTAAATCCCAATTTTTATATAGCTGCTGGAGAGGACAAGCAACAAATATATTGTTTAATAATGCCTACTATTGATAAACGACTGTTATTAAATTAAATTAAAAATATAAATCATTCTGGGAATGTTTTGTACTACAGAGAACTTTTCCCTAATCAGCTATGAAATTTTGAGTTACAGAAATGTATAAAAGCACAGTCAGAATAACAATTATAGTTATCAAAATCAATTATTATATTGAATTATATTTGAACAAGGATATATCCTCAATTTCTTAAAGAATGTAAATTAAAAAATATATATGTTCAGTTACTTATAACACCTCTGATTATTATAATGTTATTTTTTGATAAAAAGTTGAAGAGAGTTTTAATGTTTACACTAAAATCACCTATACTGAAAAGATTGGTTTATTTTTAAGCTGTATAGAAACACATTTAAAATAGGATACACAAATTGAACATATTAACTTTAATACATTTATAATTTAATTTGTAACCATGACTAAATTTATAATTCAAAAAAATCTTGCTACATGAAACCTTGGTAAACACAGATAACGATTAATTTAAGTAAAAATGAATTGTGAATGTTTGTTAAGCAGTTATTTTTTAACTTACTCTGTCTGAATAAGTTCCTCGCACAGATTAATAGTCTATGAGGAATATGCAGAGTAAGGGTAAGGAGATCAGCCTCTCCTCTACAAAACCATTATGTGTATATTGATTGATATTTTTCATGTCATATTATATTTTTCTGTATAATACGACTGAAACAAGAAATTTGGATTGCAACAAGTTCATATACTGTTAGTTTACAAACACATTAAAATCTTAACCTAAAAATAGGTTGTTGTTTTATTATAATTACGTTTTACACTTTTTAGTTAGTAACGATTTGAAATTTAACTGTGTTGATTTGTAAGGACTCAGTCCATATATTTGTATTAACAAAATTATTCATCATGCTTCGTTACCCAAAACAAATGAGCTCAATCTGTTTACAGGTGGTAGGATGTGTCCCATACAACTGATTATATACGCAGACCTCACTAACTAACCAAATAAGCTCAGTCTGCTTACAGATAGTAGGATGTGTCCCATACAACTGATTGTATACGCAGACCTCACTAACTAACCAAATGAGCTCAGTCTGTTTACAGATAGTAGGATGTGTCCCATACAACTGATTGTATACGCAGGCCTCATTAACTAACCAAATGAGCTCAGTCTGTTTACAGGTGGTAGGATGTGTCCCATACAACTGATTGTATACGCAGACCTCACTAACTAACCAAATGAGCTCTGTCTGTGTACAGGTGGTAGGATGTGTACCATACAACTCATTGTATACGCAGACCTAACTAACTAACCAAATGAGCTCAGTCTGTTTACAGATAGAAGATGTGTCCCAAAAAACTGATTGTATACGCAGGCCTCATTAACTAACCAAATGAGCTCAGTCTGTTTACAGGTGGTAGGATGTGTCCCATACAACTGATTGTATACGCAGACCTCACTAACTAACCAAATGAGCTCAGTCTGTTTACAGGTAGTAGGTATGTCCCATACAACTGATTGTATACGCAGACCTCATTAACTAACCAAATGAGCTCAGTCTGTTTACAGGTAGTAGGATGTGTCCCATACAACTGATTGTATACGCAGACCTCACTAAACTAACCAAATGAGCTCAGTCTGTTTACAGGTAGTAGGTGTGTCCCATACAACTGATTGTATACGCAGACCTCACTAACTAACCAAACGAGCTCAGTCTGTTTACAGGTAGTAGATGTGTCCCAGACAACTGATTGTATACGCAGACCTCACTAACTAACCAAATGAGCTCTGTCTGTTTACAGGTAGTAGGTGTGTCCCATAAAACTGATTGTATACGCAGACCTCACTAACAAACCAAATGAGCTCTGTCTGTTTACAGGTAGTAGGTGTGTCCCATACAACTGATTGTATACGCAGACCTAACTAACTAACCAAATTAGCTCTGTCTGTTTACAGGTAGTAGGTGTGTCCCATACAACTGATTGTATACGCAGGCCTCATTAACTAACCAAATGAGCTCAGTCTGTTTACAGGTGGTAGGATGTGTCCCATACAACTGATTGTATACGCAGACCTCACTAACTAACCAAATGAGCTCAGTCTGTTTACAGGTAGTAGGTATGTCCCATACAACTGATTGTATACGCAGACCTCATTAACTAACCAAATGAGCTCAGTCTGTTTACAGGTAGTAGGATGTGTCCCATACAACTGATTGTATACGCAGACCTCACTAAACTAACCAAATGAGCTCAGTCTGTTTACAGGTAGTAGGTGTGTCCCATACAACTGATTGTATACGCAGACCTCACTAACTAACCAAATGAGCTCTGTCTGTTTACAGGTAGTAGGATGTGTCCCAGACAACTGATTGTATACGCAGACCTCACTAACTAACCAAATGAGCTCTGTCTGTTTACAGGTAGTAGGTGTGTCCCATAAAACTGATTGTATACGCAGACCTCACTAACAAACCAAATGAGCTCTGTCTGTTTACAGGTAGTAGGTGTGTCCCATACAACTGATTGTATACGCAGACCTAACTAACTAACCAAATTAGCTCTGTCTGTTTACAGGTAGTAGGTGTGTCCCATACAACTGATTGTATACGCAGACCTCACTAACTAACCAAATGAGCTCAGTCTGTTTACAGGTAGTAGGATGTGTCCCATACAACTGATTGTATACGCAGACCTCACTAACTAACCAAATGAGCTCTGACTGTTTATAGGTAGTAGGATGTGTCCCATACAACTGATTGTATACGCAGACTTCACTAACTAACCAAATGAGCTCTGTCTGTTTCCAGTAGGATGTGTCCCATACAACTGATTGTATACGCAGACCTAACTAACTAACCAAATTAGCTCTGTCTGTTTACAGGTAGTAGGTGTGTCCCATACAACTGATTGTATACGCAGACCTCACTAACTAACCAAATGAGCTCAGTCTGTTTACAGGTAGTAGGATGTGTCCCATACAACTGATTGTATACGCAGACCTCACTAACTAACCAAATGAGCTCTGTCTGTTTACAGGTAGTAAGATGTGTCCTATACAACTGATTGTATACGCAGACCTCACTAACTAACCAAATGAGCTCTGTCTGTTTACAGGTAGGAGGTTGTGTCCCATACAACGAATTGTATACGCAGACCTAACTAACTAACCAAATGAGCTCTGTCTGTTTACAGGTAGTAGGATGTGTCCCATACAACTGATTGTATACGCAGACCTCACTAACTAACCAAATGAGCTCTGTCTGTTTACAGGTAGTTGGATGTGTCCCATAAAACTGATTGTATACGCAGACCTCACTAATTAACCAAATGAGCTCTGTCTGTTTACAGGTAGTAGGTGTGTCCCATACAACTGATTGTATACGTAGACCTTACTAACTAACCAAATGAGCTCTGTCTGTTTACAGGTAGTAGGTGTGTCCCATACAACTGATTGTATACGCAGACCTCACTAACTAACCAAATGAGCTCTGTCTGTTTACAGGTAGTAGGTGTGTCCCATACAACTGATTGTATACGCAGACTACACTAACTAACCAAATGAGCTCTGTCTGTTTACAGGTAGTAGGATGTGTCCCATACAACTGATTGTATACGCAGACCTCACTAACTAACCAAATGAGCTCAGTCTGTTTACAGGTAGTAGATGTGTCCCAGACAACGGATTGTATACACAGACCTCACTAACTAACCAAATGAGCTATGTCTGTTTACAGGTAGTAGGATGTGTCCCAGACAACTGATTGTATACGAAGACCTCACTAACTAACCAAATGAGCTCTGTCTGTTTACAGGTAGTAGGTGTGTCCCATACAACTGATTGTATACGCAGACCTCACTAACTAACCAAATGAGCTCAGTCTGTTTACAGGTAGTAGGTGTGTCCCATACAACTGATTGTATACGCAGACCTCACTAACAAACCAAATGAGCTCTGTCTGTTTACAGGTAGTAGGATGTGTCCCATACAACTGATTGTATACGCAGACCTCACTAACTAACCAAATGAGCTCTGTCTGTTTACAGGTAGTAGGTGTGTCCCATACAACTGATTGTATACGCAGACCTCACTAACTAACAAAATGAGCTCTGTCTGTTTACAGGTAGTAGGATGTGTCCCATACAACTGATTATATACACAGACCTCACTAACTAACCAAATGTGCTCAGTCTGTTCACAGGTAGTAGGTGTGTCCCATACAACTGATTGTATACGCAGACCTCACTAACTAACCAAATGAGCTCAGTCTGTTTACAGTTGGTAGGATGTGTCCCAAACAACTGATTGTATACGCAGACCTCACTAACTAACCAAATGAGCTCTGTCTGTTTACAGGTAGTAGGATGTGTCCCATACAACTGATTGTATACGCAGACCTCACTAACTAACCAAATGAGCTCTGTCTGTTTCCAGTAGGATGTGTCCCATACAACTGATTGTATACGCAGACATCACTAACTAACCAAATGAGCTCTGTCTGTTTACAGGTAGTAGGATGTGTCCCGTACAACTGATTGTATACGCAGACCTCACTAACTAACCAAATGAGCTCTGTCTGTTTACAGGTAGTAGGATGTGTCCTATACAACTGATTGTATACGCAGACCTCACTAACTAACCAAATGAGCTCTGTCTGTTTACAGGTAGTAGGATGTGTCCCATACAACGAATTGTATACGCAGACCTAACTAACTAACCAAATGAGCTCTGTCTGTTTACAGGTAGTAGGATGTGTCCCATACAACTGATTGTATACGCAGACCTCACTAACTAACCAAATGAGCTCTGTCTGTTTACAGGTAGTTGGATGTGTCCCATACAACTGATTGTATACGCAGACCTCACTACCTAACCAAATGAGCTCAGTCTGTTTACAGGTAGTAGGATGTGTCCCATACAACTGATTGTATACGCAGACCTCACTAACTAACCAAATGAGCTCATCTGTTTACAGGTAGTATGATGTGTCCCATACAACTGATTGTATACGCAGACCTCACTAACTAACCAAATGAGCTCTGTCTGTTTACAGGTGGTAGGATATGTCCCATACAACTGATTGTATACGCAGACCTCACTAACTAACCAAATGAGCTCTGTCTGTTTACAGGTAGTAGGTGTGTCCCATACAACTGATTGTATACGTAGACCTCACTAACTAACCAAATGAGCTCTGTCTGTTTACAGGTAGTAGGATGTGTCCCAGACAACTGATTGTATACGCAGACCTCACTAACTAACCAAATGAGCTCAGTCTGTTTACAGGTAGTAGGTGTGTCCCATACAACTGATTGTATACGCAGACCTCACTAACAAACCAAATGAGCTCTGTCTGTTTACAGGTAGTAGGATGTGTCCCATACAACTGATTGTATACGCAGACCTCACTAACTAACCAAATGAGCTCAGTCTGTTTACAGGTAGTAGGTGTGTCCCATACAACTGATTGTATACGCAGACCTCACTAACTAACCAAATGAGCTCTGTCTGTTTACAGGTAGTAGGATGTGTCCCATACAACTGATTGTATACACAGACCTCACTAACTAACCAAATGAGCTCAGTCTGTTTACAGGTAGTAGGTGTGTCCCATACAACTGATTGTATACGCAGACCTCACTAACTAACCAAATGAGCTCAGTCTGTTTACAGTTGGTAGGATGTGTCCCATACAACTGATTGTATACGCAGACCTCACTAACTAACCAAATGAGCTCTGTCTGTTTACAGGTAGTAGGATGTGTCCCATACAACTGATTGTATACGCAGACCTCACTAACTAACCAAATGAGCTCTGTCTGTTTCCAGTAGGATGTGTCCCATACAACTGATTGTATACGCAGACATCACTAACTAACCAAATGAGCTCTGTCTGTTTACAGGTAGTAGGATGTGTCCCATACAACTGATTGTATACGCAGACCTCACTAACTAACCAAATGAGCTCTGTCTGTTTACAGGTAGTAGGATGTGTCCTATACAACTGATTGTATACGCAGACCTCACTAACTAACCAAATGAGCTCTGTCTGTTTACAGGTAGTAGGATGTGTCCCATACAAGGAATTGTATACGCAGACCTAACTAACTAACCAAATGAGCTCTGTCTGTTTACAGGTAGTAGGATGTGTCCCATACAACTGATTGTATACGCAGACCTCACTAACTAACCAAATGAGCTCTGTCTGTTTACAGGTAGTTGGATGTGTCCCATACAACTGATTGTATACGCAGACCTCACTAACTAACCAAATGAGCTCAGTCTGTTTACAGGTAGTAGGATGTGTCCCATACAACTGATTGTATACGCAGACCTCACTAACTAACCAAATGAGCTCATCTGTTTACAGTTGGTAGGATGTGTCCCAAACAACTGATTGTATACGCAGACCTCACTAACTAACCAAATGAGCTCTGTCTGTTTACAGGTGGTAGGATGTGTCCCATACAACTGATTGTATACGCAGACCTCACTAACTAACCAAATGAGCTCTGTCTGTTTACAGGTAGTAGGTGTGTCCCATACAACTGATTGTATACGTAGACCTCACTAACTAACCAAATGAGCTCTGTCTGTTTACAGGTAGTAGGTGTGTCCCATACAACTGATTGTATACGCAGACCTCACTAACTAACCAAATGAGCTCTGTCTGTTTACAGGTAGTAGGTGTGTCCCATACAACTGATTGTATACGCAGACCTCACTAACTAACCAAATGAGCTCTGTCTGTTTACAGGTAGTAGGTGTGTCCCATACAACGAATTGTATACGCAGACCTAACTAACTAACCAAATGAGCTCTGTCTGTTTACAGGTAGTAGGATGTGTCCCATACAACTGATTGTATACGCAGACCTCACTAACTAACCAAATGAGCTCATCTGTTTACAGGTAGTATGATGTGTCCCATACAACTGATTGTATACGCAGACCTCACTAACTAACCAAATGAGCTCTGTCTGTTTACAGGTAGTAGGATATGTCCCATACAAGTGATTGTATACCAAACCTCACTAACTAACCAAATGAGCTCTGTCTGTTTACAGGTAGTAGGATGTGTCCCATACAACTGATTGTATACCAAACCTCACTAACTAACCAAATGAGCTCTGTCTGTTTACAGGTAGTAGGTGTGTCTCATACAACTGATTGTATACCAAACCTCACTAACTAACCAAATGAGCTCTGTCTGTTTACAGGTAGTAGGTGTGTCCCATACAACTGTTTGTATACGCAGACCTAACTGACTAACCAAATTACTGGTACACATTTCCTATTAGATGAGGTATTAATTGTAGGTATGTACGATAAAGGCCCATACTAATACAAACATAAAAACTTGTGATATGATATATTCCTGTGAATGAAAGTGTAAAAGGAGCGTTGTTCAAATATAACTGAGCTTAGCTCTTTGCATCATCAAGGTGTTGTTTTCTGAAGAATGTTATCTTCATTTATTGTACTGTACACGACGAACATCAAAGCCATGTGCTATTATGCCATCATGACACTGCACTACAAAACATAAACAAAACCTTTCGTTCACACGAATAAAAGTTGATTGCAGAGTTTTCTTTCCACTTTGGTCAAGACCAAAAGTATAGTGAAAGCTAGTGACTGTTTGCAGATTGATATTATCATTTATTTTACCGGGGATATATTATTTCCTGTGGATATAATATTCTCCCAGAATAGCGCTTGGAGGGAGAATAATAATAATACAAAAAATCTACATATTCTGCAATTATATTTTTGTACTTACGAAATAATAGGATACAACGCTTGCTTCCAGGACATTAGAACACCTGATTACGTTAAAATGTATGTACCTGTTTCGGAATGTCCCCGCTTATAGTAAAGATTGTCTACCAATACTAGAACTAAACTAAACTTACAAACAATGTACCTTTGATATTGGTAACGTAGTGTTGACCTACAAGAAAATAATACGCGTCAAGGCTTTAATTATCAATCGATGTCTTCTGGTATTTAAGTTCGGTTAGGTTTTACGCACTTCCACCATATGTTGTTAGGTTAGGTCAGGATTAAATAAATATAAGTTGACGTGTTACTTGCTTACATACATGGGTATAAATACTTAGATATGTGTGTGAACTTTCCACTTTGTTTGACGATTTAACTATTCCTCTTTCTGAGACATTCCAAAAAAGACCGAAATGTATAATGAATGTTTAACATTTCCCATCATCAGTGATATAAACAATATATTACCTATAAAGGGAATAGTAACAAAAACAAATTGTCTTCCTGTAGTCCTAACTAAATATAAAACCAAAGGAGTGCAGACACCTCGATCTGCTGTCGTTTAAATATCAGATACTAAATAAATAAAAAGTAGCAAACATGTCATGTGCTTGAATAGGTAAAAAACAAAAAGTCCTCGGTTAAAAAGAAGGCCGTTACGCAACAGATCCTGTCAGCAGGACTGGACTACGTCAAGGTTGACTTCCTCTCCGACTGACAGAGAGCACTTTCTTAGCGAATACTACGTTAAGGTCCAACATGAAGATTAGGAATTCACTTAATTTTATACATAAATTAAATACCAAATTCCTTTCTTTAAGTTTTAATAAATATTAGAACAAACTGTTATAAAGTTCCAAATATAAGGGACACGGCTCCGTAGTTTTAATACAAACATAAATAGTAAGAAGTTAATGTATCATTTTATTCCTGTAAGCAGTATTCAATAGTAAGTGTTCAAATGTCTCCGTTCGTTCAATTTCACAAGATCGTAGGACAATAATTTTGTTCAAGTCATTACAGTTTATAAATTATAGAATATTGTTCAAATCAAACAGAATATGTCTGCTCGATGGTTGAAATGATTCTACTCAGAAAACAATAAACTTTTATCTAACGTCGACTGTATAAAACTTTTACTGATTTCAAATAAAGAGCCTCGTTTTCCTTATTTGCCTACGCGTTCTGAGTAATTTACTTTTACAGTATATACCGTGGTAGCTTTAACTTTATTCTAGTTACCGTGGTACACACTGAATTAAATAGACAATTGATTTATTTTTCATCTGATTGTTAATGGGTCAGCAGTTGAAAATTATAAAAATTTCAATTATTTAAAAACGAGTATTTAAACAAAAACTGACAGAACAAATATTAATCCGTTTACACAAAATGGGGCAAACGGAAAAAGGCTTTTATTTGGTTCTTTACATCTTATCTAAGGTCCAGCTGTTGTTTACGAGGCAATACAACTGTTTAATCAATACTGCGTACACGTCTTATCTAAGGTCCAGCTGTTGTTTACAAGGCAATACAACTGTTTAATCAATACTGCGTACACGTCTTATCTAAGGTCCAGCTGTTGTTTACGAGGCAATACAACTGTTTCATCAACACTGCGTACACGTCTTATCTAAGGTCCAGCTGTTGTTTACGAGGCAATACAACTGTTTCATCAACACTGCGTACACGTCTTATCTAAGGTCCAGCTATTGTTTACAAGGCAATACAACCGTTTAATCAATACTGCGTACACGTCTTATCTAAGGTCCAGCTGTTGTTTACAAGGCAATACAACTGTTTAATCAATACTGCGTACACGTCTTATCTAAGGTCCAGCTATTGTTTACAAGGCAATACAACTGTTTAATCAATATTGCGTACACGTCTTATCTAAGGTCCAGCTGTTGTTTACGAGGCAATACAACTGTTTCATCAACACTGCGTACACGTCTTATCTAAGGTCCAGCTGTTGTTTACGAGGCAATACAACTGTTTCATCAACACTGCGTACACGTCTTATCTAAGGTCCATCTGTTGTTTACAAGGCAATACAACTGTTTAATCAATACTGCGTACACGTCTTATCTAAGGTCCATCTGTTGTTTACAAGGCAATACAACGGTTTCATCAACACTGCGTACACGTCTTATCTAAGGTCCAGCTGTTGTTTACGAGGCAATACAACTGTTTCATCAACACTGCGTACACGTCTTATCTAAGGTCCAGCTGTTGTTTACAAGGCAATACAACTGTTTAATCAATACTGCGTACACGTCTTATCTAAGGTCCAGCTGTTGTTTACAAGGCAATACAACTGTTTAATCAACACTGCGTACACGTCTTATCTAAGGTCCAGCTGTTGTTTACAAGGCAATACAACTGTTTAATCAACACTGCGTACACGTCTTATCTAAGGTCCAGCTGTTGTTTACGAGGCAATACAACTGTTTCATCAACACTGCGTACACGTCTTATCTAAGGTCCAGCTGTTGTTTACGAGGCAATACAACTGTTTCATCAACACTGCGTACACGTCTTATCTAAGGTCCAGCTGTTGTTTACGAGGCAATACAACTGTTTCATCAACACTGCGTACACGTCTTATCTAAGGTCCAGCTGTTGTTTACGAGGCAATACAACTGTTTAATCAACACTACGTACACGTCTTATCTAAGGTCCAGCTGTTGTTTACGAGGCAATACAACTGTTTAATCAATACTGCGTACACGTCTTATCTAAGGTCCAGCTGTTGTTTACGAGGCAATACAACTGTTTCATCAACACTGCGTACACGTCTTATCTAAGGTCCAGCTGTTGTTTACGAGGCAATACAACTGTTTCATCAACACTGCGTACACGTCTTATCTAAGGTCCAGCTGTTGTTTACGAGGCAATACAACTGTTTAATCAACACTGCGTACACGTCTTATCTAAGGTCCAGCTGTTGTTTACGAGGCAATACAACTGTTTCATCAACACTGCGTACACGTCTTATCTAAGGTCCAGCTGTTGTTTACGAGGCAATACAACTGTTTCATCAACACTGCGTACACGTCTTATCTAAGGTCCAGCTGTTGTTTACGAGGCAATACAACTGTTTCATCAACACTGCGTACACGTCTTATCTAAGGTCCAGCTGTTGTTTACGAGGCAATACAACTGTTTCATCAACACTGCGTACACGTCTTATCTAAGGTCCAGCTGTTGTTTACGAGGCAATACAACTGTTTCATCAACACTGCGTACACGTCTTATCTAAGGTCCAGCTGTTGTTTACGAGGCAATACAACTGTTTCATCAACACTGCGTACACGTCTTATCTAAGGTCCAGCTGATGTTTACGAGGCAATACAACTGTTTAATCAACACTACGTACACGTCTTATCTAAGGTCCAGCTGTTGTTTACGAGGCAATACAACTGTTTAATCAATACTGCGTACACGTCTTATCTAAGGTCCAGCTGTTGTTTACGAGGCAATACAACTGTTTCATCAACACTGCGTACACGTCTTATCTAAGGTCATCAACACTGCGTACACGTCTTATCTAAGGTCCAGCTGTTGTTTACGAGGCAATACAACTGTTTAATCAACACTGCGTACACGTCTTATATGCATGTGATAATTATTGGGCTATTTTAATTAAGCATAAAAATATAATACGTGATTTTGACCTGTAAACTAGATCAGGTATTTGTAACACTATTTTGTTATGCTTAAAAATAGTACTCTGAAAGACCTTTACTTTTGAATTTATTGTTTAATTTTTAGTACGAGCCGTATGTCAGTTTTTCATATTTTTAGTTTTAAGAAAAGCGTGTAATATGTTATACCTGTTCAATGTTGATTAAATAATAATTACATATTTATAAAAGAACACTTATGTTACTTCATAGATGGAATGTTTTATTTTAAATGTTGATACAATGTATATTTATTATATAATTTCAATGATTTAATATGATTATATATTTGAAGTTTAACATACTCGATGGTTTGTAAGTCACCGTTTCAATACTTGAACGTCCAAAGAGAAATCTGAAGAAACACATTTAGAAACTATTAATTCTACAAGGTATAGCCAATTGAGTGTGAATCGAGACAATTCTGATGTAAAGGGAAGCATCTAATATGAATATAAGAAACTCCAGATTCGGAATGATTAGCTAACATTGAAAACTAATTAAATATATGAACATTATTTGGCCAGCTTATTACTATTTAGTACTGTAACAATTCCAGATTAATTAAAATCAATTTGAAAGAAACAATTCAGTCGAACAATACACAGGCTTATACTAGGCTATTGTGTTTGTTTTCTTAGATACAACCAAAGGTGCGGGAGTGTGTAGAGTAGGTTAAAGACCTTGTTACGTGGGTCTCGCCAACAAGCATCAAGTGTCTTAACACCTGCATCTGTTTACAGTGCTTACATAACTCGGGAGGTGTCACTATAGATTTACAACCAGTAATGATAATGAAATTCTTATCTGATATGTTTGACACAGTTTTCAATTACCTATCAAATGAATTTAGTTCGCTGAAATAAATTTAATCTGAAGCAATCAAGGTTTGTTTTGTCAGATCGTTGAATGTAATCTGTGTCAACTAGTTTTGCTATTCGGGCTTTTTCTAACTCATCGGAATCAACTCAACGAAATTTAAGAATAAGAATTTATTTATTTTATTTTGGACAGCCAAAATACATTACCAATTTACCCATACTTATAACAACTTGAATATGTGATTTAAAACCACAAATCTAGGGGAAAAAAATAATAATTAAGAAAGTAGGAAACAGGAATAAATAACTAATATAGAGAGAATGTGATCTCCAAATATTCAATTGCTCTACGAGGCATTTCAGGTGGTAAAGGAAGGAAGAGCGACCTGTTACTTGTCGAACCCCAAACCCGGCCAAGGGCAAGGCAACAAGAGTTTTGTAGAGGTCGTCTACAATACTTGCTCAAGGCTACATACTAATGAGGTAACCTATAAAGTATACAAGAGTGAGGCCAGCTACTCGGCTTGTTATTCCCATGACCACTCTGTAGAACCGTAAACAACCAACATTTATGTATAATTATCCATTACGTATTAACTGTTGGTAATCAACGTTCATCGTTGGACCCAACATACACATGTGGATACATTAACAGTAACGCTTCAATTCCTTGCTAATTGAAAAAGAAATGTATTGATAATAATGTCACCAATAGGCAAGAAATGAATGTTGCGAAACTATCACCGATATTATTTTCACGATTTACGACTAGAAGTTAACGATTGTTTAATTGACACCAATTCTGGTGATAATATTGTCACAAAGGAACGCTCAGGTTGTTTTCACATGGGGGGGGGGGCGTTGTAGTAGTAAAATACAACTCACCCTAAGGAGACATAGGGTAAACCCGGGAGAGACGCCGCACATTTTCAATTTATTAAATATACAGCCCATCTATGCACTTTTTGTACTAATATTTGTTTAAATACATAAACAAACTAGTTTATTATAATATAATATTTAAAAAAGATTTTTAAATACAAACCTTGAACACATATTTTAACATCTAAAAAACTATTGCAATGCGGCGTATATACCCTATACCCCGGTAGACATGCCGCACACCTACGGGTGATATGCCGCGTGCTGAAAATCATAATGTAGGGTGAAACTAAAAAGACAACATTGTTAATTAATGTATTTTTATTGCTTTTCAATAGTTTCTAGAGTTAATGTGTTCAAATTATACATACTTTTAATTTATGTTGAACAACATAGGCCTATGTTCAAATCATATATTAGTATTCAAAGTTGTTTAGCTTTCTTTTTGTTTTCCCTCCCACAATCTACACAAAAAATATCAAAAATGGTACAATCCTCGTGCAGCCAAAACTTGCACGATGCACAACATAGCCAGTCACACTTCTTTTTGGTCTCTTCATAAAGTTCATCGCATTCTTTGCATGTTTCCAGGGATGACTTTTTTAATATTTTAGCTTTGCTATCCAAGGCACTGGGATTCTCGGGATCAGTATATAACTTTCTCTTTGTTGCTTGTTTAGCCTCTTTTTCTGTCTTTTGATTCATCCTCTTTTTCAGACATTCCCGGTTTTCCTTTGAAATAAGCACCACTGCTCCCTTCTTTGTTCTCTTTGTTGTCTTTGCTGGATCATTAAGTCTTGGAATTGGTGAAATTTTGACCAGAAACTTTGAAGGTGTTCCTTCGGATTTGGATTCAATCTTGTCATGACAACTAATGGATTGGCTGTCTTGGCCACAACTAGTCTGTGTACGATTAGGTTGGATGTCTTTGCTACATCCAGGTTTTGGTCCATTGTTCAAAGAATTTGAAACATTTGGTCCGTTTTTTAATTGAGCTTGAGTAGACCTGTCTTCAGAATCAGGCACCATGTTATCTGAAATTGCAAATAGGTAGTCTGGAAGAATATTTTTGTTGAGAGGAAAGATGCCAGTAGCTCTAAAACCACTTGTGCCGTTTCCTACTGATGCTGCCTTTTCCCATGCTTCACATATCAAAGGGCCTACCTGATACCTTGTTAGTGAACGGCCAACATGTTGTTCAACCCAGGTATTGCTAGCAGTTTTAAAATAACTTTTCAATGGCCCGAAAAAAGCCTTGTCTAGTGGTTGTAAAGCATGTGTCGTGTGGGGCGGTAGGCAGAGCAAAGTTACTTCTTGAGCTTCAGCAAGTTCAAGGAGCGTGATAGAAGAAACGTGGGAGCAGTGTCCATCTAGAATCAAGATGTTTCTTCCCGGTGCCTTTCGGGGCAGGAACACTTCTTCAAACCATTTAATAAATATCTCACTATTGATGTACGCTGATTTTTGGTTCATAAATACTTTAGATCCTGCAGGAAGCCCATCTTGGAATTCAGGTTTTAGATTTTTCCCCTTGTAGATTAACGCTGGAGGAAGAAACCTGCCTTCAGCTGAACAACAAGCCACTAAACTCACCGTCTCACCTTTTTCTCCTGTAGTAATTTTATTGACTACCTTTGCTCCCTTTTTAGCCACAACCTTTCCAACTTTATTAATGAGTTGGATCCCACTTTCATCTACGTTGAAAATACTCTGAGGCTTGTCTTGGAGTTCATACAGCTCGATTTCTCTCTGTAGGAGATTGTAAAAGGTGTCTGCCGCCTCCCTACTAAGTCCTCTTCCTCTGGCTATTGATAACCCTTCTGCTTTTCTTATTGATAGTTGTGGGTTTCGACGCATAAAACTCCAAAGCCAATCATATCCAGCAATCTTCATTTCATTGTTGAATTTATGTCTAATACCCAGGGAAACTGCAAATTCATATGCCATTTTCCTTACAGCTTTTTGATCAGGACAAAAACCAGCATCACCAAGTTTTTTTATGTGTTTCACAAGCCTTTCTTCATTTTCACGTCCAAGGCTACCTGAAATTCCACAACATGATTTAGTGTGGTTTACCGTAGGTCTACATGTGTTCAATAGAAATTTACACCTTGAGATAGGCTATGTAAAACTTGACATCTTATTAATTTAGCTAATAGTACCATCCAAAAATAGGCTAATATAAAAGTAAAAATGGCCTACCTGTAGGGCCATGGCCAGCAGCATTAGTGTTACCCGAATCCATCCTTCTTTTCAAGGTTCTAGCGGGTACCCCGTAGTATCTTTCCGCTTCTCGAAAAGATATTTCTCCTGCTTGAATCCTTGTTATAGCTTCCTTCAATCTCTCCGGATCCCAAAGACCACGAGGTTTGGTCCCCGGTTTTCTCTTGTAGAAAGTTGGCATAGTACGAAGCCTGCAATGAATCATATTAAAATTGAATTAAAAAATAATTAAAATTAAATATTAAAATAATTCACAGTTTTTATTCATACGCTATACATTTGTTACCATAAAAGGGTTCAAGTATAGGAAAATATAGGAAAATATAAATAATAATATAATAATAATATAAATAATACTATAATAAAAATAATAATAAAAATAATAATAAAAATAATACCTATAACGTTTGTATTATGTTCCAAAGACCTAAAAGTTATCACAATATTCTTTTATGGAACATAAATGGGTATTTAAAAGCAATAAAATAATGTATTAAAAAGATTTTTAATAAGTTAAAACTGTTATATGAATGGTGCGGCAAATATCCCTTAAGGGAAAAATGCGGCATGTATACCAGATTTGACTGCGGCATCTATCCCATTTGTACGGGAGAGATGCCGCACCCTACAACGGTATGGTCTTGTCGACCAAGATGGTCGGAAAGAGACTGGTACACTCCTAACACAACAAACTGTTGCTGCAATGCCTTATACAGTAAGAAAAACTATGCAGTTAGGCATAGATTACTAATTTAACATCATGCTGAAAAACATTCGGTGAAGAAATCTGGGTCTTACCTGAATAATTCCTTTAAAACTGGCGTAAAACTTGAGCGATCGAAACAAAACCACTTGTACAGTAAAGCAGCGTCCATTGAGCAACTGCAGTGCTCATCTGCGCACACTCTAACGGCAGACACAAAAAAACTAGAGGGGGTGCGCAATCTATCCCGTATGCGGCGACTCTCCCGGATTTACCCTACACGGGATACAGAATAGTCTTGACTCGGCAAGAATATTATTCAAGAGGCACCGATATATCGCCACTGACAAGGCCAATGTCAAGGGACTGAAGGTGACTGGTGACAAAACCAGTGACACTAAACTAGGCTTCAAGGCCCAGAATAACAAACTAGTTACTCTAAAATGATAAAAAAACTTGCCTCAATTTCCTATAATTAAAATTATCCAAATATTCCAGTTATGTCTTCTAAGGTACACTTTCCAATTGTATTACGTAAATGGAGTAGACTGGTTCGAAGTTAGTTTCACAAACGATAGATACTAGGCTATTTTTTTCCCCTAAGGAAATGGAATATAATTAACTACTTACTTATGTATCTTTATTTTTAAACCACCGTAATTAGTTGAAGTATTTCCTTTGACGACTAGCCTAACTTGAATATCTAACTATTCAAGCTTAGAATTAGTTTGATTTTTTACCACTACATTGATTATTTTTTCAGGCGATAAAACTACTATTATACTATATTGTACCAGTACTTCATGCCTAATTATGAGCTATGTGTAATGGTATGACACTATAAAAAATATATGCCTCTTAGAAAACTACCTTCTGAGATGCGATTGAGGTGCACTGAGTGGTGCAAATGAGACAGAGAACTATTGTTCCCCCACTGTGTAATTCCATGAAAAAATTGTCACGTAAGAGGTGTTTTACCAGTTTAAAAAAAAAATTATATCTCCAATAATAGTGAACATTTGGAAGAAACTGCCATTATAAAAGTTATAGACCATTGCATTTTGAATATGATGAAACAAAATCCATATTTTGTTCACCGCCTGTTTCCGTTATACAAGTCTTCAAAGTGTAACCAATTTTGAGAATGATGAAACAATTTGGTGTTTACGTCCATTTTTCGAAAATATATTCCAAAATAACCGACATTTCCTAGTAATGATAAAAAGAGCAAATATTAAAGTTGTTAACCAGTGAATTATGTGTCTAATGGGACGAATATTGTTTTTTTTTTTTTTTTTTATCATCAATTTCTGTACGGACGAATTTCAAAGTAAGGTTACTTACCACTGCCAAGATTGAAATACTTAACTTGGCGAGAAATCGTCACCACAATGGGTGGCAGCGGTTTCACTGCCAGGTCTTTGCAAAATCTGTGGCGAGGGGATTAAACCTTAGTCTGACCAAATCACTCAACGCCATGAGTCGGAATGATATCAGATTGGTGATTGCGTATATTACTGGACATGGCCACTTCAGGAAACATCTGGCAAAGATTGGTATCTACAGTGAAGACACCAGTTGCCGGTTTTGTGGTGAAGCTCTTAAGACTGCCGAACATTAGTCTGGGGAAAAAAGATTTTAGAGCTGGCTAAGCCGCTTGGAATAGGTACCACATTCTAATAGGCACCATGGGAGCACAATAAAGCTAGGAGCACATGAAGAGCAACCTAGGAACGGCCCCAGAGCTTTCCTCTCCCACAGTAAAGTAAACTAAACTAAAGGCCACTTCTGAACAACAATGGAATGCTATTGTCCATAGTTCCTCGAGAAATTGTACCTGATATATAATTATAATTACTCCTAAATAATATATTACATATATGATCACTAATGCTGATCAAATGCATAGTTATATGAATATGTATATTGTTAAAAACCAACCTAAAACCGGATAAGGAATAAAATTTGTGGTATTAAATAAACATTTCAAATACAAAAATGGTGAATGGTATATAATAAATGTATAAAATAGGCCTAATCCTGTTTAGGTGTAAATAGCGTAAATATATGATACATTAAATTAAATGTATCACCTTTTCATGCGCGATGACTTGGGTCCTTCTCTTTCATCTACTGACTCAGAATCAATCATCAACTTGATTGACCGATGTCATCATCAACTTGGCTTCTTCATCTGAGTGTTATTAATTCGCAAGGGCGCCCATTGCAACTTGCGCAAATAGCTGAGAATTCTAGTAGATTTCCAACTTTTGTTGTGGAAAAACGGGAAGTTGTAAATAAGTATGACATTAGCGTTTTGTTACGGAAAGCAACACTGGTACTCACGACGCCTTTGTCGTCACTAATTACGTTGTGTAATTGCGAAGGCTGTCACCATGTAACTGCACTACACCTTGTTTTCTTACAAGGTTAGCTCGTAATTGAATTTTTAATACATTTTTAGGAAGTGTTCTCTATAACGATGATGACAAGCTCGGCTAAAGTAGGCCAAATTATGTTACCAAATTGGCTGCCGAGTGATATTTTTTAGCTGTACAAAATACATACAGCTATAACTGACATAACCTGTACAACTTACCTTACATAGCATTAGTTGTACAAGCTTTATCTATTTATAAGTTAAAAAAATACTTTTTGTGGATATGATAGTAGTTTTCAAATATATTTTTCTATGCAGTGATTGTCATTTCCATACTCATAGCAGCTTATGACACAGTATGGACCAAAGGTGTGTTGTTAAAGTTCTACGGCTTCCTTCCCTGTCCCTTCCTATTGCGAATTTTGGAGTCAATGCTTAGTGCCAAGGTAATAAAAGTTTATCTCGGTTTGTGAAGAAAACTCTTTTAGACAACTGAAGGATTATCTGCCATAGGAATCTGTGCTTGCTCAGATTTGGTTCAACGTTTATACCATTGACATCTCAATCACAAAGTCTAGAACATTTATGTAAGAATATGATTTTGGTTTAGCTTACCAACACAAGGACTTCATAGCTACTGAAGAAACACTCACAAGTGACTTTGAAGCCCTCGAAGAATATTTTAGAACCTGGAATTTAAATTCTAACTCATCAAAAACCAAAGCAGCCTGCTCCACCCAAGTAACAGACTGGCTAATCGAAAATTGGACATCTTTCTGTATTGTGAAAAACTCCATCTTAATGATCGTCCACAGAACCTGGAGGTAACATTAGATCGATCGCTGACGTTTAAAAGTCATCTTCAAAAAACAACAGCTAAAATCAAAACTAGGGCAAATAATGTATTATATCATATTGCCGGAATAACTTGGGGAGCTAACGCACACGTCCTGCGTACAGCTGCTGAATACAGTGCTCCCGTATGGCTAAATAGTATTCACACTAATGCGATTGATGTCCAACTTATAGTAGGGTCATGAGAGTTATTACTGGCACTCTTATCACAACTTCACTACCTTGGCTCCCGGTGCTATGCAATATAGCTCCTCCAGAGGTAAGACGTCAGGAGATGTCTTAAAAAATAATTCAGAGATCTTGAATGCGCCACACCTCCCTATTACACAGGAACGGTCGCTTAAAATCTCGAATACTCGAATACCCACCTCTACGTACTGCTTTCCAGTGGAGCAGATCAAATTTCTCGCCCATTACTATAGTCCGAATAAATTAACTTTGGTACTGGTGGAGCAGCCACGCGCCGATAGTATGAAATTACAAAAATCTGAGTTTTAATTGGCTGTCAAACTTAAAATAAGAAAGCAATAATTTTCAAACTAATTTTTTAGTATCCACCTTGTTATATTCTTTAAGAAAGAATTATGCTGGAGATTTTCCTTGAACTAATTTGCTTTTTATAGTGATATTTGCGTTTAAGAACACGTTTTTATGAGTGAAATTGCGCGTTATTCGTCTTTAACCTTTCACTGTAGCGAGAATAATAATAATAATAAAATTATTTCTTGTGGATGGATGACAGTTTGATTCATGGTGGTTAGTTTGCTATAAGATTCATTTAATAATTCAAACAAGTTAATGAGAAATTAATTTTTTTGTAAACCCATGCAAACTCGGTAACGATAAACGCTAGACAACATTTCTTTTAGCAAACAATAATTGCTATTTATGTATTATTAAAATAATACTGTGGCACTTATAAAACATGCAGAAAAATGACGAAGAGTTGATGAAGTAAACTGATAATTCGTTTACATCAAGGCTGTGTAGGACGCGTAAGGTATACTCTGTTCAAGGAAAAGTGCAGACCGGATACTCAGTCCAAGCGTAAAATAATGTTAACAATAATAAATCGATGATATTTCCAGATAAGAAATGTTTCTTCAGTAAGAAATAAGGTGAGTTAAGTTGACTTTTGTCTTTGAGGTGTGTTCGTGTTCAGTTCTTAATTGATTTAACAGTGCTTAGTATAGTTTAATCGCGTTTGTTTTTATTACAGATATATAGTTTTAGAACTATTACAGGTTTTTAAATTTAGATGTGACAATAATGTTATAGGATTCAGTGAATATATAATTATCAGTGTTTAGTGCAATTCTAATATTTAGGCCCTTTAAAATTTTAGTTAATATTCTATTAGTAATTGACAATAAGGACTTATGAAGAGGCCAGAGCTGAGCCAGTAACTGTACAACGCGCGTGTGGTAGCCAACTTGCACAGCTGTGCTCCCTGGTGGTATCACGACCGCCTTGTTGACAATCTAGTTTTAAAAACTACCAAATCTTTCTTCCTAGTGCAAGAACATTTTATTTAATACGAGAGTACGATTTTAGTGTCACTTAAATAACGCAATTCATTAAGTTTAAAGACATTTTGTCTAGCGTTTGTGGATACCGAGTTTACAAGGGTTTACAAAAAAATTTCTCATTAACTTGTTTGATTATTAAATGAGACTTATACAAAACTAATCACAATGAATCGGACTTTCATCCGTCCACAAGAAATAATTTTATTATGATTATGCTCCCTACAGTGACAGGTTAAAAAAGACGACTCACGCACAATTTCACTCATAAAAACATGTTCTTAAACACAAATATCACAATGCAAAACAAATTAGTTCAAGCAAAATCTCCATTATAATTTTTTCTTGAATATAACATGGTGAACACTATTAAATTAGTTTGAAAATCATTGCTTACTTATTTTAAGTTTGGCAGTGAAATAAAACTCAGAGTTTTGTCATTTCAACCAGCGGTGCGTGGCCGTTCCGCCAGTACCAAATTTATTTTATTGGACTATAGCTGGACCGCAGCGTGGAACGTTTTGATGGACGAAATAAGTTCCTTATCAACTATCTGGAATTATATGTAGGTGGGATGAACCTCCCTCGGAGAGAGTGGATACTGTTGAATCGATTCCTAACTGGCGTTGGCAGGTGCAATTACTAAAAGTATAAATGGTGATTGACACAAGATCAGTCATGTGATTGCGGGGAGTCTATCCAAACAATGGATTACATATAGCCCAGTCAATAAAGACTAAAAAAAACCTGTATGCGCAACTAATTAGGGGAAAGCTGGATTTTTCCCTGATGATAGACCATGATAAGAGGTACATTTTCCCAAAAGTCCCCACTTCTCCCCCTTGTGCTTCCCCCCCCTACCCCCCCTTGAACTTGTTATTTGCAAGCTTTCGCTATAACGCGCATATCTCAGTTGTTGTTAGTCCGAAAATGGTTTTCTTTTTTTCGTTGTGTTTGCCTATAGACGGACTGCAAATGTTAGTCAGTGCACTTTTATTGTAAAACTAATATTAAAGGCACCACAAAGCGATTAACTAAAAAAATATATGAATTAGGGTGTCGAGTTTGCAGTTTTATCTGTATATATTTTTATAACATAACTATAATAAAACATTGCTCATACAATATTGTAGCAAATATAATTATCTTTAAATTGATACCCTTGGTGTGTTGGTATCGGGTAATATGAGGCCCTAAGGGTCATTGCAAAGGGAGCGCGCACGTCTGGTTTCGCCGCGCTGGAGGGGATCTTGAGTTGCAGCATGCAGCGTGCTAACTAGCTAGCGTGTTATCGCACATAGACTTACTATTAACTATGGTTCTACATATAATAGTGTGTTATTTTAAAAGCATGTAACAATAGCAATCACTGTATTTAATATTGTTTTAGTTATGAAAGTGTTAGTAATGGTATGTGTAAAAGAAATTAAGTTTTAAAAACTGTAGTAACTGCCAAATATAGACTTAAACATTGGAATACACTCAGGCTTACTAAGAAAATACAGTTGTATTATATATAAATGTATTATTTATAGGACGCAATTTTCAATTTTGCCAGTTTTGGTTCGGGGGGGAAGACTTCCCCTACCCTAAAATTAGGGATTTCCATTATCCACCACCTATGGACCCGCCGTGTTCCGGACTGGCAATAACCGGCAGATGTTGTTTGTTAGCTAGACATTGCAAATGTCTTCAAACAAATGACATCATCACGGACCACCCACCCACCTCAATGAATTTCCTTTGCTTCAATTTGTTAAAATATGTTTTAACTGAACACAACAAAATATTTTAATTAAATGCTACAAAACATATTTACAATCTGTATATACATATTTACAATGTCTATTTCGAAAGTCGTAATGGAAAATGAATAACATTAATGCATTAGAGATAATACTTTAGTACTACTATTACTCGTCCATTAGAGAATCAACATTCTCGTTGTAAGATGAAGCATTGAGACATGACAAACCGTTACAATGCTCGCACATTGGAGAACAGTTCATTCCTGATTTTCTGCATCCGCAGTAAGAACCGCAGGGAGTCTTGCACTTGCATGAGACAAGCCGGAGAAGGTTATCAGGTGCAAACACTTTAGTATTTGGCACAGGTCTTAAACTCTTATTTTTTTCAGAGTGTTCATGACGCCATCCCCATTCAGTAGGGGATATAACACAGATGAATTCTAACCAACTATTGTTGTTGGGTCAGACACGGACCTATTGGTATTATTGGTAGCATTAGCTCCAGAGAAGAAGTCAATATTTTTTTGTAAAATTACTACAGGTAAAAACTCGTCAGAAGTGTATTACAGCATCCAAAAACTCATAACACTACATAGCACAATCAGGAAACTTCTTTTGTTCGCACATGCAGTGTCTGGGTGTGATACAACCTCAGCGTTATTCGGCGTGGGTAAGGTAAAGGCAGCCGACCTTTTGAAGAATGACTCTAAAGCGAGATGTCTAGCAGAAGAATTCATCAAGAAAGAGGCTTCCCTTGACAAACATTTAAAGGACGGAGAAAGATTTCTCCTTGCAATGTATGGACTTAGTACGTACTCAAGCTTAAATGAAGCAAGATACTTTCGATTCACAAGACTCACAAGCAAATCTAGTCTTAGATCCAATTTTGACTTGGCAAAGCTACCGCCTACTTCAGAGGCTGCTTATCAGCATCTCTTGAGAGTATATCTTCAGGTACAGTGGTGGTTAGACAATCCTCTTCAGCCTACTGAATGGGGATGGCGTCATGGACACTCTGAAAAAACTAAGAGTTTAAGACCTGTGCCAAATACTAAAGTGTTTGCACCTGATGACCTTCTCCGGCTTGTCTCATGCAAGTGCAAGACTCCCTGCGGTTCTTACTGCGGATGCAGAAAATCAGGAATGAACTGTTCTCCAATGTGCGAGCATTGTAACGGTTTGTCATGTCTCAATGCTTCATCTTACAACGAGAATGTTGATTCTCTAATGGACGAGTAATAGTAGTACTAAAGTATTATCTCTAATGCATTAATGTTATTCATTTTCCATTACGACTTTCGAAATAGACATTGTAAATATGTATATACAGATTGTAAATATGTTTTGTAGCATTTAATTAAAATATTTTGTTGTGTTCAGTTAAAACATATTTTAACAAATTGAAGCAAAGGAAATTCATTGAGGTGGGTGGGTGGTCCGTGATGATGTCATTTGTTTGAAGACATTTGCAATGTCTAGCTAACAAACAACATCTGCCGGTTATTGCCAGTCCGGAACACGGCGGGTCCATAGGTGGTGGATAATGGAAATCCCTAATTTTAGGGTAGGGGAAGTCTTCCCCCCCGAACCAAAACTGGCAAAATTGAAAATTGCGTCCTATAAATAATACATTTATATATAATACAACTGTATTTTCTTAGTAAGCCTGAGTGTATTCCAATGTTTAAGTCTATATTTGGCAGTTACTACAGTTTTTAAAACTTAATTTCTTTTACACATACCATTACTAACACTTTCATAACTAAAACAATATTAAATACAGTGATTGCTATTGTTACATGCTTTTAAAATAACACACTATTATATGTAGAACCATAGTTAATAGTACGTCTATGTGCGATAACACGCTAGCTAGTTAGCACGCTGCATGCTGCAACTCAAGATAACACCTCCAGCGCGGCGAAACCAGACGTGCGCGCTCCCTTTGCAATGACCCTTAGGGCCTCATATTACCCGATACCAACACACCAAGGGTATCAATTTAAAGATAATTATATTTGCTACAATATTGTATGAGCAATGTTTTATTATAGTTATGTTATAAAAATATATACAGATAAAACTGCAAACTCGACACCCTAATTCATATATTTTTTTAGTTAATCGCTTTGTGGTGCCTTTAATATTAGTTTTACAATAAAAGTGCACTGACTAACATTTGCAGTCCGTCTATAGGCAAACACAACGAAAAAAAGAAAACCATTTTCGGACTAACAACAACTGAGATATGCGCGTTATAGCGAAAGCTTGCAAATAACAAGTTCAAGGGGGGGGTAGGGGGGGGGAAGCACAAGGGGGAGAAGTGGGGACTTTTGGGAAAATGTACCTCTTATCATGGTCTATCATCAGGGAAAAATCCAGCTTTCCCCTAATTAGTTGCGAATAAAACCCTTCATTGACTGGGCTAATAGTTACAGAGTGCCTTCCCTCTTTTATGGAGGGATTAGCTAGCATAAACAGAATTAATGAGGCAGGTTTTTAATTTGGGTCTGTTTCAGAAGAGGACCCCCACGCTTGGTTACCACGCTTGGTTAGGTTAGGTTAGGTTAGGTTAGGTTAGGTTAGGTTAGGTTAGGTTAGGTTAGGTTAGGTTAGGTTAGGTTAGGTTAGGTTAGGTTATAGTAAATTTTTCAAGCGTGGGGGTCCTCTTCTGAAACAGACCCTTTAATTTTTTTAATTTCACGAATAACATTTATGAATATGGCATTATATTACTTTTTTGGATCTTTGTCCAAACTATATATAGCAGCTTTTTAAAATTAACAAACAGTAGCTGACAACAAACCAAACGACACACACGCACGCGCGCGCGAACACACACATATATACTGTATATGTGTGTGCGCGTATACATATACATATGTACTGTATGTGTAAGTAACATATACATATGTTACTTAATTAGCTATTAATTTTGTTCAAATTGGTAATGGATGGACATAATTATTTTGTCTTTTTTGTACAGTTAACTGTCTAATAATAAAAAAGTAAATATTACGAAAATGACATTGACGGGCCTTTAAAATACATTTATATTTTTTCTTCTTTTTGAGGAAAATTAATTTATTTGGGGGATTTTCTTAAGGTATTTCTTCGATTGTTGGTTGGTTGATAGAAAAACCTAACAATTCAAATTTCATTTTATTTGGTTCTTGAGCTAGCATATTTACAGTTATTAATATAAACAATTGCTGTGAAATCTTTGGAAAATTAATTTTAAAAATAGCTAGAAACGTGTTGGGCGAATTTAGACTGTTTAAAACTAAGAAATTTATAGGAATTACTTGTACAAATTTAAGAGGCAGTGTAATACATTTAAATTATCCCATACTACATTGATAAACATTGACTGTCAATTGAACATAAAGGGGTTTTTTTATGGATGCAAATACAGTTTACTCAAGGATTAACAATCACGAACGTTATCTCGAGTGCTCTAGGTAGGCCTGCTGATCAAGTAACTGGCAATTAAAATACCGTCTCAGTTCATATAATATGTACTCTACTCTAAGGTGTTTTTATTGTTCCAACTGATAAACATCGAGTACGTTGCAATTATTTAAGTGCTTGAGAGAGTAAAGAGGAAGAACATTACGTATACATCTTCGTTACATGTCGATACAAACTATATACAAACGTATACATCAACAACGGCAGTCGATACAAACAAATGTGGGTCCCTTAATTACATGTAGTCTTCAACAACGGCAGTCGATACAAACAAATGTGGGTCCTATTGTTGATCTGCTGAAAGCACTTCATTTCAATACAACATTTATTTATAAGTACTGTTAAAAGATATGCTGTGGAAAAGCGGCTGGAATAAAACTGTTAATATGCAATACTTTTATCAACGTTATCACTGATAAAACTCACCTGACCTCGTAGATATTTATTTTTTATTTATTTATTTTTATTTTTATTTATTCATAAGAAGCCGATCGTCAAGATATGGGCGAATATGGATTTCGAATGAGTGTGATGAGTGTAGATGAGCGAATGTAGTCATTGTTACAAACTAAGGCCGACTATTCCTTAGAAAGTGTCATTAATTAATATCCCAATGACAAATGAACAGCCGGTGATTATCAGCTGAACCTTCTCAAAATGTATTATGACTCTATTTGGGATCGAACTGACAACATATAGCACATGAGGCTGGGATTGAACCAACTACGCTACCGACCAATTTATAAAAATATTCCATCACTGAATAAAACCTTACCGCACTCTTTTTCTTATAAATTTTTGTATATTGAAATTTTAATGGTATGACTAATTCACAACCTACAAAAATTTGTTTTAACTAAAAAACCACAAAATATAGTGTTATAACTATTTTATTAAATAATAAAATACAGGAAAATAACTAACAAATTTAAATATGTTGAAATTAACTCGATACTGACAAACGCAGGTTTCACTGTATGATAATAATAATGTCTGCCAATAAACACTCAAGAAAAGCCATGGAATATAGAAAAATGTATTTAGCCTATCACTTAAAATATTATTACCTTTCATTTTGACAGATGTTGCATTCTAACGTCCTTGATGTGCAGAATTCATTATTCATTAGAAAATTAATATTATTCTATATTCATACGCCGATCGTCAAGATACGGGCGAATACGAGGAGCGAATGAGTGTGATAAGTGTAGATGAACGAGTGTAGTCATTATTACTAACTAAGGTCGACTGTTCCTCAGAAATAACTATTTATTAATAGTCCAATAGCCAGGGCCACTAAGGGACCTACGGCATTACGTGGAATCCGAACCACGTAGTGTTGGTATGATTTTCAGCTAACTGACAAGCCTGACAATCAGTCCTCTTCCCTACACAAAATCCGAACCCTGATTACTAATCCAACATGGAAACCCCAGACCTCTCTAGTTGTGTCCACGTCGATTGTAACCATTCAGCGGACACCTTGTCGGCATTAAGAGGACCGAGCATAGAGCATATCGCCTACAATCTCCCCAACACTTTGTCTCCAAGTAGTTGGGTTATAGCACTGCGCCAATATTCCATCACTAGTAGGTACGGTACAAGCAGTGATCTGTATTCCTTCGAGTTCCTTCAAACATTAGCTCTTCTGTAAAAGTGAAAGTGACACATAATTGAATACTAAGTTTTACACAATGAAAGGTCCTACTGTTCTAGCGAGCATATTTTTTGTTTCATATTCAATAAAACATGTCATATCACATTATTATGTATTTTTAATACTTAAAACAAAAACACTAAAAAACAACATCAATTAGGAGATACCCCTGCACACTTGGCGTGCCAACCCATACGAGATATCTATAGTATATACAGTATTGTGTCTGTGAAGTATGTCTGAAGGGTGGGTATGTGGACCTCAGTAGTGTGTGAGAACGTACTTGGGATTGGTATAGGATAATGTATACGAAATAAAATAACCAGATATTAAAGTGTGTGGTTACGTGGTTTATAACTAATTATATTTAGGATTATGGTCGAATTTTAACACTCTATTGGTGGGATTTGTTTATTTTTTAAGACTATTATTATATACGTGAAGCAGTTTTTTATTAACGCAACTCTTTCTTTATTTCCTAATCAATTTTAACGATTTAGGTGAAAAAATATGCCCCAATTCGTAGTTGTTCAACAAGATCTGCATTATTCAATATTTTTGCCTTGAAGAGCACAGGAGGTCCTCAAAGTACGTTTTTTTTTTTGCCATGAGAATAACATAGAGAGATATTTAAATTAGTCAATAAGTAACAGCTGTTCAAATGTAAATACTAATGTCTACGAAACTGTAACAGCTGTTGGAATTTAAATAATGATCCACAGTTTAACAGCATATGTTATTAGTCTGTGATAATGCTAGAAGGCTATAGATTTTCCTAATAATAGAGAAAGTTTTGTTTTGCTTGGATCCAGAAGCAGTTCTGTTTGATCTATAAATATAAAAAAATCTATACATATAAATATATGATTTTATTTAATAAAGTTAAACAATCAGTATTTGTACTTAAAAGTGAAATGCCGAGGCCGAAGGCTGAGATGTCACGTGCGTAACGAGTGGCGGTATTAACACGCGAAGCGTGCAGTGGTATCGCCTAATCATTATTATTGTCTTGATAATGTTTTCGATTTAAAATTTAAAATAAAAATACATAGTGTTATGTGGTATGACGTTTATTTATTGAATATCTATGGAACAAAATACAATATTAAACGGTTTTGAATTTTTTAAGTCTTTCGCCCTGAGTGTTACACAATAGAGAGTTCAAATTTCACACAATTGAATCTCAACTATATCTTTTTACAGATTGTTGATTATTTCGTAAATGTTTAAGTTCGTGGTCCAGTTATAAGCATCACTATACACAATGGTGTTTCCAAAACGATGATTTTATAGACATTCACACGACTTCAACTGGTATTCACATTCACACGACTTGACGTCGTATTCACATTCACACGACTTGACGTGGTATTCACATTCTCACGACTTGACGTGGAATTCACATTCACACGACTTCACGTATTATTCACATGACTTGACGTGGAATTCACATTCACACGACTTCACGTGGTATTCACATTCACGACACATGTCTAGAGTGCGAAAACCGGTTTTCTGCCAGCGGTGATGAGGAAACCAGCCCGCCAATATACAGTAACTTGTTCCATTCGAATACGCAACGGACTTTAAAGGTTGAACTAAGTTGCGCATTTACCACAACTCAATACTGTAGGATACCAGCTGTGATTTGAATTATACCTCACAGTAGTGTACTTCTAATTGATATACTCCATTTCTGTGATAATTCCATGACTGGAATGTAAGAAAACGCCGCAGAAATTAGTGAGTGGCGTCAAGAAGTGCAAGCTTTACCTAATAAGGATAAATCATAAATCGTGGTAAACTTTATCGGTATTTTTGAGATAAAAGTGTCTCGAGGGGAACGTTAGTTCAAAACAGAAAAAATAATCAAACTAATGTTTATAATTTATGTTACAGGCATTCGTAAAACTTTTTATCAGTACAGTTACCCTATGAAAGGGACGTGATATTGCGAGTTTTTACCATACGTTTGAGTAGGTTAATAATGGCCATATTAACATCTAAAAAGATTTGTCAGCCGGTACATAATCACGTAAATACTGCTGTTGTAGAGAGCCATCTAGTGCCACGTTGACGCCGCACTACACCACGGATATTGTCAGCCGGTACATAATCGCGTAAATACTGCTGTTGTAGAGAGCCATCTAGTGCCACGTTGACGCCGCACTACACCACGGATATTGTCAGCCGGTACATAATCGCGTAAATACTGCTGTTGTAGAGAGCCATCTAGTGCCACGTTGACGCCGCACTACACCACGGAGATTGTCAGCCGGTACATAATCACGTAAATACTGCTGTTGTAGGTAGGCATCTAGTGCCACGTTGACGCCGCACTACACCACGGAGAATGGCAGCCAGTACATAATCACGTAAATACTGCTGTTGTAGAGAGCCATCTAGTGCCACGTTGACGCCGCACTACACCACGGAGATTGTCAGCCGGTACATAATCGCGTAAATACTGCTGTTGTAGAGAGCCATCTAGTGCCACGTTAACACCGCACTACACCACGGATATTGTCAGCCGGTACATAATCACGTAAATACTGCTGTTGTAGGTAGGCATCTAGTGCCATGTTGACGCCGCACTACACCACGGAGATTGTCAACCGGTACATAATCACGTAAATACTGCTGTTGTAGGGAGCCATCTAGTGCCACGTTGACGCCGCACTACACCACGGAGATTGTCAGCCGGTACATAATCACGTAAATACTGCTGTTGTAGGGAGCCATCTAGTGCCACGTTGACGCCGCACTACACCACGGAGATTGTCAGCCGGTACATAATCACGTAAATACTGCTGTTGTAGGTAGGCATCTAGTGACATGTTAACACCGCACTACACCACGGATATTGTCAGCCGGTACATAATCACGTAAATACTTCTGTTGTAGGTAGGCATCTAGTGCCACGTTGACGCCTCACTACACCACGGAGATTGTCAGCCGGTACATAATCACGTAAATACTGATGTTGTAGAGAGCCATCTAGTGCCACGTTGACGCCTCACTACACCACGGAGATTGTCAGCCGGTACATAACCACGTAAATACTGCTGTTGTAGGTAGGCATATAGTGCCACGTTGACGCCTCACTACACCACGGATATTGTCAGCCGGTACATAATCGCGTAAATACTGATGTTGTAGAGAGCCATCTAGTGCCACGTTGACGCCTCACTACACCACGGAGATTGTCAGCCGGTACATAATCACGTAAATACTGATGTTGTAGAGAGCCATCTAGTGCCACGTTGACGCCTCACTACACCACGGATATTGTCAGCCGGTACATAATCGCGTAAATACTGCTGTTGTAGAGAGCCATCTAGTGCCACGTTGACGCCGCACTACACCACGGAGATAGTCAGCCGGTACATAATCACGTAAATACTGCTGTTGTAGGGAGCCATCTAGTGCCACGTTGACGCCGCACTACACCACGGAGAATGTCAGCCGGTACATAATCACGTAAATACTGCTGTTGTAGGGAGCCATCTAGTGCCACGTTGACGCCGCACTACACCACGGAGATTGTCAGCCGGTACATAATCACGTAAATACTGCTGTTGTAGGGAGCCATCTAGTGCCATGTTGACGCCGCACTACACCACGGAGATTGTCAGCCGGTACATAATCACGTAAATACTGCTGTTGTAGGGAGCCATCTAGTGCCACGTTGACGCCGCACTACACCACGGATATTGTCAGCCGGTACATAATCGCGTAAATACTTCTGTTGTAGGGAGCCATCTAGTGCCACGTTAACACCGCACTACACCACGGATATTGTCAACCGCTACATAATCACGTAAATACTGCTGTTGTAGGTAGGCATCTAGTGCCATGTTAACGCCGCACTACACCACGGAGATTGTCAGCCGGTACATAATCACGTAAATACTTCTGTTGTAGGGAGCCATCTAGTGCCATGTTGACGCCTCACTACACCAAGGAGATTGTCAGCGTACATAATCACGTAAATACTTCTGTTGTAGGGAGCTATCTAGTGCCATGTTAACGCCGCACTACACCACGGAGATTGTCAACCGGTACATAATCACGTAAATACTGTTGTTGTAGGGAACCATCTAGTGCCATGTTAACGCCGCACTACACCACGGAGATTGTCAACCGGTACATAATCACGTAAATACTGCTGTTGTAGGGAGCCATCTAGTGCCATGTTGACGCCGCACTACACCACGGAGATTGTCAACCGGTACATAATCACGTAAATACTGCTGTTGTAGGGAGCCATCTAGTGCCATGTTGACGCCGCACTACACCACGGATATTGTCAGCCGGTACATAATCACGTAAATACTACTGTTGTAGGGAGCCATCTAGTGCCATGTTGACGCCGCACTACACCACGGAGATTGTCAGCCGGTACATAATCACGTAAATACTACTGTTGTAGAGAGCCATCTAGTGCCATATTTACGCCGCACTACACCACGTAGAATGGCAGCCAGTACATAATCACGTAAATATTACTGTTGTAGAGAGCCATCTAGTGCCATATTTACGCCGCACTACACCACGTAGAATGGCAGCCAGTACATAATCACGTAAATACTACTGTTGTAGGGAGCCATCTAGTGCCATGTTTGTTACTGTTAACATGAAATAGTAGGCATATTGATTTTTTTTAAATCCGTGTTGAAAATAAATTTGAAATAACAACATTCGCCATGTTATATCTGCATAGTATTCCCGCGCTGACGGGCAACCCTCGATAGGCAAGGAATGCCTATTCCGAGGGAGGCTTACGCATACCCCCCCCCCCCCCGGCGCCCCGAAGGGATCAGGAGGTTTGTTCGGTACGGCTTGCTGACCGTTAAGCAGAGGCCACCGCCGTCCACCGGCGCCAGCTACCTTAGACCTGGCTAAGGTGTTATCGCATTCACCCTGAGCGCCCCGGAAGGGCCGGGCCCCATCTGTCACCCCGCCCGAAGACGGAGAGCAGACCGTGCCATGACAGCACCCCACTACCACTACGAGTCAATGCCTCAATGGCGGAGGGTGCGACAACCAGATGATGGAAGTCACAGCCCCCCCCCCCCGCCACCGTAGTACGGACAACATGTTATACCTACAGGTGGAAATGAATGTTAAAAAGTTATGCAATTTGATTCCTTCGTAGTTCCGGAGGAGTAAAATAAAGTTGAAATAACAACATTCGCCATGTTATATATCTACAGGCGGAAATGAATGTTAAAAGAGTTATGCAATTTGTTTCCTTCATAGTTCCGGAGGAGTAATATAAAGTTGCCTAGTTTATTTTATTGAACATATGTACGCTTATTAGTGTAATACATAAAGATAGGGATCTTGTCTTAGCGAACATAATTGATTGCTTTTTTCGTTTGGAATTGTTATGAATTGTAGAGATAGCAAGGGGAGATCAGTTGACATTTGAAAACTAAAAGGGGGGATGCTTCTATGATTTTAGTATATTTAGCGTGAAAATAAAATAACTGTCAGTTTATTTCATTTTTGATTCGTATTTATTGTTATTAAATACGTTTAGTTTGCTGCAAGTCCGTAACAAACCGACAGCAGACTATCCAGAAGTATTATCGTTCTTAGATGCTTGGCAGAAGGCCAATCTAAATCCCCAGACAGCGGGGCTTTTATCTGGGCACATTTTACCTGCATTACCGATCACGTGAATACACCAAGTGATCGTGACTTGCTGATCCCTGACAACTAAACGGATTAATACTTGATACCAATGTGAACTTTAAGTACTTTTAAAGTACCTAGTGTAATCTCTTCTCGTGATTAACGTTGATTGCTGTTTAACATCGAGAGACACACTTCTAATTATTTGTATACAAAAATATAAATAAATAAAACGGATTCATGTAGTATTTAAATGTTTTTTCTGTTAGTTTTGCAATTAATCCAGATGGCGTCCCATGTCATGTAGACTATCAAGTGTTCAAGTTACTGGAAACTGACGCCCCAGATCTGCATTAATTAGGTTTGCCATAAATGTTCATAGTAAAATACGGACACCAGATATGCATGAGGGGGATTTGTAAACTACATTTAATGATATGCGATATAGGTTGTTAAATTTAGAAAATTATATTACCGGCATAGTGATAGTAATGCTAAAGGTAATGTGACCATAGTAATGTGCTAAAGGTTCTCAGTTCGATCCCAATCAGAGTCAATACATTTTGAGAAGGATCAGCTGATAATCACCGGCTGTTCATTTGTCATTGGGCTATTAATTAATGACACTTTCTAAGGAATAGTCGGCCTTAGTTTGTAACAATGACTACATTCGCTCATCTACACTCATCACACTCATTCGAAATCCATTTTCGCCCATATCTCGACGATCGGCGTCTTATGAATAAATAAAAAATAAATAATAATAATTAACGTTCCTTAATTTATTTCAAAATTTCACAGTTTACAAAACTAACAAACATATGTTGTATACTTTTTAAAAAATAGTTCTTAAAGTTTAAGTTAAGTTCGCCGAACTCAATTAATTGTCATAAATCTCCTTGTTATAAAATTTACAATATTGAGGCATCCCTTGTACTAGTTGTACTGGTTACATTCTGAAACTATTATAGTCATATTTTTCTAAAGAGGTTACTTTTTAAAGTAAAAAAACCATTGTTTTTAATGGCTTCAAAATTCATTACATTACATATCGTGTTAACTTTGATGCTCAGAATATCTTCGACCTTCTTCACTAAAAATCCATTCCGATCGGGTGTACAGACATTCTTCATAAGTGAAATAACTCATTCAATTGGGGTCAAAGTCCCGGTTAGAGAAAGAGCAAATTACAAACCCTCTTTCAGAATTTTCATACTTATTTTCGGCTCTAAGTTCAAGATCTGAAAAAAAATTCTTTTTTTAAGGGAGGGAAGTGTGAGCTATATAGTACAATATTGCATAGTATAAGCACAGAATATAGACAGATATTCTGTGGTATAAGACTATATTAGTCATCATACAACACACAACCTCTCAGAGTTGTCGACTGCTCAAAGTAACATTAATACATGTTTGTCTTTTTAACAATATTAAATATTTAAAATATATTTTTAATACTAAAAGAACAAAAAATACGGACATTTGCCAGATTTTTGCTTTGTACGGAACGGACACGGACACAGAACGTAATATACCGACTGTCCGTACAAAATACGGACGTATGGCAACCCTAGCACTAATGCATACACCTGATTAGCAAATTTATTTAAAAATACGTTTTATGTAAAATTGCATTACATTCAAAATCAAACATATACCTAGCGTTGCGGGTCCATGATGAAATATTTATTCATCATGCCTTCTAAGCAATTAATTATAAGTTATATTTAATATATTTGAGATTATCCATGAAGATAAAAATTAATTTTTTTCACATTCAGTTTTATTTGCATCTGACTTATAGAATTTAATATAGCCTAACCATTTCGTCTCAATAATAATTGTCACATTTTCCACATTTTATTAAATTTATTGCCTACTTTGCTTAACCGTAGCATTTAGCAATAAGTTAAACAGTAAAGTTGTATCATTCACAGAGATTTTCTATCAACTTGTAAATTGAAGCTTCGAAAATTGTATTAATAAATTTACTTAAATCTTTAAACTTTCTCAATTTTTTTTGTAATCAACTGACAACGCATTATGGTTAAAACTTATTACACTCTTAAACTTAAATTTCTAAATAAATGATTTCGTCTTTTAACAATGAATACATTTTCATCTTAGTATTCATTCTTTACTACTAAAAAATAAATACTATTTTTTTAGACTATAAAACTAAAATATAAGATACCAATAATTGACTTTACTATAAATACCCGTGCAAAACAGCGATTGTAATGTAAAGGTAACCTCGCTCTAAACACGCGGAAAGTTAACAGAAAACACGTCATTAGTGGGTTGAAGTAATAACAGGTGCCACGCCGATTTGAGACATAATTAAGTGAATTAAAATACGGTAAAAAGAGTTTTTGTAGTTCCACCCAATGCGATATGCCTCATTAAAACGAACAAACTTAAAGAAATACATAGTCAAGTGATTCCATAATATAATGACAAGTACTTTTATGGAGTTCCCTCACTGCGAAGTGCCTATAGATATCTACGAACTGGATAGCTCACTAAAGTCATAAACTTACAAAATAAGTAACGTCCAACTCGCCAATTCTGCCAAATTCCAGTGACGTCCACACAAACTGTCAATTTTGATAACATAACTGTACAACTGCATGTAGTTCCACGTTTTGAACTACAGTAACAATAGAGAATAATGACAGTTTATGATTTCTATAAACTCACACCCAAATGTATCTACGATGATGTGATCGATTACTGTAAGCATTGTAGACATTGTAAGACTATGTTCACCAAACCACTTTTTATGAACATACTCATGATATTTTATATGAAAGTACGTTTAAAATTTTTTAAAAATAAATTGTAGTAAAATAAAGTTTATTGTCACTTAATAATTGCTTTATAAATTTATTTGTCCAGAATTTAAGTCATTAGGAGACATAGTTGAGGACTACAGATACCGTTCCCATGTGTTTTCCGGTTTCATCAAGGACACGCATTAGTTACTAATGAGTTACTACTAAGTCCAAACTAAGTAGATAAGATATTGGCCTCAAAACACTTATTATGTATAAGAATTGCATGAGAAACTAAGGTGCGAATCGTTCTACCGTTGTTGTTGGTCTTGACATCATTCTACTGTTTATATACAGTACCTTGGATCTTTGTCGTAGCCCACCCGTTGTCGTTGGTCTTGACATCACTGCACTGTTTATATACAGTACCTTGGATCTTTGTCGTAGCCCACCACATTGTCGTTGGTCTTGACATCACTGTACTGTTTATATACAGTACCTTGGACCGTTGCCGAAGCCCAACACGTTGTCGTTGGTCTTGACATCACTGTACTGTTTATATACAGTACCTTGGACGGTTGTCGTAGCCCACCACGTTGTCGTTGGTCTTGACATCACTGTACTGTTTATATACAGTACCTTGCACCGTTGTCGTAGCCCACCACGTTGTCGTTGGTCTTGACATCACTGTACTGTTTATATACAGTACCTTGCACCGTTGTCGTAGCCCACCACGTTGTCAATGGTCTTGACATCACTATACTGTTTATATACAGTACCTTGCACCGTTGTCGTAGCCCACCACGTTGTCAATGGTCTTGACATCACTGTTCTGTTTATATACAGTACCTAGGACCGTTGTCGTAGCCCACCACGTTGTCGTTGGTCTTGACATCACTGTACTGTTTATATACAGTACCTTGGACGGTTGTCGTAGCCCACCACGTTGTCGTTGGTCTTGACATCACTGTACTGTTTATATACAGTACCTTGCACCGTTGTCGTAGCCCACCACGTTGTCAATGGTCTTGACATCACTATACTGTTTATATACAGTACCTTGCACCGTTGTCGTAGCCCACCACGTTGTCAATAGTCTTGACATTACTGTACTGTTTATATACAGTACCTTGCACCGTTGTCGTAGCCCACCACGTTGTCAATGGTCTTGACATCACTATACTGTTTATATACAGTACCTTGCACCGTTGTCGTAGCCCACCACGTTGTCGTTGGTCTTGACATCACTATACTGTTTATATACAGTACCTTGCACCGTTGTCGTAGCCCACCACGTTGTCAATGGTCTTGACATCACTATACTGTTTATATACAGTACCTTGCACCGTTGTCGTAGCCCACCACGTTGTCAATGGTCTTGACATCACTGTTCTGTTTATATACAGTACCTAGGACCGTTGTCGTAGCCCACCACGTTGTCGTTGGTCTTGACATCACTGTACTGTTTATATACAGTACCTTGGACGGTTGTCGTAGCCCACCACGTTGTCGTTGGTCTTGACATCACTGTACTGTTTATATACAGTACCTTGCACCGTTGTCGTAGCCCACCACGTTGTCAATGGTCTTGACATCACTATACTGTTTATATACAGTACCTTGCACCGTTGTCGTAGCCCACCACGTTGTCAATAGTCTTGACATTACTGTACTGTTTATATACAGTACCTTGCACCGTTGTCGTAGCCCACCACGTTGTCAATGGTCTTGACATCACTATACTGTTTATATACAGTACCTTGCACCGTTGTCGTAGCCCACCACGTTGTCGTTGGTCTTGACATCACTATACTGTTTATATACAGTACCTTGCACCGTTGTCGTAGCCCACCACGTTGTCAATGGTCTTGACATCACTATACTGTTTATATACAGTACCTTGCACCGTTGTCGTAGCCCACCACGTTGTCGTTGGTCTTGACATCACTATACTGTTTATATACAGTACCTTGCACCGTTGTCGTAGCCCACCACGTTGTCGTTGGTCTTGACATCACTGTTCTGTTTATATACAGTACCTTGGACCGTTGCCGTAGCCCACCACGTTGTCGTTGGTCTTGACATCACTGTACTGTTTATATACAGTACCTTGGACGGTTGTCGTAGCCCACCACGTTGTCGTTGGTCTTGACATCACTGTACTGTTTATATACAGTACCTTGGACGGTTGTCGTAGCCCACCACGTTATCGTTGGTCTTGACATCACAGTTCTGTTTATATACAGTACCTTGGACCGTTGTCGTAGCCCGCCACGTTGTTGTTGGTTTTGACATCACTGTACTGTTTATATACAGTATCTTGGACCGTTGTCGTTGCCCACCACGTTGTCGTTGGTCTTGAAATCATTGTACTGTGTATATACAGTACCTTGCACCGTTGTCGAAGCCCACCACGTTATCGTTGGTCTTGACATCACAGTTCTGTTTATATACAGTACCTTGGACCGTTGTCGTAGCCCGCCACGTTGTTGTTGGTTTTGACATCACTGTACTGTTTATATACAGTATCTTGGACCATTGTCGTTGCCCACCACGTTGTCGTTGGTCTTGAAATCATTGTACTGTTTATATACAGTACCTTGGACCATTGTCGTAGCTCACCACGTTGTCGTTGGTCTTTGCATCACTGTTCTTTTATATACAGTACCTTGGACCGTTGTCGTAGCCCACCACGTTGTCGTTGGTCTTTGCATCACTGTTCTTTTATATACAGTACCTTGGACCGTTGTCGTAGCTCACCACGTTGTCGTTGGTCTTTGCATCACTGTTCTTTTATATACAGTACCTTGGACCGTTGTCGTAGCCCACCACGTTTTCGTTGGTCTTGACATCACTGTTCTGTTTACATACAGTACCTTGGACCGATGCTGTAGTAATAGATCAAACTCCAAAAAGTAGTAGAAGCGCACAACTCTTCTACCTGGGGCTCGGAGGGTGTTAGAAGCGCACACGAGGGTCCAACCTGACCTGCCGGCGGTCTAGCCAGGTACCGTATAACGAGCGATTTTGTCGTAGATTCCTGGTATAATCCCCAGGCCATAAATCGATTAAACAAGCTTGAGTTTAAATTAAAAAATTTGTGGATTAAAAATTTCACTAAAAATAAACAAGATGAATGGAAAAAGTAACATTATTTAATTACGTTTTAGTTTTGGTCTCAGTTCGATACGACAATTTTAACTGTTTTAAACCCAAGGAGCACATTTAATTCCAGGCATTGAGCGTAATTACCAGCAACAAATAATAACCTACTTACTACAAGACGGCAAGTGTAATATTACTTTAAACTTATTTGGATTTATATATAATTCTAATTTTAATATCATTATATTTTACATTTTACATATTATTGTAGCTGTTATTTTTCTTCTTATTATTAAAAGACTAAAATTTAAAAAATGCATTGTGATGTTTTTACATTTAGGAGTAAAAAATGTTGCACAGTAAAATAATAATTAAAAAATATTGGTAATTATTTAATTTGTTTTAGAAATTAACATATTCTGTGCCAGCCGCTTGAGTTTTACTGGAATGAGTAATAATATTATGCTAATTAGATCCATTAGTATCTACCTCAAATTTACAGATCTTGTGACATCCTGTGATATATCCTGCCTTTCGGCCTGTCCACCCAATTTATTTTAATATCACATAGCATGCGATAATTTGGTGGATACTATTGGAGAAAAGTTAAACGATTGTTTTTAATTAAATGATTGTCAAAATTGTATTGCCTTAATACAGTATTTTACACATTTGTTAATAATAACTACTTATTTTAGTTATTTACATTATTTATATTAATAAGGGCTGATTTAATAATCTAGTTCTGCCTGACCACTAGTAGACACAATCAGGTGACTACTAACTGACATAAATTTATACTAAACATGTGGTTCTTTTATTACCCGTTTGCTCTTAGATCACTGGTCCTATATTATAATATGAAAAGGACTTAGACACAGGTGTTTCCCGATATCACTTAGGCACGTATTTGTAAGATTTATCTATTGGAATTTTCCAAAAGAAATTCATTATTTAAAAGCAGTGGGGGTACCAACGGGTCATCATCCTTCAAATTTACCTGACAACTACCTGGTAAGGGCATTCCTGTAAGTATGACTCAATGAACTAGTATATGGGTGAGAATATAGCAGCATTAACTACAGTAATTCAGTTGAGCTGTTACTTCCAAGTCGAGATACAAGTCCAAAGATTAAATTCAAGTTATGAAAATATTTTAACATAATTTATTGTTGGTATAGATTTCAAAATGTCAAATAAGTTTTATCATAATTTTATTTTAATAATAACAAATACCATTATACTAGAAAATGAAGCTATATTCATACATTTTAATTATGTTATATTTAATAAATACTGTGTTACAACCCGCGCTGAGCAATACCATTATGTAATATAAACCTTTCTACCTAATAGTATTATTCAGAGAATTATTAAGATTTGAGACGCCGACACAGCTGTGCGTGTTTTAGTGTAAATATGAGTTCTTACATGAGTGTGTATGACATTTAGTCTGGTTAAGAACTGAAATTGACTTATGCTCAGAAGGCCATATATAACCAGCCCAAATAGCCAGGAAACTAAGTTGTAGGTTAACGTGGAATCTGAACAACGTAGTGTTGATTTTTTCAGCAACGCATAATACTTGGCTTGTTGTATTCTCTTTCCTGTACATCTGAACCCTTGCCACCATCCAACACAGACACCTCATTCTTTTCTTTAGTAGTCCTCACACCGATGGGAAGCATTGTGTGGACGCAATATCGGTATAAGAGGACTAAGAACATAGCCTATTGTCTACGATATCCGCGCCAAGTGTGGCAACAATACTATTTATGTTTACATCTATATACATTTTATTTACAACAAGATACTATTTTCAAGTAAGTATCTAACAATTTAAACTTGGTTAAAATGTTATCTTAAGAATAAACTTTTCAATCTAGCAAATTCATTTTTGTTATATATTCTAACAATAACAAATCAAACTATCATTAAAATTAGGATTGCATTAATTAATATCAACTAAGTTAATATTTGTTTTGCCTTACACTTGCTGTCACGTATAAACTACGTTATTATTTTTGTTGCTAATAATTGCACTCAATGTCTGGAATTAAATGTTACTAAACAAGTGCTCCTTAACTTGGGCTTAAAAACACTTAAAATTGTCTTATTCAACTGGGACAAAAACTAAAACGTAATTAAATAATGATACTTTTTCATTTATCGAGTATATTTTTAATTAAAATTTCAAACCAAAAATGTTTAAATTTGAACTGGGATGTGCAATCAACCTTGTATAATCAATTTATTGCCAGGGGATTATACCAGACCGCCGGTAGGTATATAAAAACTAACTGATTTTACATTAATATTCTAAAATCAGTTGAACCCCTGACTCAATTGCTTGGAGATGAAGAAGTTTCTTCTTGTGATTCATCCAAATTTCTGGGCTTGATTATAAACAGCCAGCTCAAATTTCACAACCATATAGATTATGTCTGTAAGAAATTAAGTTCAGGGATCTA
This sequence comes from Stictocephala bisonia, assembly GCA_035578905.1. Taxonomy (NCBI): domain Eukaryota; kingdom Metazoa; phylum Arthropoda; class Insecta; order Hemiptera; family Membracidae; genus Stictocephala; species Stictocephala bisonia. The sequence goes on from JAQJVL010000105.1 coordinate 1,302,430, forward strand.
TGTTATTAGAAGTCTTTCTAAATTCTCCAATACACACGTGACTCTTACTGCGTTTTACGGCTTACTATTCCCTTATCTATCATATGTTGTTGTTGTTGCAGTCTTTAAAGAGATCTAGTTCTTTAAAGAGAGAGAGTTGTAGGTTATGAGACTTTAAAGACAGGACTTGTATTTCGTTTCCAAAAGAGAGCGCTGAGAGCTGTCTTCAAAAACCTTACCGCACGCCTTGCAGGTCGTTGTTTAAAGACAATAGCATTTTAACTTTCCCTTCCATTTACATTTTTAGTAGTTTAACTTACGTCCATTCTTCAACTACTTAACTTGCAGTTCTGAAACGAGTTTCATGCATTTGTAAGTTCAAAAACCTTAAGAAACGATTCCAGAAATTCATCTTTTCCAGACAAACTATCAACAATCCAGATAAAACCTTAGAGACCTTAATATTTTAAAGCCACCAAAACACAAAACAAGTTTCTTTGAAATACACCTCCTTTGCAACGGCATTCAGCGGTAAAATGCGTTATCACTATCTATCAAGACTTGCGGTGGTGGGCGCTTTGGGAATAAGTTGAGGAATTTTTAGTCTGAGTTCGTTTTTTACAGCATTGGGGAATTCATGAATTGTCAGACCTAATTTTGTCTAATTAAATATTTTTACTTTTAATCAGTTTAAAAGTCTTCAAAGTTAAACTTTTTTTGTAAATAACTTTATCATAGAAATGTACGTTAATTCTATCTATGATTAATTTAACTTGTATCTTTGAGCATCTAAGTAATTTAGCTTTATTTTGTACAGTTGACACAATTGACATTATTATAAAGATTTCTGTGTACCAATAAAGGATTTACGATTTGATATCAACTTCCTGATTGAGTAGTGTCCGCACACTGTTTCGCATCATAAAGCCTATTACGGGTTGTAAATATATTACTATTGCAGGTAGGCTTAGAATACAAGGAATATACTAGATCAGAGCCTAATAGCATGTTAATCGTATTGAACGTATTCAAGACCATTATCATTTAATTTAAGGTATTATTAGAAGAAATTAAGTAATTAGTAATCAATTAAGTAGTTAAGGCTTAATATTTACTGAATAGTAAACAAATCATAGGCATATGTTTACTTTGACTGGGTTTGTGTTTTTAGTTTTCCATCAACAATGTCCTAAAAAAAAAAAAAAAAAAAAAAAAAAAAAAAAAAAAAAAAAAAAACCAGATGATGTAGGCCTAACAATATGAAATAATCGAAATTACATTGAGGAAAACGTACTTAAAAATACGTTCCACAACACAATGACTTATATTATGGTTATTTTAGTTTAAATATCACTATATTTTTCACAGTGTTGACCATTACATATCAATAAACTCCATATTTTTCTCACATAATAACTAAATTTTGTATGTAATAAATTAAAATTTTCTTTGACATTTTTAGCTATTTGATTGCTTAATATTTATATATATATATATATATATATATAAAGAACTTCACTTAGCAATCTTTTCTTGATTTTTTTAATGTTTAAAATCGATTTCGGTCTCGAAAGACCATCATCAGTTTAACATGGCTTAGTTTAATGTAATGTTATAATACATGAGAGGGAGTGTCATAATGGCTGTTGTGCCAGTGGATTAGCTAAGTGATATATGTGACTTCGGAACTACTGGAGATTAACATAACATGTTAAACTGATGATGGTCTTTCGAGACCGAAATCGATTTTAAACATTAAAAAAATCAAGAAAAGATTGCTAAGTGAAGTTCTTTTTATATATATATATATATATTAAAATTTTCTTAAAAATATTGATAATTCCAATAACGTTTGTTTCAATTTTAATAATAACAGCACAGCACTTTATAGATATACAGGTAGTGGAAATGAATAGTAAAAAATACCTATAGTATAGAAGGAAAATATGTCTACAGGACGACGTTGACTTTCCTTCAAACAAATTCAACCCAATAATGTAAACGTCATCTTAATTTGTCAATGTATCTTCTTTTAAAAAATATCTCATTAAATAAAAAATCTTAAGTTGCTTATAAATTATTTAACTTAACAAAGTTCACCAAGTACTTACTTACTCGGTTCAATGGAATGAGGGCAGTGTTTCGTTCGACTAGGCGCGCGGACTGGAAGATGCAAGGCTCACTGCAATCCCGTGACGCGAGCCTAGACAACTGTCGTGGTGAGAGGGAGCACGCCAGGTATGGGGGGACCACTGCCGGGGGAGAGGGGACATCAAACTGGTTGCGCGAGGACTGACACAATTAGCAGTTTATTGAGATAGCTTATCTCCTGTTTTAGTAGGTAATGTTCTGTAACGGTAGAATTCATTATTGGCTCTATATCGCTGATCATAAAATTGTCCGACTTGAAATGTTACAACAATTGTCACATTACTGAGTGTTTGTATTTATCAATAAAAATAAGAGGAACTCTAATATATATATATATATATATATAGTAACTCAGCGTGTACCATGTCCCTGCAGGGTAAAATACCTATTTGCTCTCACAACCACCCACACTTGAGTCACCACCTTTGGTCGTATAATATTTTATCTGGCTAATAATAAATCCATATTCTCTTTCTCATACCGTATTTTAAAAATTGAGGAAAATATGAAAAAAAGACATCAAACGACGTTGCACGATTTAAAAATACCACAGTTGTCTTCGCACATTAATTCAAACAAGCTGTCTATAAGGCTGGTTTCAAAAACGTTTCAAGCAAAGTGCAGGGAAGCAAACCTTTGTTATATAATCCAATGACGCTTAACACAGTGGAATTTACGCATTTTGAAGTGCGCGTGTGTGATGGCAAGTTGACACATGCGTAGAACGTAGTTCAGTTCAGTGTCACGCAGTATGTGTCGTCTGTTCGCCATTGAACTTGTGTTTGGAATTTTAGTGAATTTTGAATTGATTGTGTTTGCAATTTTGTATTGACGTCAATGATTAATTGACGCTAAATTTATTCAAACTGTGCAAGAGATTCCAGGATTGTTTTACTAAAACGTAAACGGATACTGAGTCTACATTTTCGAATCGGTTTGAATTAATCCAGCTCTGACGAAACAAATACAATCTGCGTCGTCGACGTCTTCTCATTATTAACTATGTTTTGCAAGCTTTATATTGTTATTAATTACTTCACCATTTCATAGTTGAAATTGAAAACGTGGTTATTCAGCCTCACCAGGGGTAGGCTAGCTAACAAAGAGAATATGCCTATACATTTACTGTTTAAGCATAAAGCTTGACGTAACGTCGGGTTAGAAGTTATGAGACTGTTATTGAAGAACGTTCGTGTAAACTACAATAATAGCAGTTTGTCCCTCAGGCTGCAAAATGTAAAGGGTTTTATAAGAACTGACTCTAGAGCAGGCAACATAAAGTTGACCGTGGGGGAAACAACCACTTCGCAAATTCACTCCAGCTACTTTTATAGTTTGCCCTTACGCTTTGTTAATAGTTATGGCAAAGTGTGCTTTGGCCGGTAATTGGAAACGGTAATATATCAAACCACTGTACGTGTATGGGTGGGCGGGTAGGTCAACACCACTGTACGTGTATGGGTGGGCGGGTGGGTCAAACCACTGTACGTGTATGGGTGGGCGAGTAGGCCAACACCACTGTACGTGTGTATGTATGCTATATATTTAATTACATCACATTGTAGAAGACTCATTACTACATTATGGTATTTTAGTTTAAAAATCAGCTGTTAAAATTTACCCAACTGCAAATCATTTCTCTACATTGTTATTCGTCTGAATTATAGAGTCTATATGTTTACGTGGAGTCCGAACCACATAGTATTGGTCTGAATGTCAGCTAACTGACAACCCTGATACTCAGTTTTCTTACCTAGACAACAACCGGGAGAGTCAGATGGAAACAGTCTCTCCCTCGCCTGCACCTCAGTCCTCAGTAGCATGTTTGGCCAGCGCCTTGACTTGAAGCACAGAATATCTTGTGCTTCAAGTCAAGAAGTATATTCTGTGCTTGAAGTCTGGTATCATTGCACGTTTAAAAGGATGCATGTTGTGGAGCAGCATTATTGGTATTTCCACCTTAAGACGGAGCCTATGAGGGGGGGTCCCTGGTGGGTTCTGAATATGGAGGAACTCCTCAGGATAGTGAACTGCATCCTCCTCCTCCACCACACAATCAGCCGACTAGTAAATCATCTCCTCGGCAGGCAGCTGTTTCAACAGAATGTTATTGATGATGTCTGCCAAAGTCATTCGTAGGAGCAGGTATTTCTACTTCCCGTAGCCAAGATGGATTGATGGAACTCATATCTTTCTAATTGGAATAAAATATGGAAGGTGAAATTTTGAAATTGACTAACAACATTACAAAGAGTGTGTGGAATGCAAATTTCACCATTGTTACTATTTAACTGGCCATTTCCAATTTGCAAGAGAAGGTTTGAAAGTTACTGGTTTGCTCATGTCAGCTACACATTCTGCCTTAGTCCTGTAAGTTACCAACGATGGCTTCGAATTGCCAGTTATTGGAAACGTGATTCGGAACTCTAGTTCGCACATAGAACCCCTGTGAGTCAGAGTCGTACACCACGTAAGCCAAAGAATAGAAGAAATATTGACCATCGGGCCTGGTACGAATAACTCTGTGAGAATTAGCACTCCATAAACATGTATTACTTTCATAACAGAAATACCAATTAGCGAAGAAAAAAATTAATCATGCTATGCAAAAAATTAGACAATAAAACAAAAAATAAAAATTTTACTAAAAGATAAGCAATAACGTGTTATCTATTCAAACTGTTGTAGTGGTATTAAACTGAAGTGAACATGAAAGTGACGAAAAAGACGTCTTATACAACTTTCAACGAGTATCAGGAACAATCAATTTCAAAGTAAACGTGGAGCCCAGAGTATAGACGACACTGACACTGAATTAACAACTAACCGATTCAGTCTTGTGGCTAGGGTGACTGGCAAAGTAATAAGAGTGTTTGAAGGAGGGAAGGAGAGGGGAACACACGGAGGCGAACGTACTGCACCCATCGATATATACTACTTATTATACATAAAAGCCATATATAAATGCCAAATACCAATCACTCACTGATCACTATTTCTCGAAAAACACTAAACCATCGAGGCTGAAATTATGTAGCATGATTGGTCTTATATTTTAGGTGTGCAATAAGAAGGGATTTTGAAAAATTCTTCATAGTTCCGAAATGGCAGCTTTTTTTACCCCCAAAACTGCCCCAATGTGTTTCTTATGGGAAAATCACAAAAAGTAGTATTTCTGACCTAACTTGAGGGAACTTTCACAGTTCTACACACGTAACAAACGTGCACCTTATCCATGAATTTCAGCTTAAAACTTAAAAATTTGGGGTATCGGGCCCAAAAACTGAAAGTTTTGGAAATATAAATTGTTTTAAAACTGAACTTATGTACTCAAGAGGGATATCAAATTAAAGCTATTTTTCTTCTGAATCCAAATATAGGCCATCAGATTTTGAAAAGGGCAATTAATAAGATGTATATGAAAAAAACTCCCAAAAAAAAAAAAAAAAATGATAGTACTTAAGTAAAACGTCCAAATGGGGTATCAAACTGTAGGTATTTGTCTCCCAAATAACATCATATCATTGTATTTCGGAAGAGACAAAGTTTAAGGGCTCTGCCCCTCTCCTGAAAAATATGCTCAAACCCCCAAAATTGGGTAATGTTAAACTAATACCCGAGTGGGGTATCAAATTAAAGGTATTCTTCTCTTAAATACTAATTTACCATCAGATTTTAGAAAGTTTATGGGCTCCAGTGTTCCAAAAACTGTAGCAAAAAAGTGGAATTTGACTTTTTTGCTATACGAATATATCATTTTGACTTTAAATAAATAAATAATTTGTTTAGAGCTTTCTTTTCATTAATATTAAAATAAATTATTTTCAACATCAGAAGAACTACAACATCTGACGACATCTTGTACAACTTAAATTCCACTCTGATTCGGCCGCTACTAGCTTACCCAACTTCATATTTCATAAGGGACTGCACATGTCCCCTATTGTCCCTCCGCCCGAGCGCAGGGTATGTTTTGTCAACTTCTGGGCTTCACTGTAAAAGAAGAACTTGTGAGCTTATTAAACAGTAAAACTGTAAAAAGCTTCCCTGTTATTAAAAAGAACAATGGTATTGTATTTGTAATCAGCATTATCATACGATGAAAATAGTACTAAATTTAAGATAAAAAATAGTAATCATTTGGCTAGATGTAATCTAAATATATAAAATACAAGTCCTGACTCACTGATCACGAAATCTCAAAAACCACCGAACGAATTTACACGAAATTTTAAAGGAAGTTAGTTTTAGTATCGGAGGGACACATTAAGAAATGATTTTTCGAAATTCAATTTCTAAGTGGTACAAACAGCCCCTCAAAATTTCCTTTTTTCCATAAGAATAACATTGAATTGATTTTAGTAAATTAATAACATATGTTTTGTAAATAAATAAACATGTTTATTTTGTATATTTGACATTGCTCTATTGATGCATTAAGAGTTTAATCTTCAGCTGTTAAACAAAAACAAATGAAATAAACACGTTAGAAATAGGCCAAGTAACCCTATACTAATAAATAGGTACAACGCAAGTAGTGTGAGTGAAATATTGTAAATAAATGTAATATTGTCATTTTACTTTACACGGTTAATCTACTATTATTTGTAGTCAAAAGTCACATGTCGAGGTCGAAGGCCGAGGTGTATCGTGCACGAGCGGCGGGGTTGGCATGCGAAGCGTGCAGGGATGTCCCCTAGTTATATATATATTAATATATATTAACTATTTATATAGTTATATAAAGTAATAGCCTATTTGGTATTCGGTTTCAATCTGATCTTTAAACCTTTTATTCAAATAAGGATTATCGGATCTGTTTCTCTATATATACCAATCACCATCAGCTGAAAATATTACAGCCTGAAACCTTCTAACCATCATGCCTATAATGTTCAATATTTTATACAAACGATCACCATCGGGGGCATTTTCATTGTTAGAGACATATTGTAGAGTAGACATAGTTTGTCATAATCTACTCCTTGGCATTACGTTTGATTATTTGATTATTATTGATTTTTCGACCAATACTCTTGAATTTTTTGTTTCTTGTTCAAACCCATCAAAATGATTCCGCGACACAGGGCGAGACATACACGAATTTAACACAAGAGGCAGGGACAACTACAGGACTGGGATACACAGAACAGTAACTTTGAGCACTTGCCCTCGGAAGCAGGTGTTCATCTTTACAACAGACTACCCAATTCGATGAAAATCGCCACAACTCCGAAAGCCTTCAAAACTCGTCTTAAATGCTTTTTAGCCTATAATGAATTTTATGCTGTGGACGAGTTTTTGTCGAACAACTGGGACTCCGTATAGTTGGTAAGCTGACACCGGTGCTGGAAATGGGATTAATTGGAAGAGTGAATGTTTTCTGAAACTGTATGTATGAATGAATTTTGAAGAATGGTTGATAACACAATTATAGTTATTTTTAAACCATTCTGACTTTTGTAATGCATTTATATATGTACTTACTGCAATAAAAACTGATTTTATTTGATCTTACAACAAATATATAGTTTTTCCTTGTGAAAGACTTATGCTTAATTTTTATTTACTATATTTAAAAAGAAATGATTAGCATTAATAAAATTAGATCTATGTTGAAAATTTTACTATGTACGTAAGCCTAAAACTTAGATTTATTAGTTAGCATAATTGTATTATATAGTTGTTTGTATTTTGTTTACTGTTTAATGAGACATTATAAATACTAACAACTTAATAAAATATACTATACTTTACATTATCAGAATTTTCAAATAAATGTGTTATTTGCTTGATGTATTTCACCTACAAGGTAGGCATCATTGGACAAAAATCAAATGAAATAAATTGGTTTCCAAAATATAATAATATAACTGTTGTAACATATAGTGTAACTTATTTAAAAATGGGCTTTACTTTAGTAGGAAGATAAATTACTAATTCATCAGTTTTATCTAATGAATCAATCATTTTATGAATGAATCAAGCATTTATTGTTCAGATGTAAAAATGTTCTGAGACTGGAAGACAATATAACATATTTTATCATTAAATTTGATTTTGAAGTTTATTGTCATGCATATTGAATTACCACTTGCTAATAAACGTATTTTGATAATTTACGCTATCCAAAGACTTCAAAGATTTGAAATATTTGGTTGAAATCTCCTTCTTGGTTGGTATGAATATGATGTTTTGGATTGTCTAAATAAATGATGACTGAATATTGTTGAAATTAATGTTATAGTACAATATATGTTAAAGGTATTTCGTTTTATTACAAAACTATGAAAATCTCTACCGCAAACAGATGTTCTATCGACTTATTACTGAGTTTAAATGTAGCTTTTATACATTACTGGCGGTTCAACCTGCTTAGCCTTGATTTAATAGGAATGATTATGAAAAATAGTTACTTATTATATATGTCAAACGAAAATCAATCCACGATTTAACGTCTTATACAATACACCTTTTCTATGACTTAGAAGCGTGTCAATGAATCCAAACAATGTTGCCAACCTTCCATTATTATACTTAGGTGGAAACAGGCTAATTCAGTTTTCGATGGGTTAGGATTTAGCTTCCAGATTCTAAAATATTCTTTAAGGGCTCTCTCAATGACTGACATAAATGTTGAGGCACTTCCCGTCGCCCGGCCTCCATAAAGAGTATACTTGAATTGAAGCTCTCGGTCTGAAACCTCCTGAAAAATTCACAGAAGTTTACTTTTATCACTCATAAACAAAATAGCGGCCCTTTTTATCACAAAACTACTATAATGTATTTCTTATGGGAAAATCACAAAAAGTAGTTTTTATGACTTAACTTAAGAAAAGGCTTGAGTAAAATTTTCAAAACTTCCCAGTTGTACACTCGTTACAAACTCGCACCTTATATATGAATTTCAGGTAAAAAACTTAAAAATTTGGGGTATCGGGAGCCCAAAAACTGAAATGTTTGAAAAGATAATTTTAAAAAAAACTGATTTGATCTACTGAAGTGGGGGATCAATTTAAAGCTTATTTTTCTCCTGAATCCAAATATAACATCATATTTTGAAAAGGGTAAATAATAAAGAGGTATATACTCCCAAAACAAACTAAAATACCCTAAAACCAGAAAAGGGCAATACAGTACTAAAATAAAACGTGCAAGTGGGGTGTAAAACTATAGGTATTTATCTCATAAATTAAATTATACCATTATATTTTGGAAGAGAGGATGTTTAAGGGCTCTGCCCACTCTTCTAAATAAAAAATATGCTCCAAACCCCGAAATCGGGTAATGTTAACTAATACACCCAAGTGGGGTATCAAACATTCTTCTGTTAGATAATAATTTACCAACAATTTGAGAAAATACTGTGTTTAGAGGCTGCACTATCTCAAAAACCAAAAACCATGGTCATACTGGGCACCAATCTTGGTGAAGCAGTAGACCGATCTTCCACACGAGGCCACATGCCGAGATCCACAAATGGGACTGTAGCAGAGTAACAGAGTAGCAGGCCGAACTGTCCTCTGCGAGGCCGTAAGCCGAGTTCCATAAAGGAGCCCGCAGCAGAGTGTCTTAAGCAGGTTCCACACTATTCGCGAATACGGCCGAATGTTCAGGACGAATATTCGCTAACATTCGTCTTCCCGGGCCGGTGATTTCAAGATCGTGGCGCTCCCACACTATTCGCGAATATTCGGGCGGACATTTGGCGAACTTCTGGACGAAGGTTCAGTAACTAATGATAATAGTATAGTAATTTTCATAATGAACAATAACAATAATACATACTAAATACTTATGAATTATGAGCCATCGGCACTCTGTATATTTTAGTTATAAGAAACTAATAATTTTAAATTAAATACATAAGTTAACCCTATAGTAGGTTCGATTCAATTTCAATTGTTTTGGTGCCTTTAAAAAAGTGTGATGAACAAAATGTCATGTATTTTTAAGTGAAAAATAACTAATCGAATCGTAGAAGTGTTAATAATATACATGGGTATGTATTGAAATAAAATATTGTCGAGTTCAAATATTCCTTATAAAATAACAATTAAATTGATTTTCCCAAATTTAAATGTAATTATTTATATAAAGTAAATAAACTATCCAGCAAAATGCCTAATACGCCCTTTTTAATTTCTAAAATTTATTGAATAACTTGACATTCATAAGTAATCTGATAGATACAGTTATGATACTTAAAATGCTCTTGAACATTACAGGCTGTGAAATAAAAATTCATTATCTTAGATTTTTATTCATTTTAAATCGTCATTGTTTTTTTTTTTTGTTTTTACTACACTGGGTTATAAGAAGTTGTAATTCTTGTATTATTGCGTCCTACATTTAGTTTCTATCGACAAAGGAACATAACTGCGAATTAATTATCAAATTGTATAAGTATTAAAGTTAAATATTACTCAATTAATACACTTGCACTAAATAAATAAGCAATATGAATATTCAATACTAACTTGAAAATATCACCAGACACTCTTGCAACCTACGCCACTGAACGTTTACGAATAGTGTGGGGAGTTTCCCAAACATTCGTAGAGTTAACATTCGGCGAACATTCGTCTCCTTTGATGCGGCCCAAATACCGCCTCCAGAATGAACATGGCCGAATGTCCGTGAACCCCGAATATTCGTGCTCGGTATTCGTGAGGCTCCCAGACTTCGCCGAACATTCGTCATCTCCACAAACATTCGGGCATGTTCGCGAATAGTCTGGGAGCGGCTTTAGCGAGCGTAGCGAGTGATGGGGTGGGCACGCGAAGCGTGCAGAGGGTTCCACTAGTATATCTATACAGAGTGTCCAAAATTCGACGTCCAAACTTCACAGGCTTGTTATATGGATCATTTCCAACAACAAATGTCCTTTATGCATTTATCGTATTGTTAATAGTTACCGAGCTATTGACTTTTTTTATCGGCCGCAGGCTGACCTTACCTCACGAGCGTAGCGACTCTAGGTTTCAATGAGACTAGGGGACATTATTTTATTTTATACCGTACATTGTAAAAATGCATATAATTTTTCTTCTCTTGAATCATACTTTCTCATAAAATTATTAGAGTTGGAGTAACAAAATTGCAAAGAATTTTTATCTTGAGTAGAATGACAATTTTCAATTGATGCGCATCGTGTTTTTGTAAGTTGTAACCCTTACAGCTGGTATACAACAATTTTAGGAAAATTAAATCTAAATACAAATATGACTTTTTGGGGAATATTTTTTTTTCGAAAAAAACAGTTTAACATTTGTAGTACTCAAGTGTATGTTATTCACACAGGTAAATGCAATAAAATTATTTAAAAATATTTCTTTTGTACGAATAATATTTAATATAGAATGCATGAGTGTGTTTTACTTTGAAATTAGTGTAAATACTTTTATATATGAGATAAAAACAACAATATTTTCGTAGGAAGAAAGTTTTGTAAAATTTCGGAAATTACATACAATTCATACCTCAAGGGAAGGCAAAAGACTGGGTAGCCTGAGGACCCGTAAACACACAATTGGCAGAAAATGTACCTTTAGATCTACAGTAAGCCTTTACCAGTAAATAGTGGAGTACCCCAGAGCCTCTGTTCTTGGGCCTTTCATGTTTGTACTTTTTACAAATGACTTTCCCACTTTTATTGTACATGATAACGTAGAGGTAACAAAGTATGCAGAAGACACTAAATTAAAAAAAAAAAAACAAAAAAAAAAAAAAAATGAAAATGCACAAAACCTGGTCACAGACTTTACCTTAACTACTGACATAGCACTTCAATATTACCTAGATATCAATCCTAAAAAGACAATTCAAACAAATTTTAGTCGTAGGAAAGATGAAATACATATCTCTACTGGCCAAAAAGCAAAACTGCTAGGCTTAACAATAGTTGCAGATCTTTCATGGACCAATCATGTCGATTTTCTGAGCAAAGTTTATCTCAGGAATCGATGTAATGTACTTCAAAGGATCAGGGCCGCTGAGAGGGATTAGAGGGCCTGGGTCACAAATAACGATGCACTAATTTTATATGCGCAAGTAAATGAAGTGATTTTAAACTGAATTAAGTTAATTCAATGAGAGCTTGGTTTTGTTTTAATTAATGAATTGCATAAATCAATTTAAAATTACTGAATCGCCACCGTACGTGACTAGGTGGGTGGGTGGGACAATGACGACGTATGCCAATACCAACGTACAGGTTTAGACGGATGGGTGCGTCTGTTATTGTCCTAAGTGAAGTTTACGTTTTACAAATATTGCTTTTGTAACCTCTTGTTTATGCCACTGTCAACATAAAAAAACTGCTCTAAGGAGGAAAGCCCCGAAGTCCTACTTCGAAGGACTTCCTTTTGAAGTTTGTATATTCTTCTCCTTTAATAATAGATTTTTCTTATATTGGTTTTCCAAAGATGCGGTTAAGTTGTTTTTCTTTTCTCTTCAATTGCTATACTTTTTAAAATATTAACATGAAAATAATTACAATAAATTAACAATTACTCATAACTAACACAGTCACTACAACAGATCAGAGCAGCTGTTCATAACTCACTGACACATGTTGATGTGAGCTTAGAACAAGGAAACAAAGGGGACTGAGGGCCTTTCTCTATGAAACTAAAAACTGAAGGGGTCTGTATCTCCATAGCAGCACATTGGACTTAGTTCCTTTCAATGTAGTTTTTTACATTTGTCTTCCAAGATAACTTTGGCAGGCTTAACTCAATTTTGGGACCGAGACCTTTCTCTTCACACCGAATACTTTAACATAGATCAACAGGTAAAACACGTTGAAGATCATTGTCTTCAACTTAAAAAAGGCTAACATTTCTAATTTGATTTATTTTAATGTTTATACATTTCTGAAACCGTTTACACTAATTACTTTCTTTTAAATGAACATTTCAAGCCTAGTTTTCAGCTCTGCTTTTAGTTAAGCAAGATCTTTAAGTGTAACTCAACATAGGCTGTTCTACCACAATTTCTTCAGATATGATAAGCTTTACTCTATAATTGGTATTTGGTCAGCAATTCCTCTAAAATGTAGATTAATATCTTCTGTAGAGGTATACAAAATTTCGTATTAAACATTACCCAAATTGGCTGATGCAGTGTAAGTTAGAGAGGATCTTATAAAAACAAAACTCAATAGTAAAGTACAGTAGAAACCCTATTTTTCGTCAGGGGTTGGGACCGCGGCCGTGACGGATTGCAGAATAAACGGATTATAGAGAATTCACCCACTCACACTTATATCACTGGAAACTTATTATTAGTGCTTATGCACGTTAAATTTAAATGCTGTTTATTACATATTTATTAACAAAATGAGAATGAAAAGATTAGAAAAAAGACATTTTCAGAATGTATATACTGCAGGTCACAACTAACCTTTTATTACAGTAGGCCTAGTTTTAATGTAAAACATAAGCTTGTACATTATGTAATAAGCAGAAAAATTAATTATCAACATTATTAACAGTAAACTGCAGTACAGAGTAACATATTATTGCCTAGTTCCCATGGCCAGTGTTTTCGCAGACATCAGGCGGCCCGATGTCGGTACACGGATAGCGTGTTGCCACGACTCGCCTGTGTATCATCAGACAAGACTGTTCCAACGGCCTGTAACCTGTGTAGGTGTCGCAGCTTAAAACTTCATCTCCGACCACAGGCCTTTGTAATGCCGCCTCTTTCCCCCAAGTTGTACAAGACCTGTTCAACATGACCCATCCGCCCACCGATACACGTACAGTGGTAATGACCCACCTGCCCACACATACATGTACAGTGGTATTGACCCACCCGCCCACCCATACACGTAGTGGTAATGACCCACCCATACACGTAGTGGTATTGACCCACCTATACACGTACAGTTGTATTGACCCACCCACCTACCCATACAGTTGTATTGACCCAACCATACACGTACAGTGCTATTGACGTAATACCACTGTACCTGTATGGGTGGGTTAATACCACTGTACGTATAAGGGTGGGCGTGTGGGTTAATACCACTGTACCTGTATGGGTGGATCAATACCACTGTACGTATATGGGTGGGCGGGTGGGTTAATACCACTGTACCTGTCCATATGTCAGGCCAGCTGTTCCAACGACCTGTTATCTGTTAGACGGCAGATGAGGCCTTACGGATGGCAGGGCGTTGGAACTAGGCTTATGTGGGCTCGACGGCTGGAGGGGGAATTGTCGTCTTCTAGACAGATGAGTCATACGACAACTGTCATATTGTGGCGCGATGAACCCAGACACTGACGGATAACAGAACCTGGCGGAAAATAGGGTGACGGACAATAGTGTTTTCACTGTACAATCTAAAGTTATAAAAAAATGAAAACCTGAAAATGTATTTCACATAAATAATAATTAGTGTGAGTGAACTGTGATACTAGATAGAACCATTAACTAAATTTATTTATATATGATGAACAAAGCTACACCAATGCTGTCTTGTATTATTCTGCAAGCCAAATCATACTTTATGTAATATTCTTATTATATTCTTGGCTTAAGTTGCTGACAAATGAATACAGAGAGGAACAGCTGATTCATCTAGTTGAAAGATCTCGCATTGTTTGTTCCATGAGAATAACTAGGTACTTAGTAAAAAAATATCACAATATTTCCCATATTTATTATACATAACATCACAATATTGTTAAGAATAAATAACAAAAATCTTCCAATAAAAATATAGTACTTATATTATTTACATGTAATTATTATACTTCAGTCTTATTATGTACCAAAATAAATTCAACATCAGTGGGTCTTAGTGAATAAATAGATTTGATTATGTCATAAAAATAAAATGTATTAGTACATTGACTTTTAAGAGTTATATTGTACGTGTAACAATAATTATATTGTTAAATTAATTATTTTACATCTTTTTAACTTAAATCCTTTGAATGATAAGAATCCTAAGCACCTGTAATAAGCATATAATGCCGGATAGTTTAACTTCAGTGCATAGTTAAAATAATATAGGGAAATTATATTTATATAATAATTCAGTGTTGTTTGATAACTGTCATTTATTTTATATAATAATTCAGTGTTGTTTGATAACTGTCATTTATTTTATATAATTAGTGTTCAGTTTAGTTGTGAGATTAAAATGATCACATCACGCAGCAAAATCATAGACTGAATTGAAACTAATAGCAAACCAACCTTAAAAACGAACATGCCTGTATTACTAATTTAAATACTATGCTAAATCCTTAACACTGAAAGGGTTATTACAATTATTCTACATTTTATAATAAAATTGAGGTAATCATTCATGGAAGATGGTACTAAGAGCAAAACTGTTTGAACAGTGTATATATAAAGCCCTCTGATATATTGCGGTGTCGGTAAGGGTTTCGTCATGTCTCGGACAGCCTTGGTATTCATTTAACAGAAATAAAGTAAGTATTGATTCTTTTAAACTTTGATTGGAGTACAGTACTGTAATTTAAATAACAATAATTTGTATACAAAAGTTATACTGTACATTATTCTCTGAATTAGGTCTACAATTTTGCTTGGGGAGAAGACAGCAATTTAAGAGTCTCTTGGATGCCAATATATTATGACACCTACGATTGTGGGGATCAGAACAGCGTGGCTCCATGCTCTGAATAATAATACTAGTGAATATTATAGTACCGTAACAATAGTTTCATCTCAAATTTCCTTCTCATTACTGCTCTCTGTTTCTAAAATTTTATTATCTTTGAGCTGAAAAAGACTAGTAAGCACTGCATTAAAACTGCAAATAAACATCCTTGTTCATTATAACTGTTTTGGATGAGATATACAATTTGTTACTACCTACAAGGGTAGGCCTTATAACGTGGGCCATATTTTCCCCCTCAAATAGTCCCATTATAACTGGTATCTATTGTATTTACTTTTAGAACGTTATAACAGTGTTCAATTGTTATTTCTGTGACACAAATTATCTCACACATAAACTTTAAAGATAATGAAAAACGTTAAAATAATTTGAAGTTTATGATTTCACATACAATTTCATAATAACTATTCCTTTTTTACATTAACAATGAATTGTTTTAACTAATCATGTAGAACAGATAAATAACATAAAAAAGTAAAGCCTAATTAAAAGGTGATTCTATTTTAAACAACTTTTGCTTCTTCATTCGCATATATTATTAAAATAATTGACCATTCAGACGTGAGGTGATGAACAATGTGAAGGTTTACTTGAATAAATCATTGTTTTAATTTAATAAATCAACCACACGTTAAAATAATGTTCATAATTTATTGCATTATCAACTACAATAAATAAATATGGTCATTATCTATAAAATTTACTTAATGTATAAACCGGTTAAGGTAATGTAGTCAAAATAACACCATATGATAAAATACAATATGTTAATTATGCTACGTTCAACAAAATGCACATCGTAAGGTTTAAAATAATAAGGTATCAAACCAAAATATATAAATATAAAACTTATTATAAAATATTGGTATTATCCCTTACAAATGTATTCATTCCAGTTTAAGACTGGTCAACAGGCTGATTGATAAGGGGATCTTGATTGGATGAAAAGCGAGTTCTCAGTAAACTCAGATTGGGTAGCATATTGTTGTAGACGCACATACCTGCCATCAGGAATACAAATCCCACAACCTGAAAACAAACATATGCATTAATCCTATTCACCAAGTACACTTAACTTAAGAACACTCAATTTATTCTCATCTTATTTATAATCTGTAACTTTTGAAGGGTAAAATGGAAATGTTTTTGAATGAACTAGTAATTTCTTCTTTATATAAAATAAATAAAAATCAGATTATTTAATTACTGTCATAAAAATATACAAACCTGCAAAATGTGAAATTCCTGCCAAGACAGCATTAAAGAAATGATCCAAATAATAACTGTCCTTAATGAGTCCAACACCATTCGAGTGGTAGCAGAAAGTTCCTTCGTCACACTGATCCCAGCAAAATTAAAGAAAGCTATACTTATGATAGTACCTGAAAAATATTATTTTAAATTGGGATTGGTTTTACAAAAGTAAACATTATTTTACTGATGAAATTAAAGTATTAATTTATACTCTACTTTTTGATAGGAGTTGAATAAATTTGTATAATTATCGTAATAAAAAATGTATCATCAATGCTACATTATTATTTGCATACAAGTTGATAATGCTAGTAGTAAGAGGCCTGTTTGATAAGTCAGGGACTTGGAATTTCCCAAGTAGTACCTTTAAACGCAACACTGCTTCCATCAACTATAATTCAACTGCTTTCAAATTCTGAGCAAGCTGTGTCATGCAGTTAGTATTGTTTGACAGCCATTGAAAGCAGACAACCTCGTTAATTCTATCAAAATATGGAAAAAAGGATTTTGTGTTCTGAATAAGCATTATTTTTTGCATAAAAAAACCCATTACTGAAACTAAGGAAAGGCTTAATAAATACTATGGGGACTCTGCACCATCTGTTTAAATGATTAAGAAGTGGTTTACAGAATTCTGTTGTGATTATACCTGCACAAGTGACACAGAACGTTGTGCCGTTTGCACATTACGATCGTCTCCCTCGGACAGTTTAGTCTTCCTCTCTGTGTTTCATTTAGTTTTAGTGTCTTTGTTTTTGTGTTACATGATTTAGTTTCAGTGTTCCTTGTCGTCTGTTGTTAGCTCACAATTCTAGCTTTGCTGCTGACACAACCCACCCGCCCACCCATATAAGTACAGTGGTATTGACCACCTGCCCACCCATACACGTACAGTGGTAATGACCCACCTGCCCACCCATACACGTACGGTAGTATGACCCACCCGCCAACCCATACACGTACAGTGGTATTGACCCACCCCACCCACCCATACAGTGGTATTGACCCACCCGCCCATCCATACACGTACAGTGGTATTGAAAACGATTCAGTGTTTCACGGCTTGAATCGTTGTGTTAGTAAATTTGTTCGCTTTTATAACTGCTTGGCTAAAAATATTGTTTATTGATTTTACTTGTTCTTTTGTGTGTGTCGTTTCAGTAATTAATAAAGCTGTTGCCTGTTTGTGAAAATGTTTATATTTTCAGCAGGTCTAGGTTAGGCCCATGTAAATTTAAATGTGCAGTTATATTTATTATATTATTTTGTCCTGTTAAACTGATTTTTAGATTTAATTAAATTTTGTATTTTTATCTACCACATTTGTTTCATAATAGTCAAAAATCTTTTTCACTTGCTTTGAACTTGCTCAGTCTAGCAAACGGTTCATGCAAAAGCCTGCCATTGCAGAACATTTTCTTTGTAATGCCTAGTCATGTAAAATGGTTTTACTTTGTTCATTATTATTTTTGCTTAATTAATTTGTTTAACAGTTGGACTTAGTTTCTTTTACTTTGAATACAAAAATTCTCTTTATATTAATTGTGCACTTTCTGCTCTTTTTAAAACTTTTCTTTTGATCATAGTTAATAGTTATTTAAACTATTAACTATGCATTACAATAGAAGGTATGAATACAATAACTGCAGAATGTGGCTACAACATTCAGCCAGATGAAAGTTTATAGATAATTTTATCCTGTTTGCCAAAACATTTCTGTTCTCTACTCTATGCCTTATTCCCTCAACAACACTTAGATCGGCAGTGGGTGAATTATATGTTGTACTGTAAACAAACACAAGGTGATATAACCTTAGCGTGTTTTCTTACTGTAATTTGAATTCTAAAACGGATATATGTTTAATTTGTAAAATTAATTGAACAGTGCAGTGTATTTGATGTGTTAATGTCATATTTATTGTTTGGTACATTGCCCGTTTCTGGGTCAATGTTTATCTATGCTGTGTAATCATGGTAAATAGTCCCTTTTAGTACACCTTTTCTTCCAAGAAAAATCCGTTAGAATGAATGTTGAATTTACAAAAGAAACACAATAAATAATCTAAATTAACCTATATTTGTGAAGTTACATTACTCAAACAATATTGTAATGTGACTTTGTTTTGTATTCAATTGGTGTGGTAGTGGAGTGATTATGTGAATCAATATTGTAATGTGATTTTGTTCTGTATTCAATTGGTGTGATAGTGCAGTGATTATGTGAATAGCAGGTAATAATTTATATGTCAGCGAGTTGTAATGTATAAGTTTAGTTTGCCAAATATTTACATTTGCTGATATTTTTCTATCTTATCTTTTTTTACTTATTTTTATTTGTCTCGAGGCCATATGTACATATAAATATATCTGTAATTATTATTGATAACGATTCAAAGTAACTTTTCACAAATGGTCAACGGCCCATTTTGTTCGTAAATGTTTACATTTTTTTTCTGTCACTTAATATTTCTTGTAATACTTTTGAATGTAATTTTTTATAATTTTCATGTAATAAACAATATTTTTGCCATTCAACTTGTTGTTTTTTGTTCTGCGTCGTCCTCCTGAGTCCGGTGCCTTCGCACCCATCCTCGATGGGTCCAGCAATGTTTTGATAGTAAAAGGTATTGATTCGTTTTCAATACTTCGCTATTTTCCATAAAGAAAGGAGCATCTTAAATCAGAGTGAGATAACCAGAAATTTAAACTATCATCAGATCTTTCATTTTTAATAGAAAAATCTGAAGTCTTCTATTTGTATGGTAGGTTTTTTTGTAGTATTTTTCCCTTTAGATGATTAATACTAATATTTGATATAAACATAGATTTTTTCCTGACTTGATACCTCTTTTCCTTTTTACTTCTTCCTTTGTCCAACCTTTACAGGGAGAGGTTTGCCAATTTTACTATTTTGTAAATCCATACTAGAAAGGTACCATATTAAATAAAAATACACAGTATTATTAAAATATTATAACTCTTCTTTTTCAATATTAATTTATAGAATATTGTCAGATATGATAATGAATTGCTGATAATAACATCAGCAGCAAGTATTTTATAGCAGCAACAAGATAATTATAAAAACTACTGTCTTGTGCTCATTGCAGAAGTTGCATGAAATGAATGCAGTAGATAATTATAAAAACTACTGTCTTGTGCTCATTGCAGAAGTTGCATGAAATGAATGCAGTAGATAATTTTCATGGCTGTTGTGCCTAGCAAATGTTGTGTGACTTGCATGAATGGAAATGAGGCTTTAATATAGATATGTCCTAACATAATAAAGATGAAATAGTGTATAATAAAAACAGATCAAGAAACATTAGTTTATCCTAACACTATATTGAAAACTAGTTTGACCTTAAATTGGTTCACAAAGATTGCATGAGGTTACACTCCATATTACTCTCCTACCTTAACATATTCCAAGACTTAAAATAACTCACCAACAAGAGCCACTATTATCAGCTTATTATTGCCCATTTGCACAAAGGCATCTGGGATATTCTCGAGTGTTGAACGAGGGTTGTCTGAAAATGGTGGCGGAACTTGTATGTAATATAAGGGGACATGTAGCAGACCCAGGGCTACAAATCCAAATACTCCTATAACATAAAATAAAGTTGTAATTACCTTTTAAAATTAATTTGTTATTAAATAGAAAGAATCGTTAAACATTCCTTAAATATTATTTTGCTAAAATATTGTTTACCCCTTTCCGATCGAAAGCCATACCTGGTGCAGCTAGCGGACTTTCCTCTAATGATGGAAAGCCATATAGTAATAACTTATGACTACTACATATTACTACGCAGTAAAATAAAATAGCTTAAATTTAAAAAATGATATAAATTAACACGTAATAAATGTTTGATATCGATTTCTTTTGGTTTATATTAGGCATGACAATTTCAGATATTAAGCCTGATAATCTTTTTACATACTTGAAATTGAGAGGATGTAGGAAATAACAGTACTGTAACAAATATTTATAAGAGAATATAGGTGTTAGTTAAAAAACGGGGTATGAAAATGATGACTACGATAAGGTTAAGATGTCTATACCACTCTTTCAGGTAGTCTCTTTTTTTTATTAAAACATCCAAGGATTCTGGGATTAATATACCATTGAAGATTTGGCTATAAATAAAGTTGTAACTTTATTTGCTCTTCTGAGCACTGGGTCATTGAGTTTTTAACTTTTAAAGGTTTTAGGTTTGCAACTTATTATCAGAAGAATGTACAGTATATCGTAAAGGGAGTACTTTGATTTATGTCTCAAAAAATTTGATTGATTCCTGGACTTAGTGCTTATTAACTAGGGTTATATGTCATTGGCAGACACATTAGTAAAAAAGTAATAATAATAGTACATAAAATATACTATGTGCTGCTTTTAACTATAATAATAACAAATATTAATAAAGGGGTTGCAACTAGATCTCCAGTATTTGAAAGTGAATTTATTACTTTAATTGAAAATAATAAGAAATTTTAAATTAAGATAAAAACTGATTTTCTGTACTTTCAGTTATTTTATTTTTTTACTATAGTCCTACTCACTAAAAGTTTTTAGTTAGATTTAAAACATTCACTGACATTTATTATATAAAAATATAAAATTATATTATATAAAAAATTTAATATAATGGTTTATGGTTTGAACAAACCCAATAGGGTAAATTAATTTTTTTGTGAAATGTTGTTATGAAATAGTACTACTGTTGATAGATAAATATAACACATTGGTTCAGACTTAAGTAAATTTAACTATAAATGAAATGAAACTAATTTGTCCTCTTGCAGCAGGTTCTATTTTGGAACTAGCTGCGATGAAGTTGTAACTGGAACTAACCACAACTGGACCAATATTCGCTGTACTGTTTTTGGTTGTAGAACTTGTTGCATTGGAACTAGTTTTAGGAACTGATTTGGAGCTGTAGTGGAACTACTTCGCATACCTCTAGTTGCCCTAAAGAATCATGTCTATAAAGAATACTCAAACATTCTCACTCCCACAATTACAAACTTATTATCAATAATTGACAACATCTTATATGAAATATCTTCTATAAAACAGAAAATAGAAGTTACAATTAATGTTTTACCTTCCCAGCCAACCGCTTGCAGTGGATTTATGTCTTTAGAGCTAACAAATTTCTCTTCATAAACCATTTGTGCAGCTGTTATGATTTGGGCCATGATTATAAGCAAGTCACCTGAAAAAATAATAATATTAATAAGAAAAACTGTACTAGTAACATGAATGCCTTAATGTTGATTTAGATATTTGTAAGTACTGAAATTCAGAAATGTATATTTAGTTAGTTGGCTCTTACATATATAGATTACTAAGGGACACCCCTGCACGCTTCGTGTGCCAACCCCGACACCCGCTGCTCTTGATACACCTCAGCCTTCGAACTCTGCATGTGACTTCTGACTAAATCTGCTATTATTTTTAGTGTGTGATTATGTTATAAAGTTAATTTACTATTATTTTAACTGTATAACATAAAATCACAATTTTAAATTTATTTACAATATTTCACTTATATTGCTTGCGTTGCTATCTATTTAGTAGTATAAATACCCAATACCCAATGGTATTACTAGGCCTATTTCAAACGTGTTCATTTCATTTGTTTTTGTTCAACAGCTGAAGACTAAACTTTTAATGCATCAATAGTATAATGTCAAACATACAAAATAAACATGTTTATTTATTTACAATACAGCTGTTACTAATTTACTAAAATCAGTCCAATATTATTCTTATGGGAAAAAGGAAATGTTGAGGGGCTGTTTGTACCCCTTAGGAACGGAATTTCGAAAAATCCTTTCTTAGTACGCCTCTAGGGTATAAGATAAACATATGTACTAATTTTCATGTCTCTACTTTTATGATTTTTGTTGGCCGATGTTGAATCAGTCAGTGAGTCAGGACTTTTCTTTTTATATATTTATATTTCTGACAAGATTGTTTATTTTCTTTAGCATGTTTGTGTTTTAATTTATTTTCCAATAGGTTTATATTTTTCATTTATTTTCTATCAAGTACTAATTATTTAAAAGGGGATTAGTTAAAGTAAATAATTAGCTAGAAAATTCAATAGAAAATAAACTTAGTAGGACTAGTAATCTAGTATGTTTATTTTCTTTAGCATGTTTGTGTTTTTATTTATTTTCCAATAGGTTTATATTTTACATTTATTCTCTATCAAGTACTAATTATTTAAAAGGGGATTAGTTAAAGTAAATAATTAGCTAGAAAATTCAATAGAAAATAAATTTAGTAGGACTAGTAATTTAGTAAGACAACAACAGTAGGATTTCAATGCACATATCTGATTTTCATGTTTGACATGAATATAATGTAAATAAATTTATATTCTATATATGTATTAATGTATATTCACAATTCATGACAATAATCAGTATAATCAGACTATTTTTAAATTTATTGGCTGTACTTAGTTTGTTTTAAATTCTCATATTCTTGGCTAGAAAAAATTCCCTCTCAAACATTTTCCAAATTTGTGTGGAAATTAATTTCCGTCTGGTCTTGTCTTGAACCTAAAAATCTCCTCCTGTCCATCCCTACAAAATCAGCCATCCCTTTTCCTATAGCGATACACAAACTATGAATCCATAGTGTATAGTTGCAGATCATACAACATAAATCTTCATTTAATACAAAACAACATTTTTTAAATGTAAATTTTAATCCCGACACGTTGGATTTGCAATTTTTGTTTTGTTTTTTTTATAAATATAAAACAGGACAAGCACTGAAAGTGATAAGATACATATTTAAATATATAACTACTATTATGTAAACAAACTATCCTAGTAAATAAAATCAAACTAGTATTTATTTACCTCTAAGTAAATTTAAATCAAACTTTACCTGTAATTATTCCATTACTGTCCGTTTTATCTTTTCCTTTAACCAACACATCAGCAAGACCAACAAGAAAGAGTCCAAAAACTATATGCACAATACCAGTCCATTGTTTCCAACCAATCTGACGTTCCAGAAACGCTATTGATAACAGAGCCACAAACACAATGACAGAACCTGAAATAAAGATTTATATATGAACTACATAGAGCCACTCCTCATTTCCATAGATTTAGATTACCAGAATACAATTGATATTTTAGCATTTTAACCATAATTTTTTTATTGATAAACCTAGTAACTGATAATCTTTAATTACAAATAATTACTATGAATATAAAAAAGTCCTACAATTTTCTCGTTTTAAGTTTTGGATGAATTCTGCTTTCTTTCAAACATTCTATATAATGCAGCCACAGACTGACAAGTTACAACATAAATACACCATGTTAAATGTGATTATGTTAAATAAATAATGTTTTTTTTTGTTAGTTTTTGTAGTTTCTACAAATTAAACTGAATCATATATATATTTATATATTATACCCACCCACCCATACACATACAGTGGTACTGACCCACCCGCCCACCAATACACGTACAGTGGTACTGACATACCTACCCACCCATACACGCAGAGTGGTACTGACCCACCCGCCCACCAATACACGTACAGTGGTACTGACCTACCCGCCCACCCATACACATACAGTGGTATTGACCCACCCACCCACCCATACACGTACAGTGGTACTGACCCACCCGCCCACCCATACACATACAGTGGTACTGACCCACCCGCCCACCCATACACGTACAGTGGTACTAACCTACCCGCCCACCCATAAACGTACAGTGGTACTGACCCACCCGCCACCCAATACACGTACAGTGGCACTGACCTACCCGCCCACCCATACACGTACAGTGGTACTGACCTACCCGCCCACCCATACACGTACAGTGGTACTGACCCACCCATACACGTACAGTGGTACTGACTCACCTGCTCACTTATACATATTAAGTGGTATTGGTATACATAATACATACACATTTATTACAATAGGAATTTTTAGATCTATAAAAATTGGCTTGCAATGCCTTCTTGAGTCAGAATCTGTAATAGCTCTGAGTGCTTTTTTTTAGGATCAAGATGTCTCCAAATCCGTGCACAATTTCCCCACACAACCAACCCATATCTTAATTCCAACTGAAAAGATGCAAAATAAGATGTTCTAATATAATATTTTGGAAGAACATTAATGAGTCTCCTTAAAAGAAAAATTATTCTAGATAATCGAGTATTTAAATGGTCAATATGGGTATTCCACAACAAATGGTCATCAATATTGATACCCAAAAATTTAGCATCCTTGACCAAATTACCCTCCACAGATATTGTGTTGGGTTTAAGGCTAAATAAGATGTTGACAATTTGTCCTCATTAAGCAAAAAAACAATTAGAACTAAACCAGTTTTTTTTTCATCATTTAATGTTTCTGTAGCCAATCTTTCTAGTTCACAGAAATTAGTGTTAGAATTAAAAAAAGTTGTATTGTCTGCATACAAAGTGCTTTAGCATTAAATAAATGTGGCATGTCATTAATATATATTAGGAAGAGTAGAGGGCCAAGGAATGATCCCTGTGGTACACCCCACTTAACTACCTCTTCCCGAGACCATCTGTTAGTAATAAAAACCAACTGTCTTCGATTAGTTAGATGTGATTTTAAAAATTTCAACGGTGAATGACAAAAACCATAGAATTGAAATTTCAAAATTAAATCTTCATGATTAATACAATCAAAAGTTTTACTCAGGTCAGAAAAGGTGGCCTGATCATAGGCTTTATTTTAAAATGAGTTATGTATTTCTCTAATTAAATTATCTATTGCATCTATAGTAGACTACCCCTTTCGAAAGCCAAATTGAGACGAGTTAAAAAGATTATTGTTTTCAAAAAATGTATATATTTGATTGTAAACAAGTATTTCAATTAATTTAGATAATACTGGTATAATTGATAAAGGTCAGTAGCTTAATGGCTCATCTATAGGTCCCTTCTTGCAGATTGGACACACACAAGAGACCTTTAGTACATCAGGGAACTTCCTTTCTTTAAGCAATCCATTTATGCATACTGAAAGTAGTTTAGCTATACTAGGTACGAGGGTCGTCCAGAGAGTAAAGAACGTTTTGGTATAAAAAATTAAAAACGAAAGATACCAACACAGAACTTTATTTACATACTCACAGTAATCTAGCCTACTTCTCAATGTAGTCGCCTTGGTTGTCAAGGGATTTATTGTACAGAGGAATCGGTTTTTCAATGCCAGTGTTATACACTTCAGCTGCCAAAGATCTGAGCCAGGATGTCACTTCTTCTTTCAGTTCTTCATCGTTTTCAAACTGCTTCCCACCCAAGAATGTTTTCAGTTTCGGGAACAGATGGTAATCTGAAGGTGCCAGGTCCGGACTATAGGGAGGGTGTCCAAAAATTTCCCACTTTAGACCTTGAAGTTCTTGCTGGGTTCGTACCGATGCATGGGGCCGAGCATTGTCGTGGATCAAAAACACTTTTTTTGACAACATGCCACGTCTTTTGTTCTGAATTGCACATCTTAGTCTTTGAATGGTTTCACAATAGGCTTCTAAATTTATAGTTTCTCCCATCAATTTTCCCAACAGTTGCCATCAATTTTCTTGTGTTCAGATTCAATTTTTCTTTTACGGGTTTTGAGGGCGAGTTTGAATGATGCCACCCCATGGATTGTCGCTTTGTTTCTGGAGTTTTGTATGAAATCCAAGTTTCATCTCCGGTCACAATACGATCGAGAAATTGTTAACCATCACTATCATATCGGGGTAAGAAGTTCAAGGGCTGCTCCCATTCGTTTAGTCTTGTGGACTTCTGTGAGAAACTTTGGAACCCACCGAGCGCACATTTATTTATACCCAAGATGCTCAGTCACAATTTCATGTAAGAGGGATCGAGAAACGTCTGGAATAGTCTTTTAACCCTTATCACGCGGCATACGGATATATCAGTACAATGAAAATAGCTCTAAACGCGGCATACGGACATATCCGTATTGATGTATTTTTTAGGTTATTTTTATTTAATAGTACACTACATAACCGGAAATGGGCACAAAAGCCTTTAAATGCTTATTTATAGCCAACCGGATGCAAGCTGGTTTAATTTCACACAACAGGAAGTAAGAAACAGCTGTTATGATATTTTCGTTGCCGTGACGACTGACGCATAGCGCGGAATGCGGATATAAC
Organism: Stictocephala bisonia; assembly: GCA_035578905.1. Taxonomy (NCBI): domain Eukaryota; kingdom Metazoa; phylum Arthropoda; class Insecta; order Hemiptera; family Membracidae; genus Stictocephala; species Stictocephala bisonia. The sequence goes on from JAQJVL010000105.1 coordinate 1,329,678, forward strand.
CGGATCTCGCTAGACAGTTCGCCCGCCAGTGGCAGTGTCGCCAGTCACAGCCAAGAGTCTGTCTAGTTGACATCACTAAGCTTTTGTTTACACCGTTGTAGTTATTCTTTGGTTGGTTTGTTTCATTTTATTGTTGAGTTTTTGTTTCTACGTCGTTGTTGTAGACCTGCACGGAACATCCCACACTTCACCCTGACGGATGTTTTGAAGTGTATCATACTGTCCAAAACTACTAACTAATCCCATTACTGTATTATAGTTTATTTGATAACATATAATGAGATTGTTTTTCATTTTATTTTATATTGTTTAAATTTAGACTAAAGTTATTGTACTAACTGAATATATAGCAGTGTATTCCATAAAATTGTTTTAATCATCATGTCATATTACAAAATGTAAAATTAAATAAATTTTTATGAAATTGCTATTTTTTATTACTTAAAGGTCCATTAAGTGGAAAATAAATTAAACTTTTGAAAAAAATAAAATTAAAAAAATAAAGTTAAATGCAAGCTATTGAGACTTAGGCCAAATTTTATTCAGCGCTTTAAGGGTTAAAGTTTATTTATTTATTTATTTATTCATAAGACGCCGATCGTCAAGATATGGGCGAATATGGATTTCGAATGAGTGTGATGAGTGTAGGTGAGCGAATGTAGTCATTGTTACAAACTAAGGCCGACTATTCCTTAGAAAGTGTCATTAATTAATAGCCCAATGACAAATGAACAGCCGGTGGTTATAAGCTGATCCTTCTCAAAAATTGGTTAAAGTGAATCGCCGATTTTCCTGAATTTTGTCGTCAACTTTTTTCTTCAATTCCTCAGTCACAAGTGATGGCCTCCCAATCCGTTCTTCATCGTGCACATTGGTTCTTCCTTGGTTGAACATAATGCACCATTTCCTCACTGAAGATTCGTTCATTCATTACATTCTCACCATAAACAGTGTTTATTTGCCTATAAATTTCGATAGGCCGAACATTTTGAGCATTAAAAAACCGATTAACACTGCACACTACGCATTTGGCGGGATTTTCAATGGGCGTCGCCATTTTGAAAGTTTACAGAGCAAAGACGAGTGACCGCACAGGAACGAAACTTGGCTCACACTGACCGAAAAGCCAGAGGTAACTAGCATGTATGCAGTCGCAGTGGTGGGGGATCAGCGCCATACGTGATGCACAATTGTTCTTTACTTTCTGGACGACCCTCGTATATCTTTAAGCAAGTGATTAGACATTTGGTAAACATCTTGACTATCGGATCTGTTCATACTTTTAGCAACTGTTAAAAATATAATTTGGATTTATTAGTTTCCATTTAAAGCTACAAGAACTCTTGGTTAAATTTGCATTAACTATATCCAATGGTGAAACATTGTTTTTAGATTTAACTTTTTGTTTGATACCCTTTACAAACTCAGTAAAGTAACTGTTGAATGTATCAAGATCAAAATTACACCTGGTTTGCTTTCTGTTTCCAGTGTATGGTCTTATTAATTCCCTTGCCGCTTTACACTTAATACTACTTGTTTCTATATATTCTAAATTTTTATACATTTTAGTATTAATTATCATCTGCTTATATTGGTTTTTTGGATCTCTGTACTTAGTTTGAATGCACAATTTACTATCTTCACTCGTGTTTTTCATAATATAATAAAAGGACAATAATTTTTCTTTCATTTCCAGCAAGTCCTCAGTATACCATTGTTTTTGTAATAGCTTTTATTGTGTTTTTCTCTTTTCTTAACCTTACTACTTTCTTAATGTAATATAAATTGTTGATAATTAAATTAAAAACATAAACAACAATATAATCAGCACTATTACCTTCAAGTGGGACAAATAATTCAGACCAATCATAGACTGCCAATCTCACTGCCAATTCAGTTATTTTATCTTTAGGAACAATACACTTTACAACATTATTCAATATAACAAGTGAGTCAGAAACGTTACAAAATTCATTAAATAGAATAAAAGAAATACTTAGAAGAAGGCCATTATAGTCAGAGAATGTAAATACAACACTATGAACTGATAACATTGAAATAGATTGTTTCTTTATGAATATATTGTCAAGACAATTTGTTTCATTAGTAGGGGCATCATTTACATGGAAGAAATTATGTTGTCTACAAATACGAGGCGTGTTTGTAAAGTAAGAACCGTTTTGGAATCCCGCCTTTATAGCGCTGCAGTCGGCGTTTAGGGCACGCACGCTGGGTACTACTGTCTGTTGGCAAGCCACAGCCGCCGTTACAGATTTATTGAACTGTATTTAAGGTCGATTATAACTGTTTAAAATTCCTCCCCAATGAAAAATTTCACCAACTGTGAATTATGCGCTGTGTAAGTTTTTATAACGCTAAGGGTGTGAAAGCAGATGACATTCCTCGTGAATGTGTCACCGTGACAATTTGGTTTTCAAAATCATAACCATAACAATTCTAGTGCTCTAGGAATGTCAGAGAACTAGTTCTACATTTATTTTTGTGATTATCCGTCAACATTTTGGGAACCTAGTGTAAGCAAAATGCTCGGTACTTCAAATGATCTGTCACAATTTAATTAATTACATTTCTTGGCATTTTAAGATACACTACATAAGGGTGCAGTTGTAAACCGTCTGTTTCCTCTGACTCTTTTTCATCAATGTTTTGCACCTAGTCATCAATAATGAGTGAAGGTTTCCCACTTTGTGCCTCATCATGCACATTCGTACGGCCACCTTAACACGTTGGTGGCTACGCGCGGATAAATCCGCGCCGGCGGACCCTCCGCGCATCCTGGCGGCGGGTTTTGCCGCCATTTGTAGTTGCATGGTTGATTCATCAGTGTGAAATCAGATCTCGTAGAGGTAGGACGTTACGTTGTCAGGCCCTTGTATATGAACCTATTGATATTTGTGTGCGTCAGTCGCAAGTTTGGAAGTGTTTTTGCTTCCCATAAGTGTTTTCTGTTTATTGGTGTGTTTTTTTTAGGATTAAAATGAATTTTGTCATTTCAGGCTTAGCCCTCGACATGTTAAAAGCTCTCACCCATTTCCATACCATCGTATCACTCATTCTGTTTTCTCAATAAACGTTACAGATCTCACATGAATGTCAGCTGCTTTCATGCCTTTAGCATTATGAAAACTTATCATAACATATACTTTACTGTTGGCGGCATTTTAATCGGAGAAGGAATTTTAAACAGTCATAAACAACCTTAAATACAGTCGAATTGATCCCTATCGGTGGCTGTGGCTTGCCAACAGATAGTAGTAACCAGCATGCATGCGCTGAACGCCGACCGCAGTGCTACAGCGGTGGGATTCCAAAATGGTACTTACTTTAAAAACATGCCTCGTATTAAACAGATCTCTCACAGTTTTTTTTTTTATTTTTCGCTGTATCGAAATTTAAGTTTAGGTCCCCCAAATATAATAAGACCATTTAATAGTATAAAAAAAGCATTTTTTCAAGAATTTCTAAAAATGTATACGGGTTGCCTGCAGATGAGTGGTAAATTGAGATAACAATAGTTTTTAATTTGTCTATAATTATACCAGCGGCCTCAAAATTGATTTCTTCACAAAATTTACTAACGTTAAATTCCCTTGTTCGGAGCTTATTGTGTAGCAAAATTAATGTACTTCCCCGAATATGATCTTTTCTACAAAAATAACTGGCAACATGAAAGCTCTCTGGAAATGAAAGAAAAAAGTGTTTTATCTTCTCTCAGCCAGTGTTCTGACAAACAAATAGCGCTCACTTTAAGCTCACTAAAAGACACTGATATTTTATTTCTTAGTCCTTAAATATTTAAAAATAAGAATTTTAAATCAGCAATCCTACAACACTGACTTGTAGGATCCAACAAAGATGAATTAGGACTAGTGTTGTTGCAGTCTCTCAAACTACTAAATACTTAACCTATTTTCAGTTTCTAATGAAGAGGGATTAAGACTGTGTACATCATTTGTTAAAACTCTGTCATTTAGCCTCGGGTATGTTAAAGTTTGTCTATATTGAGATGTTGTCTGATGGTCTTCTTGATGTCCGTCACTGTTGATGGGTTCATTCTGCAACTCCTGTGTATCATGATTACTGTCCTTGCCTGAGTGTATTCCTCTGCCTAAGATGGTGTTGAGAAATATCATTTATTAGTCTATGTTGGAAGTCTTTGTGTGATAGTCCATTCCGTAACATCTCTTTAGCAGAATGTTGATTGTATGATACTATTTCAATTGATGCACCCGTAGTACTGACTTTTTAATCAACAAATAGACATAAATTGCGACATAAATTAACTTTATATTAATGTTTTTATCAACGATAAATTGTTTAAGTAATTCTGCATTTTATTGATAATAACTGGAAGGTTAATTAACAAAACACGCCGTTCACATTATCTCTTCTTGTTGCCCACCTGTTGTTGCCGGTAATGGTAAACGTAAAGAAAACAAATCCATCAGCCCAGCCTGGTGTCGATGTATTTTCGTTATTTAAAAAGAACGCAACAGTTTCATTGAAACAATAATTTGGCACCAAAACGTTTCAAAATTTAGCAAATAGCTGCAGTAGAACAGTGAGCGTCATCGGATATCAATAGAACAAATTGAAAACTCCCAAAGTTTAATCGCAACTTTAACCTGCAGCGTAAGTTGCAACAGAATGTCAACAAATCTAAGAGGCGACGCTTGACATTGGATTGATTTGCGTGTTTCGGCAAAATGCGGTAGGTGAAGCTATCATATTGTCTGCAACAGCTTCATTCAACTGTTTTGACGTCAAAACTGTTTCGGTTGCAACCGTTTTGTCAAACTATTCCATGTGTATTATTTTGAACATATCAATGTACTGAGTCAACTCGTGTCTTATCATATGAAGATTGACGAGGTTTCCCGAACTTATCGCTTGAGTTTAACTAGAGCCCTGAAGTCCGAACCTTCCTGAAGTCACCGGATTACTCTTGTCTCGCGATGGTTACTCGGACGAGAATTCCCGATGGTTACCGAAATTCAAGCATATTTCCAGGTTTTTTCAAGGCGCCGTAAAATTCAAGCATAATTCCAGGTTTTCCCGAAATTCCCGGTGAGTAGCCACCCTGCATGTTGTGTCGGCAGCAAAGATAGAATGGCGAGCTTGCCGTCAACGCCAAGGAACACAGAAAACAAATTCACGGAACACAGAAAATAAACACAAATACTAAATTAAACACAAAGAGGAAGACTGAACTGTCAGAGGGAAACGATCGTAATGTGCAAACGGCACAATATATTATTTCTTCAATGGCAAATTAAAATAGAAAACATTTTAAAAATGACTAATGGTGACCCATAATGCTTCCAAGGCACATATAGAACTGAATAATAAACCTCCACATGGACTCTTGGGGTGGAAAGAGATTATACACTTCCAAGGCACATATAGAACTGAATAATAAACCTCCACATGGACTCTTGGGGTGGAAAGAGATTATACAAAGGGGCAGCACACTCCTGAAAGTAAAAAAGATATAAAATGTCTTATCTGAGGTCAAAATCAACCCCAGGATACCAGTTTAGGTGTTAAGAATAAAACTAATAAGACAGTATATTACCTCTTAACATTTGGAAGCTAGAAGCATAAGTTAAGTTTAGGCCAATGTACATAAGTGAGGTGGCTACCATGTCACAAAGGGCAGCTGGCAAGAATATCCACGGGTTAAATTCTTGATTTCCTCTAGTGATGGTGTGTTCTTCATATGAATTTCCCTGAAATAAAATAAAATATTTTTTAAATGGATGAAATGCTTAACAGCAACTTAATTGCTCTCGGGCTACAGTATCATAAACAATCAACAATTAACTCTTAGAAACCTTTTAACACTGGATAGTACTTCCCAAATCGGTGGGAGCATTGACTGTAATTTGGAAAACTTTTTTATTAAATCAAAATAAACTACTAAATACGATGTATATTTAGTCATATTTAATGAATAAAAAAACTACTATATTATTAATGTTGTATAATGCTTTTCTTATAAAGACACTTAGTTTCTTAAAAAAATACTGAAAATATGATATAATGGTGAAAGGATTTATTTTAATGCAAAGATGACAAAATTTCAAAATTCTACATAAAAATTATGACATTTTATTTTATTTTCGATTAAAAGACAATTTTTAATAATTTTAAGAGACAAAATGTTCATTTAAAATTAGATGTCTCTCTCTACTCACCTAAAGAAAGTGCCAGTGGCACTGAAATTAGTGCATGCATATGTGCTTATTTTGTATTTGTTTACTACTACTGTGGTGTTAGTGGACTTGTCTTCTAAGGTAAGTTTGCTGATGCCATATCTCTCCTAATGAATAATGTAACTTGCTGATTTAAAATGAGAGTAATAGTGTCTACCTGCACCCCAACTATTCTGCTCAGGAGTAAGTTCTACAGGGAAAATTTGGAGGTTCTGGTAGACAGTCTTAGGAGTGTGTCATAGCAGCGTGTAATTTCAACACAAGAGATGTTGAATGGGGCATGTCCGTTACGAATCCCAGGGGAGAGACAAATTCAGAAGTTCTGAAAATTTTGGATCATGAGCTCATGGTGGCAGTATCCACCATGTAGAACAACAGAGCTTCAGAGCCTGATGGCATCCCTTCTGAGATCCAGAAGGTTGTTGCAGATAGTCACCCGCAACTGCTACTACGTGTGCTGAATGCATGCTTGGTAGTAGGGGTGTGCGATGCAGCACATTTTTTTTTATTCGATGCAATTCAAAGAATTTCAATTCGATGTAACTCGAATTTTTATTTATTTATTACTTTTAAGTGTACAGAATCTAGGCCTCACCAAGTTCTGCAAAACTTGTCGGTGAGATCCCATAGTAAACAAGAAAGACGAAAATGCACTAAAAAAACACATGCATAAATATATATATGTAAATTTTTTAGTAGTTATTGGGAGGTTTAGGGCAGGCACATAACAAAAATGCAGCTTATAGCATGACGTAACTATGCGTTACAATAGAAAGTATGAATACAATAACTGCAAAATGTGGCTAAAACAGAGACGATAAGTGAAAGCTTGTACATAATTTTAACCCGTTTGCCAAAATATTCCTGTTCTCTACTCTATACCCTACTCCCTAAACAACACTTTGGCAGTGGGTGAAGTGTAAGGTTGTACTATAAACAAAACAAAGTGGTATAATCTTAGCTTGTTTCCTTATTGTAATTAAACTGTTGTAAATACTATATGAATTCTGAATCGGATATATGTTTAATTAGTAAAATTGATTGAACAGTGCAATGTATTTGATATGTTAATGTCATATTTATTGTTTGATACATTGCCTGTTTCTGGGTCAATGTTAATATAGGCTGTGTTACTATGGTAAAGAGTCTCTTTCAATACACCTTTTCTTCCAAGAAAAATCCCTTGGAATGAAAGATAAATTTACATAAGAAATAATCTGAATTAACCTGCATTTGTGAACTTACATTACTCAAAGAATATTGTAAGGTGATATTGTTCTGCGTTAAATTGGTGTGATATTGCAGTGATTAATAATTTGATGTGCACATAAAGAATTTATAGTTTTTAATAAGTTTTAGAAGCGGTAGAGTAACAATAATATCTTTTGTTACAGGTACCATATCTTGCTAGTACGAAGAAAGATAATTTAAAAAATATATTTTTTTTATCACATAAATGTTAGCTAGTTAATGTTATATGTATGCAACAAAAATATAAAAATTAACATTATATTAAAGTAAGAAGGTCAATTAAAAATAATATAAGGAATGCAAAATGAAAGGATTCAAAAACTGCAGTAGGCCTATTAAAAATCATAATTATTTTGAAACATAATTTTAGAACTTAATAAATTTCTGTATCACTAAGCATGCTTATGCAATTAAGGACAAATATAATGAAAAGCTAGTAATAAAGAATGTTCATGTCTCTGTATTAAATTAATTACATTTAAGTGCCAATAGTTGTACTTTGCTGTGTTTGTTAATACTGTGTTTTGATTGGGGAATGTTTTTTTTAATTTCAAAAATTTATTCCGAATTAAAAATTATTCAGAAATTAAAGACAGGAAGTGATAACAAAAGTCAGGATTACTAATGGACTGGTGTTATCTTCAATATTCGACTGTTATCAGCAATATTAGAAAATACAATAGAAGTACAGTACAACCTCGATTATCCGGCAGTCCGTGTCATCCAGGACGGCAAGTAGATAACAATAAAAATTATTTACAAGATAAAATTACAATTAATCGGAAGTGCCTTTCAGTTTTGTCGTACACAAGTGTTTTGGTTTTGTATTTCGCAAATTGCAGGCGCTGTATTGACTAGTCACTCTCTCTCGACAAGCGATCGCTTGTTACTGCGTAATTATTTAATAATGCGCATGAAGATCTGAGCTGGTAATGTTGTTCAGTGTGGAAAAGAATAATCCATTTCGCGTGTGGGGGAAGTAGAACATAACATTAATATTTTTTGTATTGTATTGTAAAGAAGCGTCAAAGTTGGCTATCGTGATAAACATCGTTCGTTTAATTACAATTGCTGCAGAGCGTGTTGCGTCACATGCAATCGTAGGCACCTCGCTTATGCGTACAGTCTGTTATCAGTTACTAAACGTGTTTCTCCAATAAAACCAAGTTGACCTTCGTCACATTAGGCCGGATAACCGAGGTTGTACTGTACCTAATTTATTGCGCTATTCCAATTAAATATGCAGTAATTCGTATTTATTTTTTACTAAATACAGTACAAATTCCAAAATAATTGCCGACCAACTGACATAGATGTTCTATTGATTTGTGGTACACTACATGCATGTAAATTATGATACCCATACGCATTGCTTGACGGACTTGTGTTCATATCAGTTCGAGTTATGTCTCCCGGTCAAGCTCTGTATTCATTATTGCAATATAATCTGTTTGTGTCCGATCGCGCTCATGCCTGTCCACTCGGAACGAAAACAAATTCGAGTAATACTCTTTTTACAAAGATTTTATTCAAAACATGGAGGTACTAGTTTTAACCCTTCCCAACGCGGCTGATGGTTTTAGCCATTTTTATGTACTGACTCTTGTAGCTTTTTTTAGTGTCAGTAATGTCCACTAGATTGCAGTAGAATGTTCAATGGGCATTTCCAACAAACAGTATTCACGTGAACAGCAATAACGGTTGGCCCCAGTGGAGGGGCGTGGCCTAACAGTGGCCGGCGCGTGCATACGGCTCCGTTAGTGGGAGTCACGTAAGCAGCTAGAGGATATATCCATTGTCTCGTGGCGTTATTCTTCAAGTGTGTTAAAGGTTTTCAGTTCGATCCCAATCAGTCATAATACATTTTGTGAAGGATCAGCTGATAACCACCGGCTGTTCATTTGTTATTGGGCTATTAATTAATGACACTTTCTAAGGAATAGTCGGCCTTAGTTTGTAACAATGACTACATTCGCTCATCTACACTCATTCGAAATCCATATTTGCCCATATCTTGACAATCGGCGTCTAATGAATAAATAAATAAAAAGTATGGTCGTGGCAGAGTATCTAAATTTACAAGTATTTTTTTTATTTTAATCTTTTAATTATTATTTCTTATTGTATATAAAGGGTGTTCAGTAAAACTTAAAGAAACGGTTGTTCACATGAAATAGCAGATTAACATGAAATCAGTTGTTCAAAGTATACACATATTTAAAACCGCACTAGCCTTTGGTTAATGCTGTAAAACATTTTTTTACGTTTTGCAGCATAACTCAGCTGTTTTTTTATCCGTTTTTTTTTCTAAACAAACACTGTGAATATTATAATAAGATTTCTAAAAAACATTATTCTTGCATTTTGTTTGTAAAATTAGTCAGGAAAAAATTAAACGTCCGCCATTTTGAAACAGGTGAAGATTATTTTTTCATATTTAAAAAAAAAAATAGAACTACTATAGAATAGTACAATCATGAAGTTTCACAATTGTACCTGCATTTGATGCAAAGTTATGAATTTTTATGTAAAAAACACATAAAGACATATAGAAAGAAGATGGAAAACTAAAGGTTTTAGGACATACCTTCACATGAAGTTTTTTGCTAATTTTTATGTGTACAATAACATCCCAAATTTTTTAAACAGTTTTACTGAACATCCTGTCTATCATTTTTATCTTTTGATCTTAGTTTTTTTATGTGTAAATATTACCTTTTTAGTCCCGACGATCCTGAGTTTGAAAACTTTGTTATCGGAACATTGAATACGTCATTCTCAACAACTTTTAATGAAAGTATGATGGATAGTGACCAAGAATATTTGAAAGTCAATAATATCTCCCGAAAGTGGTGACAGTGATGTTGAAGAGGATAGGCCTAATATCCAGCAGACAACAGTTACCTACATAAAACCAACTAATTTAGTCGACCTCTCAAGACCCGGACCATCTCATCTAGCCACACCTGTCATCCCATACAACTAGTTCCAGTATCTCCTGAGCCATGTCTACCCGGTTCAGCTTCATTACAATCTACTATCTTCTAGCCCAGTAGTTCACGCTCTTAGTAATTACTATGGTTAACTAGCCTTTACTGACTCCTGTTACACAAGTAAATCAGTCTGCATCTCTATTTACAAAGTAGCTGGTGGACATGTACTACCTCAAAACTTTCATGAAGATACAAAACCAATAGATTATTTTGATTTATTTTTTAATGTTGATATTGCTAAACATATTTGCTCAGAGACTAATATTTATGCAAATAAGAAAAAATCTGGAATGCTCTTACCTCATTCCAGAATATGAAAATGGAAGGACATTACCCCTATAGATGTGACAGCTTTTTTTGGCACAACTGTAAGCATGGGCCTCATACCTTTACCATCAATAGAATCTTATTTCACCACTGCGAAGGAAGGAAGGATCCCTTTCTTCTGTAATATATTCAGTAAAGACGAGTTCCTAAACATTTTCTGGAACTTCCCCTTTAACCATGCTCCAGATGGAAACAGAGTAAATCCAAAGGGATTTTTAGTTGCCCCTATTCTTACACATGTGAAAAGTTGTTGCAACCTCTTTACAACACTTTTCAAACATCAATCCATAGATGAAAGTACATTATCATTCAAGTAGTAGTCAGCTTTCGGGTTTATAACCGAATGAAGCCTGTAAAGTTTGGACTGAAGGTATTCGTTTTATCTGATAGTACAAATGGTTACATTTATGACTTTATTCCGTATTATGGTAGTTGCACCTGTGTAATTCCAAATTCAGACTTCTTAAAAACTACACTATAGTGAAAATCTTAGAAGAATCTGTTGTAATGAAAGACAACACAGCCCCTGCAACAGGTCTTCATATATATACAGATAGGTACAATACCAGCCCCCAATTAGCTGGAGCTGCTGAAAATGGGATGGTACCTCGTGGGCACAGTAATGACAAACCGAACTGGCATGCCCCATGGACTAAAAAAAATAGGCAAGAAAATTAAAAAGAGTGACCTTTTATCGTAAAGATGGATGTCTTGGAAAGACAAACGTGCCTAGTAAGTGGTCAAACAAGCCCCCACTTCCAAACACCATTTAGTTCTTGATTACATAAAAAATGGAGGGAGTTCACAGAAGTGACCACTTTGTCTCCTCTTGTCAGTTTATGAGGAGAACAAAAAAGTGGTACAGAAAGACCTTCTTTTGATTCTTTGAGATTGGCATAATAAATGCTTATCTTCTTTACAAGCAAGTACAAGAACAAAGTAATAATATACCTTTGATACACAGGGAATTCAAATTGGAACTAGTAATATCACTGGTACAAGAAAAAGTTGCAACTTGCCCAACTGCCGGCAAACGAGGTCGTCCAACTCAAGCAAGGTCCGCCAGATGGAAGGCTGAATGGAAGACCACAATTTCCAGACAAATGAAGGGGTCAAGAAAGTGTAGAGTTTGTAAACATAATGGATTAAAAAAAGAAACAATATACTTTTTCAAGACCTGCACAACAAGTCTGTCGCTCCATCTTGATGTTGCTTTAAAGTTTACCATACTCAACAAAATTTCTAAAAATATAAATTTTGTCTGAGCCTCAGAGCATTCTACATGAACCTGATAGCAAGTGGAAAATACAAAGTAGAAAACAAGTAGAAAGCGCAGAATGATCTATTGAGGTAGATATAAAGATCATCTTTATTCATCCTTTAATGCTCATTGTAGGCGTTTTTTTATTGCTAAGAAAATGAGGTCGAAGCGTTATATAAAATAAGCTATTGCATTGCTAAATCAGGCAAAGACCACACCATAGCAGAAAATTTAATTGTTCAATGCATTAAGGTTGCTGTTAGTTGCATGCTTGGTGAAGAAAGTCTCAATAAAATAAACACTATTCCTGTTTCTAACTCAAATATACATTATAGAATTAGGGATATGTATTATGACATCGAGACTGTTATATAAGTCTTATTAAGGACAATATTAATAGTTTTAAACTTGACTGTGATAATCACAACAATAGAAAGAATTATCAATTACATTATTTTTAATCATTCATAAAACGCCGATCGTCAATATATGGGCGAATATGTGGGGCATATGTGTCTAGATTAACGAGTTTAGTCATTGTTACAACTAACTAAAGTCAACTGTTCCTCAGAAAGAGCTATTTATTAATAGACCAATAGCTAGGGACTACAGCTTTACATGGAATCCAAACCACAAAGTGTTGGTTTGATTTTCAGCCAACTGTCAAGCCTGACACTCAGTTCTCTTCCCTACACAATATCTGAACTATGACTACCATATAAAATAGACACCCCTGACATCTCTAGTAGTGTCCACATAAGAACCCTTTTGTAGATTAAATTAGTTTCAGTTTGAAAGTTACCAGTTTGTGTCCATATCATGACCTATAGAAGATCTTAGGTAATTAAGAAACCTACATAGTTTCTTAATAAGCAGGCCATTTCATAATGTTAAAGAATTTTTTACGTGCCATCAAAGGATTGTAATTTTGCTTTCACTTAGTCCTTTCATACTATGTAACCATTAAATTGCATATTTATTTTTTATAGTATTTTGGCAAGTGTAATAAGGTAATATGATTTTTTTCATTATATTTAAATAAAATAAGGATAGTTTTAAGACCTAACTATTTCAACTTGAAGTAGTCTTGCTTCTAAGAGTTAAATGACACAATAAATATTAATTCTTAAATCATAACAGAGGAAGCAGTCAAATTATTGAAGGGGACGTAGAATCATAAGATATTGTATGAATGAAAGGAAACATCATAATAATAGAAAGTAGTCTTAATTTACTAAAACAAAATAAAAAGAACCCACCTGTCGTTGCCTATAAATCTGAATAAACAATGCTAACTTGAAAGCGAGTAAACAGTATATTTCTCCCAAAAACATTGTGGATGACTGAAGAAAAGGATGATTAAAATGTCTTACTTCGCCATCAATACCGGGTGCTTCTAGTTTATCTGCCCATCTGCAATTAGTTATATATTATAAGATAACAGGTTAAATTTGGGGCACTAGGCCTACGATTTCAGTAGTAATGAAAGGAAAGGAAAGCAGCATACCTGATAAACTTGGTAGACTGATACACTGTAGAAAGAGACACAATCACATCACAAAGAATTGAATAGTGAAATATTTCGCGGCCACTGGCCCCTTCTTCAGTCACTAAACAACTGGATACACAATCACATTTGAGGTAGCTATGCGTGTGAAAAGTTAAATCTTGTTTTTCTTAAAATGGCCTGATAAAATATAAATTTACTTTAAAAAGCAAAATATCGAAACAATATGTGTCCCCACCAGAGCCCAGTCAGGACACGGCATAGAAGGGCCTGAAGCGGCAGCTACCTCAAGTTTAGGTGTGACTGTGTATCCAGTTGTTTAGTGACTGAAGAAAGGGGCCAGTGGCCCCGAAATATTTCATTATCCAATTCTTTGTGATGTGATTATGTCTTTCTACAGTGTACCAGTCTACCAAGTTTATCAGGTATGCTGATTTCCTTTCCTTTCATATTATAAGATAAAAACAACGCACGTAAACATAAATTATTAACCCTAAATATGTTGCCTAACATATGTGCACTATTGAACATCATGAATAAAATATAAATAAATATAGAAATTGCAGTTCAAACGTGCAAATCATGCATATAAACTTACATTTATGGTTGCCTAGATCTGAATTCAACTTCAAGGTACCTAACTTTACAAATTTGAATATGAATAGTAATAATAAATTTATTTATTGTATATAAATAAATAACTTGTACCTAAAAAACCCCTTCAATAAAAAACGGTCCAGCGAATTGATCTCCTACAATATCCAGCTAAACATTTAACTTTTCAGGATGTTGTGTATGTTGTTCTCTTACTTAGTGATGGTGAACATCAGACACTAATTCGGACAGTTGTGCAGGTTTACATTGCCGTTTAAAATAAATTTCAGTAATTGGTAGTTCTCAAGTTTTCGATGAGTGCAAACTTCTTATCAGTTAGCTCACATATCTTCAAGTTCAAGCCTCTACCTATACGGTACCGTATACTTGTGCCAACTTTATTATTTAATATTTTTAAAATTTAATTTTGATTATTAAATATTTAATAAAAAATTTCTTCGAAGTGCGGACAGTGCAGCGTGGATCTGAAACATGGGGAATTAGCCGCTAAGTGCACCAACTAAACGTGGAATTCCAACACCAATGCACACAGCTGGACTCAGCAAAGCAAGTTTACAACTTGCTACCTCAAACCAAAACCTTACAGTCAAGGATATGTACACATTTTGCATAATATTAAAGGAATAACATATTTCCTTGTCAAGAAAGAAGAAATAATATTACATATCGAAAGACTTAAACCAGATTAGACAATTGTCTGCCAATAAAAGATACACAGGGATTTCATAGCGTTTCAGAAAACATAGTTAAGTGCTATGTTACTTCAGAAACAGTGATTTATGACAATCATAAAGTACGTAAAATTGCTTAATTTACAGTAAGAATAAATTAAATTGTTGCCGTTGTTTGTGATGAACAGTGGTGGCTTGCAGATGTTAAAAAAGTAAGTTTGGAAATCAATGATGTATTTGTGAAGTTTTATGAGCCATCTGGACCACGGACATTATTTAAAAAATCAACCAGTGATACCGTTTGGATCCCACTAAAAAACGTGTTGAGAAAATTTTCAGTGCTTGAACTTACCACAGCTACTGGAAGATCGTATTCTATTTCTCAAAAGCTATCTGAAGAAATAAGTGTACTTCTAAACAATTATAAGAGTTAGAATGAGGTATGTAGTTACATCAGTTATGTGTAACGGTTTCAGATCTTTTATAGATTTTTTTTAAAAAAAAGGCCTATGTACCTCTGATTTTTCTTTGTTTTGAGACCTTCTGTATATATTAATAAACAATTTAACCCAACATTCCATCTTAACTTTACGTAATTTCCAATACCACCTTCATATATAAGTAATTCGCATATTAACATAGGCGAAAATCTGTTTTTTCTTAACTTTTGAAAATTCATAACTTTGCTCAGAGTCAAATCTCAAAGTTCAAATTTGTATACTAATTTAGCACCATATATATTACATGCTGTGCAAAAATCCGATTTTTATATCATGTCCCACCAGATATATAGCTTTCAACAATTTTTTAAATTTCAATTTTTAAAAATTTATAAAAAATAAAGGAAACACGTTTTAAGGCTGAAACTCTATTTTATATTAGTAAGCTATTTTATCTAATTGAACTAAAAGTTTGAACTGTGATACATCATCCCTTCTTTGTTTTTTAAGCTTCCAAATAGTGAAATTTGCCAGTTTTCAATATCTAACTTTGGGGATGATTTTGGGAGTTAAAATTTGCTTTTAGAGTTATGAAGAAGATAACAAGTATTGTAGAAGAGATTTTTCTGAAAACAATGGTGTTGGTTTGGAAGCTCTAGCATACATAGTCCAACCCAGTGATAATCAATTTAAAGCTAATGTCTACAAACCCAAAAATCGCAAGATTCTCGTAAACAAAAATGGCCACCATGCATAAACAGTAAAAGATAAAATTATTTTAAAATCATTTGTGAACCTCTTATGAGTATTGTAAAACATATAAAAAAATGAAAATATTTTAAAATAGGGTAATTATGCACTCTCTTGCCACCTCTGAAAATACGATTTCTTGTTGAAAAAGTGGTGAAATATGAGTTTATATCTCTTGAGAAGCTTGATTTCATCCGTGGAAAACTTGTTTTTTGCCAAAAAATCGAAAAACTAGTTTTTTGTCTGCTAGTGAAAAAAACACTTTTTTTAAAAATCGTTATTTTTCAACAACTTTTTTTTATTTCTCGTGTTTTTTATGCTGAACACAAATAAATGACTGGTTTTGTAATAAAATTATTTTCTCAACCCGAAAATGCATTTTTCAATGACAACCATACATATCCTAATTGTCCATTTTCTCAACAAAGATTCGTAATTTGCGCTAAATTCAAGTGTTTGGACTCCGTGACGGCCTACTGGTCGTCTCTCCGGCGGGAATATAGGTGAATTCGGTTTTTGTGATTAATAGTTCTTGTGTAATGATCCTGTGAAGGCTGCTAATCGCGATTCGCCGCGATTATAGTTTTTCCAATATATCTCGAGAAATAGTCGTAATATGCCAAAATAGCTTTGAAACAAGTAATGAGCGCTAAAACACATCCAAAAAAAGATGATTAAAATACCATTTAAATTAACGGAAATATGACAAACACACTAAAAGTTGTGATATTGGTTTTTCTAATTTGTTCGGTAAAATAAGTTATTTCTGCGGAATAAAAAGCATATCTCGTGAATATACAGCCTTTTCTAAGCAAAATGTTCCAAATTTATTTAGTGGCAAGAAACTGCATAAATACCAAATATAATCAAGCAACCATCATTGGACCACTTCATATGGATTGAGCCTTTTACAAATTGATCAAACGTGACCATCGAGTAAGAGGATGAGCCAACATTAGTCGTTCCCCGAGATGAAGGGTAGGGCAACATTGATCGCATGTGTCCGTCAAGTGTTAGAGTGGGTCAATTGTGGTAGCCTAAGTGTCCCTCAGATCAGAGGATAAGGCCAACGTGGGTCGTAAGTGTTCGTCAAGTGAGAGGATTATTCCAACATTAGTTGTACATGTCCATCTATTGTCAGCCTACATTATACAGTGTATTTATTAAAAAAAGCACTTTGAACATAATGTAAGACAAAGGTTATATTTATAAAACCCTTTTATGGTAACCTCACTAGTTTACTATACATTATTATTATACAGTTAATAATAGAATGCCAATATTGATTATTCTTACTTACTTTGTTGTTAATGTATTTAACGATCCTGTAATTACCATGATAACAGCTAATATGACTTGGTATCTAGTCCACGCCATCTTATAATTTCTTTTTTAGTTTACTGAAATAAAGAATTAAAAAGTAAAAATGTATTATAATGCTAAATATTAGTTTGCTAATGATAATTTCTTGTGTAACACATTCTTTTAATTTACCAGGAGGCTAAACATTAATTTTCTCTGAAAAACAACTCACACTAACAAATAACTTTGTCAGCCATACAACAGTTTGATCTGATTCATCTGTACAGCTAAGAAAAAAATTAATTACATTTATCTCTCTCCAGTTCTAACAACCATTGGTTGACAATTTTTATATGTATTATAACTACAAAGTTGTGGTTTTTGGTATGCGAAGGTAGTAGTTTGGAATAAACAGTAATGACAATGTAATGTGATGAGGATGACGTAATAGTTTTGATAATCTAGGTGGATGGAAACATATATTTAACGCGGCTCTCGTTGAGTTTGGATGTGTTATTTCGTCAAACAAATTTTCTTTATTTTTAAATACGTATGAAATAATTGTTCTTAGATAAAGCTGAGAAATATTGAGCAATTTTAATTCTTCAAAGAGTAAGTCTGTGGGGAAACGTGAGTTTTTCTGCAAGGTAGCTTTAATGACTGACTTCTGAGTAATTTATAATAGAGAGAAAATGCTTCGGTAACACCCTCCCCGTGCCAGATTACTATATTGCAACAACGATTGAATGTAAGCATTAGTTGAATTATTAGCTAAAAATCAGTCCAGCACTACGTGGTTCGGATTCCACGTAAAGCTGTAGGTCCCTTAGTTGCCCTGGCTGTTGGGCTATTAATAAATTGCCCTTTCTGAGGAACAGTTGAACTCAGTTAGTAACCAGACTACACTCGTCCACACTCATCCTACACTCATAAAACCATTCATATTCGCCTTAAAATACGCACAACGTTGTGTCGGCGTTTCATATGTAAGAATGTAAACAAATTTTATCAAATGAGGTGAAAGTACTTTGTGAAAAAATATAAATGAATTTCCAAAGTCGGCTATTTAATGGAATGATATATGAACATTCCATTTTAGGAGTTTGTCAAAAATAACTTCTAATCACTTATATTTATATACAAGCTGAACGCATTCACACAACACAAACCCCTGCTAAAAGGCAAATGCCACTAACTCACTCATCGCTGTAACTAAAAAAGTAATAAGCCTACGAGACTGAAATTTTGCAAAGCCAAAGGTCTCATGTTGTAGATGTGCAATAAGTAGGGATGTTGAAAAATTCTTAGTACATCGAAGATGGCAGCCTTTTGAGTGCCAAAAAAGTGTCTCTAATTGGATTGTAGCAGCTAAATGAACGGTTCTACAGCAAAACTGACACCATTTTCTGCGCCTAAATTGAGACGATGTACAACTTTGCCCTATGACGTTTTGCTCTATCTCACTTCCTTCATCTTTAGGTAGAGCTAGATTTTCAATTTGTGCGTGTAAATCAAATTGATTAATTTACGGCCTCTAAGAGTAGACTTACAGATTTTTTAGACTTTGAAACTTTGTTATCTAGGAGAACAAATTATTTTCAATTGGAAAATTAACAATTTAGTTTTAAGCATACATAGCCAGATCATAGGACATGGCTAAACAAGACAAGAAACACAATATTTTATTGAATCAGAGTCAAATATAGTACTTTGTGCCCTCTAAAAGTAGACTTAAAATTTCTCTAGACTTTGAAACTTTTTTATCTAACTTAAACATTGGTCTACGGTATGTCTCTGTGTGTGTTTTTTACAAATTATTTTATAACTCAAGATATATTTAAGATAGAAACTTCAAATATAGTTTACAGTATGTCTCTGTGTGTGCTTTTTTACAAATTATTTTATAACTCAAGATATATTTAAGATAGAAACTTCAAATATAGTATACATGTGTAGATTAACAGTTAAAACAAGGGAGTAAAATATTATTGCTGTAAATAAATTTATTTCATAATAGTGACCTTTTTAATGCTTTAAAGTCAAATTTCACGAAAACCGTTATAACTATAAAATAGTTAAAAGTCAAGTAAAAAATCCACAATTAAGAGACAAATCAAACAACACCTTATTTACTGAAATTAAATAATAAATAACCCAGGGATGACAATTTTTATAAATGAATGTAATTTCCATAATACAACAATGCATACCTAAAACATAGTTTAACAGCAAATATGAGGTGCTGCGTATCATTAATCAGCTGTTTTATATCCACTTATGTTAACAATAAGTCGACGATTTATTTATTTATTTTTTTCATAACATATAATATTTGCATTTACAATCTATTCATAGTTGAACAATAAGTAAATGTGAGGTTAAATAATATAACATGGGTTAACACACGTCCAATGACGTGGCTAACATAAACATTGTTTTACATTACAAATAGTTAAACAAAATTATAAAATATATAACAAAAATCTTACTGGAAGAACTAAATACGTTTTGTCTTTTCAGCCTGTACACAGCGTTACTATTGTCTAAAATATTCAGTGCAAGGTTATATTTGGGCGATTGTTCAATTTTTCTATATATCGACTGCTAAATTTAGTAATTTCGGTCTTGACAAAAGGAATGTTTGAGTTTTGATGGATGATGGTGTTATTAATGTACCAGGGAGCTTGAAGTATGTTTCGTAGTGCTTTTTTTATTGAAATCTTTGGATGATATTCCATAAGTCCATATGGGTTTTAACTCTGTTTTATAGAGAAGAAGCTTATTTTCTAATGATAGTTTTGATTTGCTTTGTAGTAACCATGCCATTTTTCTATATTTGGTGTTCAACTGAAGCCTTATTTTGCCATATGTGCGAGCGCCATGTCAATCTCCTATCTATGTGCATTCCCAGATATTTAACTTCTCTAACTTGAGGTAACGGAACATTGTCCAATGAGACTGGGGGGCATGTATGAGGTTTTAGTGTGCAAGTGAGATGCGATGCCTTGGTTTGATTAACTGTTATGTTACATTTATTGAGCCAATTGGATAGTTCGTGTAGACTTAACTGCAATATTTGAGATGCAACAACTGGATCTTCATGGGAGACGAGGAGAGCTGTGTCGTCAGCGAATGTTGCAACCGCCACTTCTGGGCTCGCTGGAAAATCGGCTGTGAATAACTTATATAATACGGGCCCAAGCACACTTCCTTGAGCACTCCTGATTCAATTCTTACCAAGGGAGAATATTCATCCTGATACTTTATTTGGAAGAACCTATTTTCCTGATAAGACCTGAGTAGGTTGTGGTAAGATAACACAATTACTCATAGTATCCACATGGCAATGAAGATTTTATTTTGAAAGAAGGCCCTGATGCCACACTATGTCAAAAGCTTGACTTATGTCAATAAAAGCTGCCGAATAGTACTTTCCAGTCTCTAAACCCTGGCTTATAACATTTACAATCCTATGTACATGTTCTAAGGTTGAATGACATTGACGGAAACCAAACTGGTGGTGTGGGATAGCGTCAACTTTATCAATCACAGGCTTCATTCTTTTAAGCAAAAGCTTCTAAAGACCTAGACATCATTGGAAGAAGGCTGATTGGCCGATGTGATGTAATTTCATGAACAGGCTTGCCAGTTTTTGTATTAAAATTATGTTCGCCACTGTCCATTGAGAGGGGCAGTACTCCAATCTTAAAACTGCGTTAAAAATCATTGTTAGCAAAATGAAACCATTTCTAGATTGTTCCTTTAGAATTCTGCCTGTTATCAAATCATATCCTGGTTCTTTATTTGGACTAATTTCATTAAGTATGACGTTTTTTAGTTCAGATGGCTTAAAACTCAATCAGATGGCTTTTGGAAAACTCAATTGAGTTGGAGAGTTCAGGATTTCCAAAATGTCGTCATTTCCGATAAGAGGATTTAGATGCAATTTGAAAACATTCCGAAAATGTTCAGCAAATACCTCAGCCTCTTCTTATTAGTTTTGGCCCAGGTGCCATCCAGTTTCAGAATTGGAGGTATAGGAGTCTTTGGTCGTTTCATGCCTTTAGTGACTTTCCATAACGAATAGTCACTGTATTCGAAAGGAGAAAGAGACGAACAAAAATCGTTAAACCATTCGTCTTTTATAGATTTTATCAATCTTTATAGTTGTTGATAGGCCTTGTTTAGATTTGTTTTATCGAATTGATTCCTTGAATTTTGCCAAATTCTTCGCATACGGCATTTTTCTACGAATTTCATCTGTACAATTACTGGATAATTTACATTGTTTGTAGGCTTTTGTGGCAGACTGGGCGTTGCTTTCCAAGCCGCTTCCTGCTGTAGAGATACGGTACGTTAAATGATTCAGTTGCGTCATCAATATTTTCATAGATTTTAAGTGGAATAGTAAGCTAGATATTTCATCAAAAATATCTCGAAACATGTTCCAATTGGTGAATTTGTTACAAAGAGCTGGAAGAGTTTCTTTGTTAATTACGGAAGAACTGATTGTTAAAATAATAGGGGAATGGTCTGAGTGTAGATCGAGGGAACGCTCTATTTTTAAATAATTGTTACAAATACCTTTCGTAATAAAAAAAATCTAAGATATCTGGAATGTTGTGTGAGTCACTAGGCCAGTATGTAGGTTCCCCTGTCGAAATAGCACCCTCATTAAAAGTATTAATTGTTTGTAGAAACCGTCGACCTCTAGGATTGTTAAGCCGTGATCCCCTCATTTGATGCTTAGCGTTGTAGTCTCCACCAGAAATTAACCGAGAGCCCAAGGCGTTAAAGAAATCGTTAAATTGTATATTGGTGATGTTATGTCTTGGTGGGCAGTATACTGAAGATATTGTCAGAGGACCAGTCCAATCTTCTACAACAATACTTGAAGCCTGAATGTAGTCAAACTGGTAACTTGGAACTTCATAATGCTTAATAATGTTTCGTATCAAAATAGCAGAACCATCATGAGCAGTGTTATCAGGGCGATTTGAACTATAAATTAAAAAATTAGGAATTATAAAGAAATTTAAGTGGGTTTCAGATATTAATAGTATATCTAGCTTGTAAGTTGAAATGAATAATTGTATTGCTTGATTATGTTTAATCAAGCCGTTGGCATTCCATTCTGATATTCTGAGAAAATGATTAATTTTAATTTAGAAAACTGTTGTTGACAGGCTAATGAGAGTTCCTGTTGAATTTGCTGTGTTAGGAGGGTTTCAAATTTTTCAAAAACAGAATTTATAACCTGGATAAGGATTGGTAATTCATAACCTGTGGAGGAATTTGGCCCATTTTTTGCTGCTTGAGCATAAGATATTGACTCATTCACGTGATTATTTTCATTTGTAGTGGGAGGCAATGGTGTCTCAGATTCACTGATTATACCGTTGTATACGAGGTAAGAGATTTTCGTCTCAAAAGTGGAAAAATTTTATTTTTCAAATTTTTGTAGCTATTACAACCTTTGTAGTTTTCGGGATGGTCTCCACTACACAGCACACACTTAGGTGAGACATCTTTAGACTTAGTACAAGCACTAGTTTCATGGTTTGAACAACATTTAACACACCGTAAGGGATACCAACAATATGACTTAGACTGGCCATATCATTGGCACTTCTTACACTGAACATGTCATTTTTTTTATTAGGAGGTTCAAACTTAACTTTAGCATATAACAAAAATTCGATATCGTAAATATCTTTGTTATTTTTAGCTGGCTCTAAATCAACAAAAAACATACCTAAGGGAGTTTTTGTTTTGGCATTATGAGCATTTGAAACATTTCTTACGTTGTGTCGTAATCATTAATGATAGTGATAATATCAGCGGGATCCGTTGAATAGTGCATATTTTTTAAAACTGTATGGAAAGCTCTTTCTTGTTTTAATTGAAATGTGTGGAAGTCAACATTCAGCCCTGAAAGTGCTCTGACTAATTTGCGGTAGACATCAGATGTAAGAGGAGTGATCCTCATCTTATTGTTGGGTAAATATTTTTTAAAGTATTCAACTCTGGTTAGAGCTGACTCAATAACGTGTATCATTTTAGTTACATTTTGAACATCTGGAATAAAAATTGGGGGTGGTTTAGGCTCCTTTTTGGCCTCGTTAGAAGACGTTTCTTCGATGGTGTTAGGGTCTTCCTCAGCCAGAACGGTAAAGTTATTAGATATTGGTATATCTATACTCTTGTTACCTGAATTGTCAGAAGAGTTAGGTCGGCACTTTTTCTGGTCGCTGCCAGTATTAGGATTAGAGTACATTATCTTATTCTTTTGGGACACTACTTGCCAAGGGACGTCATAACTTTGGTCAAATGCTTGTGGAGAATTACGGAAGTCAGATGAAGTAGGAGTTGAATTATTGGTTTTCTGCTGATTGGGTGAGTAATTGTTTTAATAATAATGATAATTTAATAATAATAAGAATGAGTGGCCACAGTTTTCGGACAAAATGAATTAGACTTACGTGGAAGTTCGTTCATTGTAAGAAAAATAGCCTAACCTAGGATAAATGTAAACAAACGCTTAAAACGACTATTTAATTACTAGAACACTTTAAATCAAATAAATAATAACAACGGAACAAAGAAACTCCTAATTAATTACATTTTGAACACTTATTGCAAAATAAACGAGATTATTCAGGAAAAATATTAAAATGTACTGTTACGCACAAAATACACAGCTGACTCTGGCGATTTATGAACTATTTAATTTGAACTATGAATCAGCTGTTTATTTGTAACGCATTGTTGATAATTATAAGGAAAAGTAAGCATTAGCTTTTGGTGTCAACGATTTGTTTTAATACAGTAGTATTGTTTTTTTTTTTTTTTTTAACTAAACAGCTAAGTATCTTGATTAAAAACATGAATAACGATACAAGTGAGGAAACTGTAAACTGTATGTGAAATTAGAACTTTTATCTCTTGCCTAATGACAATAAAAACAATCTTGAATATCTTTTAATAGGACCCTACATTTACCTAACAAATTTCATGCCCTTATGTACCTTGTTTTTCCCATACACATCTTCCATGAATGATTAGCGGATGTGCCACTTCATATCAGACATGATATGTGGTTTTAATATAATGTAGCTCCAGCTCATTTTGGTATGAGCGTCCGAGAATACGTAAATATTAGATTTGAACATAGGTGGATGGGACGTGGTGGGCCTGTACAGTGCCTGCCGGATCCCCTGACCTCAAACCATTTGCCTTTATTCTGTGGGAGTATTTGAAAGAACGGATACACAGTATTCAGTATTCAGTATTCAGTTTATTCATTCAAATGTACATATACAAAGAACACGTCAAATCTTTACAATACAATAATGTATAAATACAAAGTTGTACAATAAATAATTAACTAATAAAAGGTAATACTAAAGTTCAATAAATTAACTAAGCTACGACTATAATACATTATTTAAGAAACGTTTACATGCTACTTAAACTATTGTAATTGTAAAAACATTTTTCAATAAAATAGGTTTTTAACCTCATTTTAAAAATTGAGATCCTCCCGACATCACGGAGATCTCTGGGCAGCTTATTGTATATCGAGATGCAGAGGTGATGCGGCCCCCTCCCGAAAGCACTCGTGCTGTGACCGGCCACAGAGAGGTCATTTCTGCCTCTAGTGGCATAGGTGTGGTATGAGCCGTTTGTCTCGAAATAAGTTGGATTTTTTTTACAAACATGCACGCCTCATACCCCACCAGGCCCGCCAAGGTCAACACGCCGTACTCACGGAAGAGAGGCTCACACGACTGCATCCGACTGAGATTACCAATGGTTCTTAATGCCCATTTTTGTAATATAAAAAGTCTATCAAAATTTTTTTTGTTTGACAAACCCCAAAAAATGACTCCATATCTTAAAATTGATTCTACATGTCCATGGTAAAAAGAAAGCAAGGCTTCAACACCACAGACCCGAGCCAGACGGCCAAGAGCAAAACACGCAGTGCGAAGCCTTTTACAGACATAATCGGCATGGGAGGCCCACGACAGGTCACTGTCCACAAATAAACCAAGAAATTTAACAGTGTTTATCTGATTTAATATTTGATTGCCTATTTTTATGTTATTACGTTGTAGGGGTTGTAGAGAATGGTGAGAAATTTTAAAGTGAACACAGTGAGTTTTGTCGCTATTAAGCTTAAGCATGTTATCTGTAAACCATTTCGATGCAGAACTCAAACATGAGTTTGTTGCCACAACCAACGACTGCTCCCCGGCACGGGCAATGCGCAGGGAACAGTCGTCAGCGAACATCACAGCATCACATTCTGCTATGTTGATTGGAAGATCATTTATGTATATAAGAAACAAAAGTGGACCTAGGACAGAACCCTGCGGGACCCCACACGTGATATTCTGAACACCAGATTGGAAAGTGGTAGATTTTGTATTATAACTGGTTACCTGCCTCCTGTCAGACAAATAAGATTTTAACAGATTCAAGGGTAGACCACGAACACCGTAATGTTCAAGTTTTTGTAATAGAAAATAGTGATTTACGCAATCAAATGCTTTACTTAGATCGCAAAAAATCCCAAGAGTTGATAATTTTTTGTCCAGTGCAGAAATTACCCTATTAATGAAAGAATATATTGCTGTGTTTGTGGACTTACCTTTACTGTTGGCTATCTGAAAGAATATTATTACGGTGAAAAAAGGTTATTAATTTATCACAAATTACAGTTTCAAATATTTTGGAAAAAGCTGGTAATATTGATATAGGGCGGTAGTTATCTGCAGTTTGGGAATTACCGGCCTTGTGTTTGGGAACTACTTTACTAATTTTTAGCTTGTCAGGAAAAACACCTGACATCAAGGAGGTATTTACTAAATGTGTAAACACGTTACTGAAATGAGCAAACATTTTATTGACTAGGAAACAAGGTATCTCGTCGACACCCGCCGCTCGTGTGTCCGTCAGCCACTTGACCATGCTCTCGACCTCAGCCACCGTTACCTCGCTCAAGAAGAGACTGTGCAGTGGTGAGGGGGTCTTTATATTAGCGTTGGGACTTGCATTAAATTTGGAAGAAATTTTGATACCTATATTTGCAAAATAATTGTTAAAATGTTCTGCAATTTCGGGAATATTGGTAATAGTTTTTCCATTTACTACAATACGTTCAGGTAAGGATGGTTGTATACTCTTTTTTACTCGTATATGATCGTTTATAATTTTCCATACAGCTTTTGATTGATTACTTGACTTAATTATTTCGGAGTCATAAAAATTTTGTTTTGCTGATTGAACCATTTGCTTGTAATTATTTTTCAGTAAGTTTAAATATTCAGTTCTTTCTTCAGTTTTGGGTAAAGACGATAGTATTCTGATTCGGTCTGACAACAATTTAACATCATCTGTAATCCACTCGTTTTTCTTCTTGCGTCTAATATTAACTTTTTTAGTTTTTAATGGAAATGTAATGTTAAAATAATGTGAGAAGAAATTAAGAAATCTTTGATATTTATCATCCGTGGAAACGGAGTTGTAAACTTCACACCAAGATTCATTACTGAGCAACTTAATAAAAAACTTAACACTTTCCTCAGTAAAACATCGTTTGGAAATAACTTTTGTTTCTGTGTTACCGGTGTGTATGTTACGCTTTAAGTCGACAGTCGCTTCTTGAGCTTTATGGTCTGAGAAAGGAATGTCCACATTGTCGCAGCGCACTACCCTCTCTGGGTCTATGTTAGTGATAACGTTATCAATAACACTGCTGGTTGTTGCCGTTACTCTGGTGGGGCTGTCAATGAGAGCCCTCAGCCCATTGATCTCCATGAGGTCGAGGAGGAGCGAGGTTTCATGATTGTTATTATCTTTAAAATGTACATTAAAATCTCCAAAAATTAACTGTTTACTTGTTTTTACATGCAGCAACAAAGAGCCAAACAAATTTATAAAATTATTAAAATTCCCCCCTGGTGATCTATAACATACAATTAAGGTTAGGTCTAAAGTAGGAACATGTACACCACAGCATTCTAAGTCTAATTCGACTGACATCTGCTTAACTTCAGTCATTTCCTCTACATCAATTAATTTATTCGAAAAAATTTCCACACCACCATGCGTTTTGTTTGTTCTACTAAAAGAGGATTCCATACTATAATTTTCTAAAATACATACAGGTTCGGAACATTCATTTAACCATGTTTCAGACACAAAAAGAAAATCAGGCATTTTTTCTGATAAAAGTACGTTGATGAGATCAATTTTGTTAAAAATACTTTGGCAATTAAAGTGCAAAAATGAAATACAACTTTTTTTATTACTAGATTTTACTACTTTAGTGGGAATAAAAAAAATGTTATTTTCAGGATTTAGTGAGGTACTAGGAGAGCTGGGACTGCTGGGCGCAAGTGTCACCGGGGATTTTTGGTTAGAAGATTTAGGTGAGGAGTGGGCGACCACAGGTGCTGATCGTGTTGAGACATCTGGGCTGGTGGAGCAAGGGTACTTAACAATAGGTGACAGAGATAAAATATTGCTACTACTATTTATAAGAACTGAAGGTTGACTTGTTAACACAGTTACCCTTTCATGCGAGGGGGGGATGTTATGTAAACTTTCTGTATATTTTACAATTTTAACTTTTCCCAAGATAGCTTTACACAGTTTTAACTTCCCGCTATTGTTCAGATGCAATCCCTGTTTTGTATAATTATATCTCTTGAAATGTTTGGTTGACACAAAGTTAACATTATCACATGTTTTCAAAGCATTTAAGATTTTTCCATTGACAACATTTATAATCCTATTGCACCGTATCACATCGTACCTATGCGGAATATTTACAAAAAGCAAGTTACATTTAGTGTTCTCGCTCATATTTACAATAGTTTCTATATCTACCTTCCGTCCACTAGCCAGGTCGTTGGTGCCGCCAATGACGACGATGTGGTCTTGTTGCGTCAGCCCTGCCGCAGCCTCCTCGACGCTCCGCACCAGGTGACTCAGCGGCGCTCCAGGCTGCGCGTGGCAGTACACAGACCGGTCATCTCCAACCATCCCCTTAAGAGGGCTCCGGAGTCAGGTTGAAAATCGCATTTTAGTTTGGCGAACGGCCACAGGGAGCGGTGTTTAGTGCAGTACGTTGTCTGTGTTGGTAGTTGGTGTTTTAGGCACTAGGAGCGCTTCTTGGCTAGGCTGACAAGGCATTTATTTATTGCTCGGCCGTTCGCCCCTTGCACCATCACTTCACTTTCTTTCTAATCTTTTATAGAACAACAGAAGGGAAGGGACGAGTGACTGACACCGCCAGTCAACAGGGTTGTCTGGGGCCTTCCGCGGTCCGTTTGTCCTCATTCCTTCGGTAGTTCACAAAATTAGAGTTTGTGATATTTACAAGTAACTGACACAAACGAATGAAACCAATTTATAAAAGCGAATGACTAAATGTAAAACTAACAGAAAATAAAATAAAAATAATTTAATGACACATTAGTACACATGTGAAATGAACGAAATTAATTAGAGTATCTGATAATTTAAATATAATAGTATGATGACAAAATGGCGTGACAAAAATATTGATTATGCAGCTCAATATCATCAAACCATTTTTCAATTACAACTGAAAAATGATAATAGAGTCCTTATTGCTTATTAGTCATTGTATGAATGACACAAATTAGTGCAATTAAATCTTAACAAGCCTTACCTTTTATATTTTTAGTGGACTCAGGTTTTTAAAATATTGCACACGTTTTTAATATTTTAATCATTTAATATTATAACACAAATAATATTAACAATATTGTCTTCATAAAAACACAAACATCAAACTGTAATCAATCTAACTTCTACAAAGCTTAAGTAAAAAGGATATTGTAATTAATTATTAACCCGCGAATAGCAATAGCATACATTCATTTAGTACTACCTGTTTTAAAAATAAGAGTAAATGTTGCATCAGCATATAATAATTTAATCAATATGCACTATAGTCGCTATTACGTTATTAAATCTATAAAACGATATAAGTATTTTTGTAAATGACGTACATAAAAATACTGATTTGCACCCTGACTTCGAAATGATCATTATATCCATTCCCATGTCTATGTCTTATCAGTAAACGCTTATTTTGTTTACTTTTCACGAGAAAACAAGATTACCGTGTTTCATGAAACTTTTTATTATTTTACTTGTGCACCTGACGATTTTCAAAAACTCATATAGGCCCCTAACGGTATTTTATTCTGTTTTTAATTTATAAGTACTTTTATCCTACATTATATTCAGCTAGTATATTTTTTCTTTTTTGAACGAGTATAAACGATAGATGCGTTACATTGCCAACTTCCAAATGAATACTAGATAGAAAACAACACAGCTCTAACGTTATTTCACCGTTTCACAACTACAGACAAGCGGCAAGTGTAGCCTACATCGCGCATGTGTTTAGGTTATACTTTGTACGCAATAATTAAAAACCCAATGTGTCATATTTCGTTTGTATCATTCTACAATAAAGTAATGTGTAGTTATATTATCGTATGTACTTTGAGTCAAGGTCGTATCGTATCTTTTGAGTCAAGGTCACTCTAGAGTCACAAGCCTGAGTCCTAGCTGTTGAGTGGTAAGCCTACGGTTAGTTGTAGTTCTGTCGGTGTTGTAGACCTTAATTGTTTTCATATTGAAATAATTTGACAGCGGATAAAACCTTACAAAACTATAGGAAAATGACTCCAAATAACACCATACTTTGGTTATGAAACCTGACTGTACTACTAAACATGTACTTTATAAATGAACGGAACAAGTTTAAAATTACTTCTTTATTACATTAAACAATATCACCCATTCCTTAGCTATCATTACACTACAAATACACCAAAAGGTATAGCATTACACGATCATTTACTATTACAATATTAATGACTAAACAAATTCTTATTGAATATCAATTATAAGAAACTTAATACAACTTATTTAATGACGTATCACAAAACTAAGTTTAAAATAATAATATAAATAACCCAGTAAAATAGTTATACCGTTATAGTAGACAACAGTACAGATACAACTGACACAACTTATTTTTCTAACTTTTACAGTTACGATTTCCTGTTTTCAGACATGGAACACCTAACTAAATAAAATAAAAATAAAATCATTATATAACCAACATACCCGGGCTCTAGAAAATGTAAACTGTACATACAAGGAGAATATAACTAAATATTGAACACCTAAAAAGTAAGTAAATAATAATACTATACGATAAATTTAGATTATGAATTTAGAATGTGGATAAAATCTTAACCTAATACAATTTTAAAATAAATAAATGTATATGCTAGCCTATTATAGTGTAACAAGATACAAGGAGCCTAGTAAGGCATTCATGTGTTTGCCTGGTAAGGTCTTCATGGGTTTGCCTAGTAAGGTCTTCATGGTTTTGCCTAGTTAGGTCTTCATGTGTTTGCCTAGTAAGGTCTTCATGGATTTGCTTAGTAAGGTCTTCATGGTTTTGCCTAGTTATGTCTTCATGTGTTTGCCTATTAAGGTCTTCGTGGTTTTGCCTAGTTAGGTCTTCATGTGTTTGCCTAGTAAGGTCTTCATAGATTTGCCTAGTAAGGTCTTCATAGATTTGCCTAGTAAGGTCTTCATGGTTTTGCCTAGTTATGTCTTCATGTGTTTGCCTAGTAAGGTCTTCGTGGTTTTGCCTAGTAAGGTCTTCATGGGTTTGCCTAGTAAGGTCTTCATGGTTTTGCTTAGTTATGTCTTCATGTGTTTGCCTAGTAAGGTCTTCATGTGTTTGCCTAGTAAGGTCTTCATGTGTTTGCCTAGTTATGTCTTCATGTGTTTGCCTAGTAAGGTCTTCATGTGTTATCAAGTAATGTCTTATTTACGTTTTATGGCTCGTCTGCTATAATTCATCAATCTGACGATTTCCGTATTTTGTAACGCGTTTTCCTGTTTTCAGAGCACGGTGTTTGAGCACACTGTACATAGCTTGAATTTTATTTTCTGTGATCACTATATCACTCAGTAAGTCATTAAAAAATCAAAAATCTAGAGAAAACCGTCTTCTTTGGCGATTGATATAATTAAAATTACGATATCTTGATTATAAACATGTTTTATAAGAAAAGGGTCAGTAAGAGACTCATAACAAATCTTTATTGGTTGCAGGGACAGTAATTACAAGTTTCGTAGTCTAAACTGTTTCAATACATAATCGAACCTCGCTCACGATCAGTTGGTCAAGGCTAGTAACACTTGTGACTGGAATTTTTGGATGCCGCCGCGCTACCCTCTTGGCTTTGTTTCGTACATCCGGTATGGGTTGTAAATCTGTGAAAGTCTGTCGCCAAATGTTGCTGCGATGACAGGGTTCACACAGTTTATGTTATACAACGGTACATATACACCTCCAGATAAACATTCTCATACTCCTTTACATGTAACATTATTATTAATTTAAACTTCCCTAGCACCACAGACATTTTGTCCTAATTATTAATTTCAAATGTTAATAATCTGAGAATAAGTTTGTCAGATACAATTGTAACATATATTAACACAAAGAATTGTTACATAGTAATCCGCCAGCCTCGATCATTACAGGTAGAAAATTAAGTAAATACCTTCTAGCACTGTTTTATTTTTACTTTAATGTTTAAAAAAAACTAATATTGTAATAATATACAATAATAATGATCTTGCTACTTTCAACATTAAAAAACTATATGTTTCATATATATAACTATTACATTTATATTACTGAATAAAAAAAAAATGCACATAAGGAAATATTTTTACTATAAAGAACTAAATCTTTACTATATGTGTTATAGTACTAGATTTAAACACAATTAATTATTATGTTCACGTAAAAATGTATTCACATAAGATAGAAATCAAGCATTATGTTTTAAAATATATCAATGACAGTCTGACTCCTGGCGTGGAATAGACAGGACTGCAGAGTGCAGACTACAAACGAAGGTGCAGCGCTCTGTGAGGATATCTCTGAACTTCTACCGCCCGATGAGTAACATCTACATGCAAACATTTTTTAGAATTGCCAAAAATAACTACTAACAAATTATTATTTTTTAAAAATCGAAGTCTCCCCGTACTAAAAATAATAAGGATTCTAATGATGCAAAAATTATATTTTTATCACAGTAAATAACGTTTTAACTAGTAATTTCAAATTAGTCAATTATTCGTAGGTTTAAATGGGAAAAACGTTTTCTTAAAACTCAATTTGTAACAAATATAAATTATTATTGTTTAAATTATATACCTCTAATAATAGTAAATGACTCGTAGATTCGGGCTACTTCTTCATTTTTCTCAAATAACCGTCGGTTAGGCGGTAATTAAGAAACTAAATATTTCTCCCATGTTAAACGGGCTGGAGTCAGAGCGCGGCGGCCGGCTTCTATCCGGCCCCCTCTTAAGTAGTGGCCCCAGCTCCTTGCCGTGGCTGTCAGCAACAATGTGGATTTTTCTGGGCGGTGTTTCATCGGTACTAGGACGAGGGATGTGGGATAAAAGTTTTCCTTTGTCCTACACGGCACAACAGTGAAGAGTGAAATGGACGTGGTCGGCAGAATTATAGAAGCTGCAGCAAGAATTCAGGAGAATGTAAATATTTTTGAACGAGTTCATCGTATTACAATGTTGGAGACTGTAGAATTTTGTTGTAGGCCGTCATTTTGAGCAACTTTTATATATTTGTTTTGTGGAAACATTTGCCGTTCTATTTTATAAATAATTCAATAATAATAAACAGCTTACACATTGTTAACATGAAGTGGATAATAAAACAGCTGATTAATGGTACGCAGCACCCCATATTTGCAGTTAAACTACGTTTTAGGTACATAAGCATTGTTGTATTATGGAATTTACATTGATTTACAAAAGTTGTCACACATGGATTGATTATTATTTGATTCCAGTAAATAAGGTTTTGTCTCTTAATCGTGAATTTTGTTCTTAACTTTTAACTATTTTATAGTTATAACGGTTTTCGTGAAATTTGATATTAAATTATTTAAAAGGCCACCATTTTGAAATGAATTTATTTACAGCAATGATATTTTACTTCCTTGTTTTAACTGTTAAGATACACAAGTATACTATATTTGAAGTTTTTATCTTAAATATATCTTGAGTTAATAATAACTTGTAAAAAACACATATAGACAGACAGTAAACTAGTCCCCGTAAACCCATGTTTATGTTATGAAATTTGCTTATCTTGACCTAAGGAATAAGATTTGCTGAAAAGTTCCAGAGAGTTCTGGAACACCCTGTATATATAAATCTAATAAGATAACAACAATATAATATAACACATGCAATAACAATAACAATATATAATCATTGGGCATCGTTCATACTAATATAGCAAAAATCAACAGTGCTATATACCATTATATCTAACAAAATATTCTTAAAAAATTAATTAAAAACAGCTATAAGAATTTAACAGCAACAATGAATATGAATTAATTAACATTAATTGTATAATACTATATATTATATTAATTAACTATATAACTTGTAGGTCATAGTTATATAGTTAATATAAGATTTGGGAAGACACTTTTAAGATGCTGCTTACTGTCCCAGAAGAAGTCGTGATAGCGTGAGACGAGGTTTCCAAGTCGATGAAAGCGGGGAACAGCGCTGCATGTCTTGTAGCTGGTCGGAAAGGCACAATGACAAAATCGATCATTTGAGCGATTCCGACTAGGCACCCGGAAGTCAATCATACTGAGAAGCTCAGGACAGACAACTTCACATCTTAGCAGTTTGTGCAGAAAACATACACCCAGCAGTTGTCTTCTCACACACAAAGAGTCAATGCCCAAGAGAGTCCCAATTATTGCCAGTGGTACAGTGCCGTAGTCAAAGCTACGTCTCGCCCCAACAATACGAAAGAATCGGTTCTGAATCCTCTGGAGCCGCTGGGTGTGTCAAATCTGATAAGGGAACCATACAACACTGGCATACTCGAGCACTAACCTCACCAGTGCAAC
Source organism: Stictocephala bisonia (assembly GCA_035578905.1). NCBI lineage: Eukaryota > Metazoa > Arthropoda > Insecta > Hemiptera > Membracidae > Stictocephala > Stictocephala bisonia. The sequence goes on from JAQJVL010000105.1 coordinate 1,364,085, forward strand.
ATAAATGAATTTCATTGCATCCACATTCACACCAGTTCTGGACATTCTTATGAGAAACCCCAGTACACGCGTCCCTCAACTAACAATGTCATCGATGTGATAGTCAGACCTCAGATCAAACGAAAGTTTAACACCAAGGTCTCGAATCGTGAGCTTCCGGCCCAATGAGGAAGAATGCAGCAAGGGAGAGGTAGAACGATGGAAAGAGACAACGGCACATTTGTCAGCATTAATCCTAATGCTGTCTCGATGACACCAGTCCTCAATGTTTTGCAGACAGAGCTGAAGTCTATTGCAGTCTTCGACTGAGGATATGGAAGAACAAACTTGCATGTCGTCTGCAAAAAAAAATACAGCTAACAACAATGCAGTCAGTTATGTCATTTAGAAAAATTGTGAAAAGGAATGGGCCCAGGTGGGATCCTTGTGGAGCCCTCGAAGTAGCAACAAAAGGGCTTGAAGTGGATCCGGCAAATTTAACAGTCAGAATACGATGAGAGAGGTAAGACCCGAACCACTGCAAAAGATTACCAGATATGCCATATGCCTCCAGTTGGGCCAGGAAATAAGCATGGATGACTGTGTCGAAAGTATTTGGAGAGATCAATATATATATATATATATATATATATATATATATATATATATATATATATATATATATATATATATATATATATATACACACTATCGACCTGTAAACCATTGATGAAGGTGGACAAGATATATTCTGCGAACAGCACCAGATTTGCAGAAACATACCTCCTAGACACAAATCCATGCTGCACAGGAGCAATAATATCCTTGCAAGCAAAGCTAATGCGGTCAAGCACAAGGGTCTCAAAAACCCTAAGCAAGTCTGGCTGTAACGCTATTGGCCTATAGTTTCGCACATTGGCCACATAAGATTACTTGTGAATTGGCACTACAAAACTTGAATTCAGTACATCAGGGATGATTCCCAACTCCAGAAGTCTATTAAATATAACTGTGAGATGGGGAGCAAGCAGGGTGCTACAATACTTAGGATGGAAGGTGGTATCTCATCAGGCTCAGGACTTTTATTCGGGTCTAAAGAAGTTAACTTCAATTCCACTGAATCAACGTCAAAGACACAAGAAAAGAGGTTAACTGTAAAAGTGATCTGCAAACGAATTGCAAATCTCGGAAGAACAGGATGTTGATTTGTTGTCTAAGAAATATGTTTCAGCAGCCTGTGAGGATTTCTTCATGTTTTTTACAAAGACTTGATATTTACGCTGTTAACATGGTAAATGTAGTTTTAATAACAAGTGGTATCATCTCCTTGCAAAGAAACCATAGTTGTTGAAATTCGTTATAGTCACCAAGGAGCAACAAAGATGTGTATTTCTTGTGGGCAATTTTCTTCTCGACAACCAGTCGTCTCAAATCAGGAGAAAACTAGCACGGGTACCTAGAGCCACCCATCCTCCTGAGAGGGATATTATTTATCACTGCACTATGAACACTATCGACGAGAAGGTTAAAGTGGCTCACAGCATCAGGTATACTAAACATGACTGGTCCCAATGAATAATGAAGATTGGAAAAAAACAGCTTCATGATTGCAGAGAAATCATAAACAACCTGCTTAGAATCAGAGACCTGCATAGGAACAGGTATATTGCAAGTTATTACAGGATGAGCAGGTTCATCAGTCAAGAAAGGATAAAGAGCAGAAAGTACTTTTATGGATTAATATGAAGAAACAAATTAGATCAAGCAGTACACCACGGACATTTTGAGTAGAGTTAATCTGAAACAGATCATAAGTGGAAACCATTTCAATCAGGGTCCATGAGCTTCTACATGTTGAAACAGGTGGAAATGTGAGCCATTCTACATATACAAGATTGAAATCGCCAGCAAGAAGAATCGAGGTGAGAGAAGGACACTTAGACATAACTTCATAGACGGCCTCACAGAAGTGTTCACATATCAGGGGATGTTGCTGAGGTGGGATATATGCACCCGCAACCAGAAGACGTGATGACTTAACTCCAACAGAAAGAAATGACATTTCTATGTCTAATATTGAAGTATTAATAACCTGTAGGTCAGATTTAGCAGCAATCAGAACCCCCCTCGCCACCAGTCTTCAATCTCGAAAGACTGTCGTTTAGAAATACATTATACCCAACGAATCCGAGTTCAGAATTTAGAATGTCTGGATATATGTTTGTATCTGTTAGTATCAGAATATCGTAAACGCATGCTGAGACAGTTTTTTCAATTCCTTCAATTTAGATCTAGGTCCATTTATATTCTGGTAATACACCTTTAAAATATTAGACCCGAGACTTAATAGTTTTTCATGTCTTCTTTATAATTTTTGGCACATTATTAAAAACTTTATGGTAAGATCCGCATCCCCACTGTCCTGTCTCTTTTTTTAGTTGAGCTCTGAGATTTTCTAATTGCTTCCTTTACCTTCCATTTAGTGTGCGGTCACGTGTAAAGCTCACATTCACTAAGTTGGTGTTAAGACAACCAAGAGTAGTACTATCAAAGTTCTTAGCAAACTTGATTACAACGTCAGAATTTTTGAAAATTACTTAGAGTGGTTTAGGTTTAGTAGTAGATAATTTGCCAATACGGACAGATTTAAAGGAATATTCTTCTCCAGAATATTCTAAGTAGTATAACTACTATTCTGCATCGGTCGCAACATAGTCTTTAATACATATATTTTTATTATGGGTTGAAACGAGCATTTACTACTCTTTGATTTGTCTGGGGGTAATTCCCCTTAAAAAGGGCAATTTTAGTACGAGCTGAGGCTATTTGCTCACAGTAGGGATGTGCCAACCTGCTACTTTTGCTTAACTGATGTAACAGTTCAATTTGCCAGCGCGCATCAGTTTAATTTAATTGATGCAAAGTAACAGGAAGTGGTCAGCCGGCATAGTGTTGAAACTAATTGCGTCAGTCCAAACGCATTAGCTGTTGAAAAAAAACCTAAGAGTTTGTTAATATTTTTTTATTTAAAGAACATATGTTGTTTCTTTAATTGTAGTAATTTGTTTACATCTTAAATCAAATAAAGTTTTACTTCAGTTATTTTTCACTTGTCTTTTTTATAAGTTTTTCAATAGGTTATGGGCCCAGATATCGTTTGAAGAGTGAAATAAAGTAAGTATAATATGGATTTAAGATTTAGAGTTGATAAGCTTGATGGTCAATTAGCGTGGAGATGATGGAAACTACAAATGGACTTGTTGTTAAAACACAATGATGTGTTAGACATTGCTCAAGGAAAACGTATTAGACCAGAAATTCCAGCTAAGGGTGCTGAGAATGAACAAGCAACTCTTAATAAGATTAAACAGTTTGACAAAGATGATGCACTATGTCAAGTCTTACTTGTAAGTGCACTTGATGATAGGCATGTTGAACTAACAGCAACTTGTCAAAATGGTATGGATATGTGGGGAAAGCTAATTAGTGTCTATGAACAGTCTTCTAATCAAAGGCTAGATAGAACCCTAGAAGCATTTTTCACAGCAGAAAAACTCCCAGATGAAGAGTTAGTACAGTATTTTGCTAGGTTACAGTTAATATTTAGGGAAGTAAATGAGGAGCTTGTAAAGCACAAGGCAAATGAACTTCCAAACTTAGTACTAATGAGCAGAATAATGAGTTCTCTTCCAAATGAATATTTTGAATTTAAAAGTGTTTGGGAGAGTGTTAAAGTGGAAGATAGGTCAATTGATTTGTTGATTGAGAGAATTAGGCTCATTGAACAAAGATTGCCGAAGTTCACTAAAGAAACTGCATTATCGGCAAAAGTAAATAGCACTGTTGTTAGGCCTAGTCAAAAAAAATTTCTCACAAAGAGAAAAATATGAAGAAAACTGTTAAATGTTTCATATGTAAAGGTCCACATTACGCTAGTAATTGTCCCAATAAAGATAAAGGAAAGTCTTTCCATCCTAAGAACAACAATTTGCTATGCCATGTTGCAAATGAAAGGTGTGATTGTACTTTTATTGCTGACTCGGGGGCATCTCAACATATGTGTTTTTGTGCATTTTCACACCAGTAAAAGTTACTGTAGGCAACGGTGAAGTTATCGAAGCTACTGGAGAAGGAAACATTCGTGTTTTAGTGACGTTTGGTCAACAAAAAGTAGTGAAGACTTTATAGAATGTATGGTATGTGCCTAAGTTAGGTCGTAACCTCATGTCGGTGTCACTCAGTGGAAAAAGGATATACCTTTAAAGAATAACAAGATAAATGTGTATTTTTAAGAGGAAATGTTCCACAGGTGATAGGACACATGAAAAATGGTCTTTATGAACTTGAGTTTAAATTATTAGTTCCGGAAAAGTCACAAGCAGAAGCAAACGCTGCTAGTAACAGTCGACCAAGAACTATACAGGAGTGGCATGAATGTCTTGCTCATCAAGACAAAGTACATGTACAACGACATCTAAAGTTAAGAGGGATCATTGTTGACAAAATTGATGAATTTTGTGAAAGTTGTGTTCTAGGAAAACAACATCGTGATACTTATCATTCTAGAACTGTAAAACCAACAGAGGTAGGTGAATTGGTAAGTGGAGATGTTTGTGGACCAATGGAAGAGCAGTCAATTGGAGGTAGTCGTTATTGTGTAGTTTTTAAGGACTATTACACAAAATACAGACGTGTTTTCTTTGTTGAGAAGAAGTCAGATGTTCCTGATTGTGTGGAAACATATATTAATGAATGTAAAACAGCAGGACATGTTGTAAAAACTTTTATGAGTGATGGAGGCACAGAGTTTTGTAATTCCAAGGTGAAAATAACTCTTCAGAAAAGAGGAATAACTATGAGAACTACAATGCCATATACACCGGAAGAGAATGGTTCAATAGAGCGAGAGATGCGTACTCTTGTTGAAAGCGCAAGAACGATGCTGGTTAGTAAAAATCTACCTAAAAGACTATGGGCAGAAGCTATGAATACAGCTACTCATGTAATTAATCGTACAGGTCCTGTGAGAGATGGACTGACTCCATATGAACTGTGGTTCAAGAAAGGACTTGCTCCGATTAATCATTTTCATCCGTTTGGTACTGAGTGTTTTGTACATGTGCCAAAACAAAAACGGAAGAAGTGGTCAGTAAAGTCAACAGCAGGTATCCTAGTTGGTTACTGTGGTGAGCGAGACGGTTACAGAGTTTATGATGGATGGAATGTCATAATCAGTCGTGATGTTGTCTTCAAGCCTTTGATGAATAGTAGAGCAGAGGGCAAGGAAAATGATAAGGCAGTGATTGAGGAAGATGTATCCGTTTCTATAAAACCAGAAGTTGTTGATAAGTTTACTGAGTCCGAAGTCAAAAATCAGTTTATAGATAATACAAGTTCAAGTTCAGAAGTTTCAGCCTCTGAAAGTGATAGTCAAAATTTAGATGTTGAAAATGAAGATCATGTAGATGGTAGTGGTGAATTTAATCGACCAAAGAGACAGTGTCAACCTCCCACTTACTTAAAGGACTATGTGATGTTAGCTGAAGCTGGACCGACCTATGGAGAAGCTGTAAGCAGTCCAGAGTGGTATCATTGGCAATCAGCGATGAATGAAGAGATGGGGTCTCTTCATGAAAATGATGTTTTCAAACTTGTATGTTTACCCAAAAATAAAAGAACCATAGGAGTAAAGTGGGTGCTTACAAAGAAGAGCAATCCAGAAAGATGTAAGGCAAGGTTAGTTGCTAAGGGGTATGCTCAGAAAGAAGGTGTGGACTATTTTAGTACATACAGTTCAGCTGCAAGATTTGATACTATAAGGACAGTATTGAATATGGCTGCTCAAGAAAATATGTACTTAAAACAATTTGACGTGAAGACAGCTTTCTTGTACTCTAAGTTAGATGAAGAGATATATGTTAATCAACCAGAAGGCTATGATGATGGCTCAGGTAAAGTGTGGAAATTAAACCGTAGTTTGTATGGGTTGAAGCAGAGTCCTAAATGCTGGAACAAACGGTTATCTAACTTTATGAAATCTCAAGGTTTTAGAGCTAGTACGACAGATCCTTGTCTATTTATTGGAGAAGTTAACAATCAAAAGATGTTTGTTGTTATCTATGTGGATGATGGACTTATCTGTGGAACTGATGAAAAACAAGTTGATGAATTTGTTCAAAACCTGAAATGTGATTTTAAAATCAAGGTAACAGATCCTGAAGTGTATTTAGGAGTTGAGATCAAAAAGAGGAAAGATTCGATCACACTTAGCCAGAGGGCATACATTGATCAAGTTTTAGAAAAGTATCGGATGGCTAACTGTAATCCAGTGTCAACACCTGTTGACGAGTTTGAATGTGACAAAGAAGAAAAGTCTTTAGCAGCTGGTGTGCCATATCGAGAAGCTATTGGCAGTCTAATTTACTTGACAAATACCCGCCCAGATATTTGCTATGCTGTTAGCATGGTTGCTCAACATGTGAATAGCCCAAGTATCAAGAATTGGTCTCAGGTTAAGCGGATTTTCAGATATCTGCAAGGTACAAAGGACTATGTCTAACAATATAAGAAGGGAGATCAGGTTCTTAATTGTTATAGTGATGCAGGTGACCAGGAAAGTAAAAAATCTCGGTCAGGCTGTATATGTATGTTTGCTGGAGGAGCAATAAGTTGGTTCTCAAAGAAACAAAATTGCATTTCTCTATCCACAACAGAGGCTGAATATGTAGCGGCCAGTGAAGCAGATTGTTTGGCTGAAAAGTTTGTTGGAAGAAATGAAAGGTTCTTCAGTTGAAGCTAACTTGTACATTGACAATGCTGGTGCTGTAAAATTGACTCAGAATCCTGTCATGCACGGAAGAACAAAACACATACGTGTACGATATCACTTTGTGAGAGAGAACCATGAGAAGGGTGTTTACAAGGTTGAACACGTACCAGGCAAACTTCAGTTAGCTGATTTTTTAACAAAAGGACTTGTTGGTAGTCGATTAAAGGATTTACTTGAACTCTCAGGTTTGAGGGCATGTTGAAAAAAAACCTAAGAGTTTGTTAATATTTTTTTTATTTAAAGAACATATGTTGTTTCTTTAATTGTAGTAATTTGTTTACATCTTAAATCAAATAAAGTTTTACTTCAGTTATTTTTCACTTATCTTTTTTATAAGTTTTTCAATATTAGCAAGTCGACTTGAGTCTTCACTGAATGACAAATACAAATTGATTGACTCGCATTAGTTTTAATGTTTCAACAGGAAATCAACCGACTGTTGTGTTGTCTGATACAAATAGAAGCAGAACAGGCCAGCAGGTTATATGGAATATCAATTTCCTGTTGCATCAGGTGGTCTTGCGCATCAGTTAAATTGTATCAACTGATGCAAATAAACTGATGCGGCTATTTTTCGCCATCCCTAGCTGACGAACATAGTGGCCGAACAGGCGAACAACACTGAGCTACAAACCCTTCCCAAATATTCCTAACGTAACCTGGCCGCTGGATGACAGCTGACCGACCACCCAACGTTGCCTGAGAATGTGAATGTCAAGAAAAATGTAAGTATTGTGTTGACAAAATACTGCAGAGAAACGTAAACATAGAATTATATGTTATCATGCTGGTTGCCTATATTTTCATCTTTCTGATATAACTAGAAGTGGAGGTTCATCTTTCTGTAGTGGTGGGCCATTTTTCACTGTGTCGGAAGCGTATTAAAATAAAAACATAATAAAAATCTATAATATATTCAAATACTATAAATTTATACATCATTTTATCAGGAAACAGCACAGAAGAATCATATCACAGAACAAGGTTAAACATATTTTACTATAAAAATATGTTTAACCCTTATAGTGCCGGGCCATTTTTGCATTTCCTATGCGAAAAGTGCCAGGCCAATTTTGGCAAAAATGTAAGGTTCCAGGTAAACATTTATAGAATCCATGTTTTTATTCATATTTATATAAATTCTTTTTTAAATAACCTTTCTTTGTAATAAATTTTATATTTTTCTAAAAACCTTTTGAAAAAGAAAATTTTTAAATTTTTTTTCGTTTGAAGGTCCATATGTTAGTTATAATTTTATTTTAAAATATTGTCCTGAACGGCATTTTATAGAGCATTTAAAACTGAACTAATACATATAATTTCATTTACTATACTTCTAAAATTATCTCTTTACAACCGCTTACTTAACCGATCAGAATATCAGCAGCACGTGCACTGACATAACCTAACCTAATAGTTACGTGTCTGTCACGGAACAGTTACGTCATCTAGACACAGTCCAAGAGCGAAACTGCGTGCAGCGGTCATTGGCAAAGCGTCTGGTATTATTCTGGCGGCCATTTAATAAAACATAACGATGCACTATAACAAATACAGCGTCTCACAGCGACGCTGGCATTTCTCGCACTAGTAAGGGGCGTCGCTGACAGCGATTCCCGGCACTATAAGGGTTAACCTTGAAAAAAAACACGTTTGTTATGTAAAATGATAAATAAATAAAATAAAAAAATTCGTACAAAAGTGAGGACCATACTTAGAAAATAATCAAAATATATTTCAAGATAGCCAAAAGTTGCTAAATTTTGTCTGCTTTTAGAAAATGTAAAGAGTTGAATAGGCCAGTTTATTTATTTATTAATTTTTATTTTATATTTGTAACTACCAAAAAGCGTACCAGCATTAGTGTATTATATTAGCATTAGTGTATTATATTAGCATTAGCGTATTACATCAACAATCATGTCTGCAAAACAAGGAGGATCTTGAAAAATATAATTGAGGAAGTAAGCTGATCAGTAAGATAAACTTGTCCCCTTTCCAATGGTACCTAGATAAATTTGCTACGTTAATCCGAACATACTCTTTGACCTGAAATATGATGAGTGTGCGTGTTGTTAAAAATTGAACAACTGCCTCTACCTTTACCTTCCTCTTCGCCACCACTCTCCTCAAGACAGGGGGCATGTCAGTTCTCTTCGGGCATAGCCCAGGATTGGTCAAGTCTATGGTTGGACAGGATAGCTCACAATCCATGTTTAGTATGTGTTATTTTATATGTTCATGTATATATTAAAGAATTCTTCTTTTGTATAACATGGATATGCTGTTAAATATGCAAATAGATTTTTTAAATTTGGTTTTGTTTTGTCTCAGTACTTTTATGTTATGTTATGCACCATTTCAAGTGCAGTCTGTTTCGCTCAAAAATGTACGACTGCCATTTTAAGGGTTAAAATTCTGGTGGGAAAAATTAAAATTATAAAAATTAATATAAAAAACAACTTGTATGAAATAAATACACACACACACATATAAATCTCTTATATTTAGTAATATTACATTTGGTTATTATGATGTTTCTTGCCATCTAACAACATTTGAAAACTGTCTGAAATAGGTCAAGAATTGGCCATATTTAACGAGATATGATTTTATTCTACGAGAGTTGTGTATTTTACCGAAAAAACCGATGTCATAGCTTTTAGTAGTTTAGAAATAATTTCTATTAATTTAAATGATTTTATTTTAATCATCTTTTTAATTTGACGTTTTTGCGCTGAATAAAAATTGTGAATTGCAATTAGTGGCTATTATTTGATAACTATACAATCAGTATATAAACACCTTTCAGGCTATTAACCCTTGATCCGGGTAGGAAATTGTCCTGTAACGGGTAGGCCATTTTTGCCAATTTGCAAGCGTTTATTATAAAATTCTTAAAAAATAGTAAATTACAATAAAAATACTTATGTTTGGTATCAGTATGTTCACAAGGATATAGGCTATCATATAGTGTACAAACATAACAAAAAAAGTTATTTTCTTTTTCTGCGGAATGTAACATTTGAAAAAAACTTTAACTCGTGAAAAGGGTAGGGATACCCCATAGAAACAATGTTGTGATAATAAAATAAGAAATGTGAGATAGCCTAAATGTCTTAAATTTTATCTAGTTTCAGAAAATATATACACTATAAATAATATAGTTATAAATAAATTTACTAGAAATCTATAACTGCAACTATACAGAAACCTAAAAATTTATTACTGCAGTTTGATAATACTAAAAAAATCATACAAAGTTTCTACCAATACTATACAGTTCATTTATATACTAATATTAAGCTATGAACTTGCTCTATCAAATAAATACATTCATTTAAAGCCTACATTAGTAGGCTAATTAGCAATAATAATAACAAATTATGTACCGTACAAATAAAATACAAATTATGGTTTTCAAACCAGCAGCATGGTTTTAGAATCAGCAGGAGTACCACCTCTGCAGCATCTTCCCTTTATAATCAAATAGTTCGAGCCTTGGATGATTCACAGAGAACATGTGGTGTTTTCTGTGATTTGTCCAAGGCTTTTGACTGCGTTGTGCATAACATTCTTTTGGAAAAACTCAATCATTATACATTTTCTAAAACTTTATTGCAATGGGTTAGTTCATACTTGTCAAACCGAAAACAGAGGGTGGTCATTTTAAAGGATTCCATGCTGTTCAAATCAGATTGGCAAAATGTAACAATGGGTGTACCACAGGGGTCAATTTTAGGCCCTATTTTATTTATAATTTACATGAATGACCTGAGCAGTAGTGTTGATGCAGATCTGATTCTTTACGCGGACGACGCAACAGCCATACTTAAAGCAAATAGCATATCTGAACTACAATAAATAACAGAACAAACAATAAATAATCTGTCCTTTTGGTTTAAGAATAACAGATTGAATCTAAATTTTGAAAAAACCAATTTGGTAAAATTTCAAACTACTCAATGTAAAGATCCAGCAAAATTTAAAGTTCAAATAGACAACAGTTTTGTTAATTCTACAGCGTCAACCAACTTTTTAGGAATAACATTCGATTAAAAACTAAATTGGAAATTATATCTAGAGTCTGTAAAAAAGAAATTAAACTCAGCTTGTTTCCAAATGTCAATCTTGAGAAGTGCAACTGATCTTGGTACAAGATTAATGGTTTATTATGCTTATTTTTACTCTATAATGCAATACGGAGTTGAAATTTGGGGATCAGCTGCCACCTTAAATAGTATTTTCAAAGTCTAAAAAAAAATTATTAGGATTATGACGTTTTCAAAACTGAGAACATCTTGTAAACCTCTATTTAGAAATTTGGGACTGCTTACCCTACCTTTATATATTTTTAAATGTATTTTATTTTATTTACTAACCCCCAACCCAATATAAGCCAACATCAATACATTACAAGAAATAAAGGGGATTTTATACACAATAAGCATCGCCTCAGCTTGTTTCAAAGTTGTCCCTCTTATATGGGAGGGCAATTTTTTAACAGACTGCCTTATGAAATTAAGTCAATTGAACCAATGTCTATATTTAAAAAATCACTTAAGCAATATTTAATAGAAAATGTGTTTTACTCTGTTAAAGAATTTATTAATCCTGACAGTATATTATGATGAATGTGAGGTAGAAAGTTGAAATATGTATTTTTTAGTGTTTATATCGCATTTTGTAAATATTTGTTAGTATTTAAGGATTATTGACAATGTCACCTGTTCAGTAGCACTGCTATGTATTTTGAACGTTTTTTGTGACAATAAAGCAATTTGAATTTGTACAGTAGCGAGATTCTCAAGTGAACGAAGCAATAAGGCAATATGGCGGGACTAGATAAATGTCCTAAATTTTATCTAGTTTCAGAATACCGTAAATTATCAAATGTCGAACACCGAACAATCGATGAATGATGCATATAGATGTTTTCAGCATGTAATGTAGTTTCTATAGATGCCAAAAATATTGCCGTAACCTATCAGGTATATATTATAACAACGTTTCTTTTGGGCAGGATAAGGCAGGCAAATTAAGGGTTAAGAAAAAAAAACCGAATTCACCTATATTCCTGCTGTAGGGACGACTGGCAGGCCGCCCAGGAGGACGGGCACCCAGGCACTCGTATTTTACGCAAATTACAAATTTTTGTGCGCAAATAGACAATCAGGATAGGTTAGGTTATGTTTGGTTAGGTAAGTAAAAAGTGTATTTTATGGGCTGACAAAAATTTTTATTGAAAAACCAGTTGTTCATATTCAGCACAAAAAATGTGTTAGATGACAAAACAATTTTTAATAAGTTGCAGTTTTTTTCACTTACAGATGAAAAACTATTATTTTGGTAAAAAGTGAGTATTCCAAACTTGAAATCAACCTCCTTAAGAGATATAAAATAATTATTTCAGAACTTTTTCAACGATAAATCGTATTTTCAGAAGTTGTAAGAAAGTGCTTAATTTTTCACAGTTGTTTGTTACATCAGGCAGATGATAACAAAGGAACTACTAACCCTAAAACACTAATTTTCCTATTTAAATATTTGTTGTGGAAGAATGGAAGGGAGGGTTTTCAGGAAGCCAGGCACCTGAATTTAACACAAATTTAAAATTCTTGTACAGTAGTGGATTTGGTTAGACCACATTAGGTTACGTTCATATGAAAAGTAAATTTTGTTTATATATAGAATAACAAATATATCAAAATCGATATAAGGTTGATATTTATATATGTATTTTTGGTCTGTGTCAATATATATACAGGGTGGACAGAAGTTAGTGTTAAAAAATTTTTCTGGTGAAACTACCACATATTAGTGACAAAAAAATGGAAATATTATTATCTTCACCCCAACCATGTTTAATAAATAGACATTTTTTTTTTAATAAACATGTTTTGTTTTAGTAAAACTTAGTTTTCACCACTAATCATTAACATTTTTTCCTTTTTGGCGTGTTTTTTTGAAATCTACACAACATTTTACATAGGAATTCAAGGCAAAGAAATTTTTTATTGTGAGTTTATTATAAACGAATTTGTGACAAAGTGAAATTTTAGACTTTTTTAAAAATAGGTCCCAAGATATACAGGCCGAGGACTTCCTTAAAATAGTTACTGAAGAGAGGCCAATAACAGAAAAAACTTTCCCGTTTTTTAAGCTTTAAAATGATGTAATACAACTGTACTCTCATACTCGTCTTCTAATGGTTAATACAGAATCTATCCTGAAAAACAAGGTTAGCTTAAAATGCCAAGGGATCATTGAAGTAGTCAAAATAACATTATTTTTTTTATTCACTACAGTACGTATATTATTCACAAGATCAACACCTAAAAATAATGAAAGAAGAAAAACAGAAAATAATGTAATCTACAGAGTATGCTCAAACTGTGTGCCTCCGTTTCTTATGCAAGCCCTTGCACGCTTTCTCATGGCCCTGACCGTCACATTCACAGTTAATTTGTCTCGCACCTTTTGGGCAGCTACCTGAATTATGTTTCTCATTTCTTCTTCTGAGTTCAAAGGGGCTGAATAAACTTCATTTTTCATCATCCCCCAAACAAAGAAATCCATAGGAGAGAGGTCAGGAGATCTGGCCGGCCAAGGTATGGTTCCAGCGCGACCTATCCACATAGGGTAGTTTTCCGTCAGCCATTGTCGCACATCATGGATGAAATGAGGGGGAGCACCGTCTTGCTGGAAAATGATGTTGTCCCTCTCGTTATAGTCCAGACCAAGTCCATCCAGAAGTGTGGGCAAGGTATGTTGTAAGAAATCTAAATAAGTTTGACCGTTTAAATTTTCTGGAAAAATGTGCGGGCCTATAAGTTGTTCCGATGACACCGGCCCATACGTAGACTTGGAAACTTTGAAAAGAACTTTCTCTGGACACTCTTGGATTTTCTTCGGCCCAGTGATGCATGTTATGCGTGTTGAAAACGCCAGCCCTAGTAAAGGTAGACTCATCAGTGTACAGGATCTTTCTCAAAAAGTGATATTGCTCAATATCACTGTTGAGCAGCCAGCGACAGAACTGTACTCTTGGAGCATGATCATGTGGTTTTAATGATTGAACTTTTGTAAAATGATACGGATAAAAATTATTTTCATGTAAAATACTTAATATCTTGCCCTTGGAAACACCAAGTTCGCCGGCAAGTTGTCGGCTGCTTGTTTCAGGATTTCGACGAACTAAATTTAGAACTCGATCATCCAAGCCTACATCTCGGAGAGCAGGACCTACCTCGTTTGGCTGCCTGTGAACACTTCCTCTCTCCAACAAACGCTGATGTAGCCTCGAAAAAACTTGAGTACTAAGCACTCTACGATCTGGATAACGTAATTGGTATTCTCTTTGAGCAGCCAGTGCATTTCCGTCACAAAAACCATACACGAAGTGCATCTCCGCATACTCTCGCGTTGAAAACTCCATGACAGCTTCTACTCTACTACAAAATTAACAGGAAACAGGCTACAACAGATAAGGCCTGCTGGAAAACAAATTAAAACCGGAACAACTTTGTTTCTATGCAGTTCTCCCCTTTTGAATGTGGGTATAAGAGAAAGTGGACTTTGGATGATCTGATAAGATTAGTATTTGTGTGGTATTTACTAAGCTATGGAAAGTAATTCACTGTTTAAATATGAAATTTCAACATTTATAGGCATTACCTTAAATTTAAACTGTATTTTGACTACTTCAATGATCCCTTGGTATTTTAAGCAAACCTTGTTTTTCAGGATAGATTCAGTATTAACCATTAGAAGACGAGTATGAGAGTATAGTTGTATTACATAATTTTAAAGCTTAAAAAACGGGAAAGTTTTTTCTGTTATTGGCCTCTCTTCAGTAACTATTTTAAGGAAGTCCTCGGCCTGTACATCATCTGACTTATTTTTAAAAAAGTCTAAAATTTCACTTTGTCACAAATTCGTTTATAATAAACTCACAATAAAAAATTTCTTTACCTTGAATTCCTATGTAAAATGTTGTGTAGATTTCAAAAAACACGCCAAAAAGGAAAAAATGTTAATGATTAGTGGTGAAAACTAAGTTTTACTAAAACAAAACATGTTTATTAAAAAAACAATAAAATGTCTATTTATTAAACATGGTTGGGGTGAAGATAATAATATTTCAATTTTTTTGTCACTAATATGTGGTAGTTTCACCAGAAAAACTGTTTAACACTAACTTATCTTTTCCTTGTTTATCAACAAAACCATGGAATAGTAACAATCGGTTTTTGGTTTCTATTGTATAGTACATCATTTATATTATAAGATACAAAAACATTTATGTATTCTGCAACTAGCTAAGTTTTATAGTCGATTTATGCCATTGAATAATTTAATCTACCATTTATTTCTCAATGTTATAAAACAGAACAAGGCTCTTTCAATATATTTAGCAATAGTAATTTGAACAGAAAAAACCTGTTTGATGCTGTTTGATCCACAGTATGATGGGAATAGCGGTTTTGCTTCATTTTGTATCTAGACATATGTACTGAGATGTCAATGTTGTCAGGAAGCATTTGTCCAAACACTTGTATTTATGCTATAAGTTCATTGAGTGAAAATGGTAAGAGTTATGATTGTGTTTTTAGACACAATCTGATTAAAACACAGTTAATTCATTAAGCTATGAGCCCTATGCTTTCAACTTACACTTGTGAATTTCGACCTGTATTAGAGCAATCAATGTTAAATACCAAGTACCAATAGGTGATAATTATATTTTAAAAACATTTTGTTTGGTACAGCGCACATATCTTGACTATCCTCCTCCCCTTGTCTTCGTCGCTCTGAGTCTGATCCTTGGTATTAAAATACATCCATTGTCCACATTAAAATAATTTGATAAGGTTTAAATTTAAAATTAATAATATTATAAATTATACCTCAAATAGATACACACAAGCATTTATCTTTTGTTTATCAGAATAAACGTGATTGAAACATTTGAAGGCTGAAGAGAAACTATTGAATCAGAGGTTCAAGATAACTGGGAACTTATCCAATAATTGATTGGAGAAAAAGAATCATCCGGTTGTCAGTTAGAAAATCTCTAAACCATGTTTTGCATTGTTTACTTAACATTTCATTTTTCAATTTAATGACCAAATTATATTGGAGATTTTTAAATATATACCATTGATTCCTAATAAAATAGCCATGCAAACGAAACGGTGGTAAACCTTAAAGGGATTGTCTACTGAAAAGTAATATATGTATTTCCTTATAATTCTTACTTTTTATACTTTTATATGATAATTAGGTGTAAATGATGAAGAAATAGGCAATTTTCAAAATTTTCATAATTCTACATATTTACATTTTTAAAGATAACGTGAGTGTTTTTTTCAAATTGATATTACTTGAGAACTATAAGTCCAAACTTATTGTTCTTGGTGTCAAACGTTAGGTAATAATAAGACCTAAACCCTCATATTATATCATATTTGTATTTATATGGCAGCTACAAATAAAATATGTTACAAAATCTTTTTTATAAATTGAAACATTAAACTTTTTATTTTGATTTAACCATACAACATATAACCTCAAAATTAATGTAGGTTTACACTTATAGCTATATAGTGTACAAATTCATTAAAATTAACGTAATTTACCAGCTATATATCAAATATTTAGAGCTATATAACAGAAAATGAGCTATCCGATGGTTGGCGGTAAACACAAAAGAAAACTGGTAGCCCGGCTATGTAGCTTTACTAGAAGTGCTTTTTTTTTTATTTCTTACATTCTTCTTACATTCTTACATAAGAGACGCCGACACAACGTTGTGCGTATTTTAAGGCGAATATGAATGGTTTTATGAGTGTAGGATGAGTGTAGATGAGTGTAGTCTGGTTACTAACTGAGTTCAACTGTTCCTCAGAAAGGGCAATTTATTAATAGCCCAACATTTTGTAGCAGATCTATATGTAGCTCCCTTTACACTTCATTTCCGACAGCTCCAGTACTGTCTGAGCATTGGTGCAGGGTTGCAAGGACGCTAAACTACTCTCTCTGTTTCACTTTAATTCGTGTTAGTTGAGTTTTAGGAGAAATGGAGAATCTATTTAGTGAATTTGAGTGGAGTAAAGAAATAAAGTACTGGTCATTCTTAAGAAATTTTTAAAACTTCCAGCACAGAGAAGCTCATAACACATAGACGCATGTTCCACTACACCATCTTCATTAAAGTCCTTAAAAAAATTACTACCAATATTTATTCCTTGCATCGAGATAAGGTCTTACTTTACCCATTATCTACATCTTCTTTTTGTAGCTAGCACGACTATTCCAGAAGCAGCAAGAAGTACTTGATTGCTTGGCATCTTCAGGCGAACTAATCTGCTACACAAACAGCAAATCTTAAAAAAATTATAGCAAGAGATATAGCTCAGATATGTAGCCGAGCTCTAAAGCTGGAGAGCTATATTAGCTGGGCTATATAGCTCTCCAGCTATATGTGTAAAACTGGCTTTATTTATTTATATATGAAAATTACAACTATTGGTCTCGCTAAGAAATTCTAATCAGCAAGATCCACTGTACCAAATAAATTAATGCTATTTTTAATTTATATAAATGTCCTAACAAAAAGAAAACAAAAGTTGTAATAGATAACAACATAATACTAATACATGGTGGTACTAGGGGGGCTTCAACTAACTTAACTAATAATGTGGATTTATCCTATAATCAATTAATGTATACATATTTATAAAACATAAGTGCCAGCTGTATTGTGCTGACCGAGCCAAGGGCGCTTTCTCTGTCCACATTGTCTCATGAATCATTTGCTCTCCGAATATTGATACAATTGCATTGTTCAAAACCAGTGATAACAAATTTTTGACTGTATTGTTTGGACATTTCATGCACTCAAATATCTAATCTTGTTTGTTAGACTCCAGACAGGAAAGTTCGCTGTGCTTTTGATTTGGTACAGCTTTGTCCCTTTTATAAGTGACTGTCCAGTGTTCATATTGTGTAAAAAAGCTGTGCGGTACAAAGGAGATTCTATTATATGTAAAAATTAATAAGTGCAGTGAACAGTGATAGTATGTGCATAGATAGATAACAGCATGGTTAAAATCTAAATTTGGAATATTCAACCATGAGGTAATTTGGTACTTTATCATATAAGACTGTGAAATACATTTGCTTGGCAACCAAATAAATATAAATTTGACAATATAACAGAAAAATATAAATAACAATAAAATATCCCTAACAATGCAAACATGATTTCTTTGAACCTTAACAACTCATATAGGTAACAAAAGTGATAAAATTACAATTTAACAACAATATAACAAATAATTAAAATATGAAAAACTTAACAACACTAAAATTATATATATAAATAAGAAGTTGAAATCGACTCTTTAACTAAAATATCAAACAATAAACCATGTACACTAAGCCCGAACTTCAGTAACAAATATGAACAACAGCAAGCTAAACTATGGTAACAAAGTAATGATTACAAAAACAATGCAATAAAACGAATATAAATAATTTTTTATGGAAAAAATGGTTTAAATGATTGATTTTTTTTCAAAAAGTCCTTTTCCAAAAATACAAAAATTGTACAGCACAATTGTTGTATATATCATATCCCAATATATCATACATATACACTTTGAACTTATACATACACTAATATTAATAAATGCGGACATAAACAAATATCATTTTACCTGCAGAGTTAGCCAGTCATAACAATAGAATTTAAATTTTTCAATATTTTGTTTCATCCAGTATCCTCTGGTAATTGGTTAAATAATATTGGTATTATAAGTTCAGGTAATCTTTCACCAAACACAGATTTTATTATTATTTCTTTAAACCTTTTTCTAAACCTCAAATTTAAATTATTATATTTTGTGTTCGTAACTTTGAATTCATTACTCTGAAAATGAAATAGCTCTACATTGCATAGTTGTAATATAATTTCAGGGAAAGAGTTCTGCTCAATACAAATAATGCCCTCCTATCCATGACTTCCTCTTCAGCCATTAGAACTCTCAAACAATTTTTCTTGATTTTACTAATATCATCCAAATAACATTTCGCTGCTGTGCCATATAAAATTACACCGTATCTCTCTTGTGATTCGATCAAAACTTTGTAGATTGATATACATTCTTGTATTCCTAAGTAACTTTTTAGTTTATGCATAGTTGCTAAAAAAGTGTTAAGTCTATTTCTTAATTTTGCTATGTGCTCTTTCCACGTAAGCCCTGTATCGACTGTAACTCCTAAATAATCATACTTGCTAACTAGCTCCAATTTTGCACACTTGCAATCATCTAGGGGTAGAATATTTTGTAAACGTACACAATCATGACATTATAACACCGGGGACCTCGCAATTGTTTTATTTCTTAGATGCAATCTCACTAATACAGTTTTCTTAGGGTTTATGACCAATCCTTTATCATAAGCCCATTTTATCACACAGTTAGTCATGTTGTTATCGTTTCTGAACTTCCTCATAGGATTTGTGCGATGCAATTAACAAAATGTCATCTGCAAATGCCAATGTTTTACTGTATGTTGTCGTCTTGAATATTGAGTTAACAAGTATTAAAATTAAACATGGCCTAGTACATTTCCTTGAGGCACACCGTAGCTTGTATTAACTTGATTACTATACACATCATCTATTTTAACTTTATAGCTTCTATTTGTTAAGTATGTTTTAAACCAGGACAAATAGTTTTCTTGTATACCAATCTTATTCATTGCTTCCGTTAACGCACCAGTTTCTATTGTATCAAAGGCTTTTGACAAATCTATAAATAGGGCTAAAACGTGATTACCTTTGTCAATTACTGTGGCTACATAATTTCCAAATTCATTAAATAGATCTTTAGAACTTTTTCCTTTTTGAAAAGGGTATTGGTCTCTATGTAGTATATTATTCTCTCAAATATTTGTTTAAATACTGAATCACATACCTCTCAAAATGTATGTTATATAAATAAATAACGCTTCAGATATTAGTTGTAATGTGTTTTTGTGTTCTTAAAACATCAAATATTAAAAAACAATAAAAATTATCTTTTTTCAGTAGACAATCCCCTTAATTTCATTATTAATACTGAATAACTGATAATAATTTATGTTAGATTCAATTATTTAATACAATGACTTTACATTTAGGCCTATAATGATGTTACTATCATACTAACAAGATAAATATATAGTAATTTTATTTGTATACTCAAATTGTTTAATTATTTAAGTATTTTACCATTTCAACAAAACAACTAATTTAATTTATATTATTATTGTTGCATTTTAATGAATGATTGTTCGTTGTATGATTGTCCTTTTGAGTTTTGTTTGGACAGTCCTGCTTAACCAATTATATAATTCAATCAAGCAGTTGTGTCTCACTAAATCAATAGACGTTATGTGAGTTTTGCTCATTGTTTGCATTTAAATTTAGATTGTTATACTGGAATCTTCTAGCAATTTGTCTTATAATGACAAATGTTATGTTAGACATGCAGAGGATGAGCTGGCATCAGTTTCAGCAGACTGTTGACTGTATAAGCTCGCTGAGAAGAAGACTCTTAGTTACAATGTACTAATACTTAATTACTGTTAAGTTCAAATAAGTAAAGTATTACAACTTAAAGTAGGTTTGTAGACGTTGGAGACTCCATCATGGAGACTCATCATTTTGATAAGAAGAGATAAGCATCTCTTCTTATCAAAATATCAGTAATCACTATAAATATACGTCATCTATTTGGATGTTTTTTGTTTTATATAATATTTATATTTGTAGAATAGGTTATATTTTTGTGGATGCCAGGCTCTGTGTACATTTTAGCTTCTAGATTAAACTCTGTAAAATTATTTTATGTATTTGTATTGTTTATTTATGTTTATTTATTATTTTTTAAAGACTAATTCTTAATATACCATTCATACAAAAAGTTACAAGTCAATTTACCTTGTGAAAACCAGTTAGAATGATATAAATGCATGCTTTTAGCTATAAACAGTTTTCCTTAAAAACAGAAGTCTACATTAAAAAACTCAACTAAAAATCATTGACTAAGAGCTACTGTTGCCAAATTAGTTATTACATTGGTATTAACCCACCCGGAAAACCATTCACGTAAAGTGGTAAACGCCCACCCTACATATACAGTGGTAATGACATAGCCATAACATTTAAATTAACGGTTATAGAATATTATGGTCTATTTTAACTTTGAAGTCTTAGTCAAAATTCACTTATTATTATTATTTGTAAAGATGAAAATCTTTCTGATCCATCGTAGTTTCAATTTAAATAAGTTAAAACAATTACATAGTCTCACATTAGTTTTTACTTATAGCTATGTGTACTAATGCAACAGATGATTGATAGTTAGTGAATGCTCGTGTATCCATAGTAGAGAAAGATAACTTGCCCTTGTAACATACCAAGTAATTTCGTTATCTCTCAGTGATAAGAATATAGCCTAGGCTAATTAAGCTATATGTCCTAAGTTCATATTGGCATATCGTTCCATCATTACATCAGTTTAATAATGAGATAGTCGTCGTATAAAATAACGTTCATTTCCTTATTTAGAAATATCTTTTAATTTAGTTAGCTTCCGTACAAAAGCTTGTTATAAATTTTAGGGAACACTTAATTTTTCAAAATTAATTATTTAAAATTATTTAAATAATTAAAATTAGACTGGGACATTCAAGCAAAGGTTATTTGCCCGTGATGTAAAAATAGGGAAAGAAATAAATGAAGGTGATTGTAGTAAGGGTGAAACCAACCACTAGGGAAAACTCAGTTATGTATTAAAGCTTTATGCTGTTAATAAGTCATTACTCCTTAGACACCAAGTAAATCAATTCATATGGTCCAGGACCTCATACAGAGATTGGCAAAGAAGCGGTCATTTAAAGAATGGTAAAACGTGTTTGCATTGTGCTTCATTGTGTAACAAATGGTTAGGGAAAGATCATGCTCCTCTGCTAATGATATCAATAAAAATGTATAGTTATAAAGACTGCAACTTAATGTTAGAACTCCCCTGAACTCTTCTTGTGATCATTACCTGGATATACCTTTAAATAATTGTCAGACTTAGCAACAAAGTTTGAACT
Source organism: Stictocephala bisonia (assembly GCA_035578905.1). Lineage (NCBI taxonomy): Eukaryota > Metazoa > Arthropoda > Insecta > Hemiptera > Membracidae > Stictocephala > Stictocephala bisonia. The sequence goes on from JAQJVL010000105.1 coordinate 1,386,049, forward strand.
GAAGGTTTGTTATTGATGGCACATCAGTTACTTGGCCTTGGCCCTGTGTGTGACTTGTGTCTATATTAACAGTAGTATTTTATATTTTTCAGGTAATAATAGTTAACTGTATTTTATGTAGGCCTACATATATATCAAGAAAAGTAACTGAACAAATATTTAATGTTGTTTTTATTGCCAATGTTATACTTATTGGAGAAAAGATTCCTTTTAAGGGCAGTGTTTATATCCATTTTTATAACTCCTTTCTTAGTATACCTATAATACAAAATCTGCATGTTATTTTAAATTTGAAGTCAATCAGGCATATATAGCTTTGGAGATCTCATGATGAGTCAGTGATTTATATTCAGTATGTATATATATGTAATTTTATAAATAAACTTGGTTATTTCTAAGTTTACTAATTTAAATGGTGGAACATTGGAAAGCTGATCTGTATAAATATATGAATGCAGGATGGTTAGTTCAAAGTAAAATGATCTGTTTACTAAAGAAAAGGCAATTGCCAAATTAATTGCAGTTAGAGAGTACATAGGAATGTATTTTTTCTCTTTTATTGTATTTAAGACATATTAATATTAGCTAGTAAATAATTTGTTCTTTCCAGATCATCAAGAAAATTAATAAAATGACACGTTTTAATCCGGTTACACACGTTATCTTCGATTTGGATGGCCTTTTGATTGGTAAGTAAAACAATTAATTGCTTCCTAGGAAAGAAATCTTGAAATTAAAAAAATGCATTTTTGTACTATAAGAAGTTTCAGTTTATATAAAACAAAATATAACTCTTCTGCTACTCTTAAATAATAGGCCCTCTTATATTATATCATGGTATTCCTATTACACTGATGATTTAACTAAGCGTATTTTTAAACAAATTAAACAATTAAACATGGTGTACCTCAAGGCTCCATTTTGGGGCCGTTACTGTTTCTCTGCTATATGAAAGGGCTACCTAGTGTAATTTCTAACGTTACAAAAAATACCATTTGCTTATATGCCGATGATGCCAATCTTCTTGTTAGTGGAAAATCAAATCATGAGATAGAGACTTCTGCCATAGATATCCTGAGAGATATTAGGAATTTTCTATCAAATCACCAATTATTGCTAAATCTTTCTAAAACTAATTTTACATATTTTAATATAAAAACCAATATCAATCCGATATTACCAACTCTGCAAATGGACAGTGTAGAAATAAAAAAGGTTGAAAACATCAAATTTCTTGGCTTGCACATAGATAGTAAATTGAGTTGGAATCATCATATTGATCATGTGGCAAACAAAATTTCATCAGGCTTATTTGCACTTTACCGGCTATCCAAATTTTGTAAACTTGAATCATTAAAGCTAATTTACTTTGCCCACATTCATTCACATTTATCTTTTGGAATTAATATCTATGGAGGAACTTTCCAAACTAACATGGACAGGCTTTTGATATTACAAAAACGTGCAATCCGCATTATGTTGAAATTAAATTGGCAAGAATCGGTTAAGGATAAATTTACAGAACTAGGTATAATGACTGTATACAGTAACTATATTTATCAATGTATTTTGTATACTGTTCAAAATTCAAGCACTGTCTCACTGGTAGGGGATTTTCACAAATACTTCACAAGGAATAGAAATAATTACTCTATACCATCTCATAGACCAGGATTCTTTGAGAAAAAAACAACATACACAGGCATAAAAGGTTATAATTCTCTTCCCAACATCTTAAAAAACTTTTCCAACATTAAAAAATTTAAAAATAATCTAAAAAATTACTTTTTAACAAAACCTTTATATTCAGTTGATGAATTCTTCCACTGAGACTACTTACATTAGCATTATTATGATAAAGTGATAAGGATGATAATTTATATATATGATGACGCCATTCTTTGTACATGATTACAAATGATGAATAAAGACGATTTTCATTTCATTTCATACTTTGTTTGGTGATACTGTGCTGGTTTAACACTAAAAACGTCTGAAAGAAAAATAATTATTGAAAGCTATTAAATATTAAATTTAAATTCTTTTGCATGACATAAATGTAGGTAGATTCCAAGTAACTATTACATTTACTGAAAATAAGGAAAACAGCACCCTTTTGCTTTGCAGAACTTAACAGACTGTATAGTTCAGTGGAAACTGGTGCCAAATGTAATATTAAAATTGCAGTCGTCAAAGAGTTCATGATAATTTAAAATAATATATTCCATTTGACACTCTTTAAATGTTATATCCTACTATGTACAATACAATGTTAGTTATCCGGCCTAAAATGGCTGCATGTCAAGCCGGATAAAACATAAGTCACAAAAAACACATTGAATAACTCATATCGGATGGAAAACAAGAGAGAAGAGCACTTAAAATTGCATGCAAATCGCAAATCCTGAAGGCATGACGAATTTTAACGTGATAAATGCAGCCTACTACATATTGGAAAAATCTTGTGTTTCGTAAGATATATGTTTTTAAAAACAACTATGATTTACTTATTTAAAATTCTAACATCATATGTTGAATTAATGTACAGTAAGTAGATGCTCTCTTAACCGGCCACTACAGGACCGACCCCCGGCTGGATAGCTGTTTGGCCGGTTAATCCAAAGTACATGGAAATTACAATAACCACTGTTTCTGCAAAGGTTACATTACGGAGGGTTACTGTGATAATGCTTATGAAACCGCGGATAATGGTACATAGCCTTAAACGAAAGTTAGGAGGCTAAGTTTTTAGAGATAATTAGATAGACTGTAATTTCAAAAAGGTTAGGACTAATACTGTAGTTATTTTAAGTGTGTATAACTGTTGTATGTTGTGTACTACTGTACTACATATTTTAAAATTTTAAGAATATTATACAGTAAACATTTCACAGTGTTGTACAGGTAATTAAGCTTCTATTAATAATCAGTTGAGAGGAGTGACTTATGCATTCTACAGTATTGTTTATTTAACATAATATACTATAACATAATATACAATAGTATATTATGTTAAATAAACAATACTGTACAATGCATAAGTCACTCCTCTCAACTGATTAGATTGAAGTAAGTAAACCCAAAATTGCCGAGTGTGTGGTGACCTGTCGGTGACTCATCATTTCTAATTAGCGGCTAGTTAAAGAGGCGGCTGGTAGATCTGAGGCTGGTTAAACGAGTGACTACTGTATAGTGTTTTCTTAAAAACCTTTCATTCAGTTTAATTTTAATCATTTTAAAAGGATGTACAGTAACTACATCCTTTAACCCTCCAGGTGCTGACATCGCGTAGCGCGATGTCAGCGCTCGCCGTTGTAGTGCTGACATCGCGTAGCGCGATGTTAGGTACGCGATCTATTTAAAACGCACTAGCGGCTTTAAACGACTGAATATTACAAAGTATGTTATATAGTATTGAAGTAGTAGAAACGCGGAACATGTTATACTCTATGGAATACGTCTTTGCTTCAAGACTGCCTCTATACAACAGTTGTTTAGAAGCATATGTTTTGTTTTCAACACACACCGATTAGTTGTTATGTGTATTGCCGCTCGGTGTTTGTTTAAATTGTAAGTTTGTTATTGTAGTCTATTATTATTGTTTTATTTTGTGTTTTATTATATTTTATCATAAAAATGAGTGAATTAAGTAGGTTTAGTGCAATAAGGAATGTCTTAGACGAACTGAATGAACAATCAGACATTGAGAGAATGTAAATATAAATAATAAATCAACTTGTCATTGCTCCAGAATGTAAATTTTTGTATATAAGATATATTTTTTAATTAATTAGTTTAGTTTTTTTTATTGATTTTCATTGTTATATTTTGTGAACTGAAAACATTTTGAGTTGTAAAAGTGAAAAAACACTACATGTTACAATAAAGTGTGTAACTTGTCATTTATTAGTGATTTTTTACATGGGACTATTTTCTATTTTATACTCTAACTGAATGTGTCCAAGAAGATAACCTATAAGATGTATATATTTTTGTGTTTATTATTAAGTTTTCTACAATGTGTCTATCTTGGATTTTCAATTTTATGTCTTTGGTGAACTGATATATGAACTCAAAGTGAACAAATTGAAAAAGAATTGTCTTCTTTGTAAAGAATAACATCCAGCAATAGTTTACCATGAAAAGGGAAGTCCCGTATAAGTATATTTTCTTATTCTATGGGTTTTTCTGAAAATAATGATATGTAATATGTACCATTTTCATTAGGTTTACAGTATTTAAAAAAATATTTTATATACAGTTGCAAACATGATGAAAAACGCCTAGCACTCAAGGAAGTTCAACCCAGCACCTGGAGGGTTAAATGAATGAGAACGTGTTTTCATCTCATCACAGTAAACAAAAGACAATACCGAGGGTGTATATGTGATGAATTCCACTTCCCTATGTATACCCCCTACACTTTTTTTGTCAGCTTGTTAATTTTAAAGCTGCGATGTATATTTGGATAAATATCAAAAAGTCATGATGGTATATTTAATGATTAATAATTTAAAGTGATCTCCTGTCACAAAGCTAAGTCCAATCCACCGAGCCATCTAAGACCTGCCTCATTGATTCTGTGTATGCTGGCTGATCCCTCCGTATGAGAAAAGGGGCACTCTGCAACTATGTGATCCATTGTTGGATGACTCCCCACAGTCACATGACTGATCTAGTGTCAATCCCCATTTATACTTCCAGTATTTGCATCTGCCAACGCCAGTTCAGAACCGATTCAAGAGTGTCCACTCCCTACAATTGAAGTTCATCCCATCTACAGGTATTGAAGGATCGTTAATAAGGAACTTATTTCGTCCATAAAAACTTCCACGCTATGGCCCAGCGAGAAGTTTGATCTGATCAACTGGAAAGCAGTATGTAGAGGTGGGTTTTGAATTTTTAAGCGATTATTGTGATGTGGGAGATCTGTATAATGGGAGGTGCGGTGCATTCAAGATCTTATTGAATTCTTAAAGTAGTGCCTCATGACGTCTTACCTCTGCAGGAGCTAAATTGCATAGCACCGGGAACCAAGGAAGTGGAGTTGGATGAGAGTACCACTAATAGCTCTCATGACTCTATTAAGTTGGACATCGACCGCTTTAGTGTGAACACTATTTAGACATATGGGAGCACTATATTCAGCAACTGAATAGACAGCAGATGTACGCAGGACGTGTGCGTTGGCTCCCCTGGTTGTTCCGGCAATATGATGTAATACATTTGTCCTGATTTTGATTTTAGCTGCTGTTTTTTGAAGATGGTTTTTAAGGTCAGCGATCAATCTAACGTTACTCCCAGGTACTGTGGATGATCATTGTGATGGAGTTTTACAGCATTTAGAAAGATGATTAGTTTTCGATTAGCCAGTCTGTTACTTAAGTGGAAGCAGGCTTCTTCGATTTTTGATGGATTAGGATTTAGCTTCCAGGTTCTGAAATATTCTTTGAGGGCTGCAAGGTCAGTTGTTAGTGTTTCTTCAATAGTTGTGAAGTACTTATGCTGGTAAAGCAATGTTATCTGGATATATACATTTTCTGACTTGTGATTGGTATGTCAGCGGTATACACGTTGAATAAAATTGGAGCAAAAACAGACCCCTGTGGCACCCATCCTTCAGCTGTCTAAAAGAGCTTTCTTCCCGATCAAGATAAAAATCTATCAAAACAAATTTTATAGATTTTTGAACATTGTTCATTGTCTAAAATTTGAACAAATGTCCTAAAACAAAACTATTTGTAAAATGAACAGATTTTATAATAACACATTGTGAGAAAATGATTTTTCTTTTCCATGGATTTTTCATGTATTAAAATCGTTAAATACGCTCTTACAGTAGTGGGGGCACACCCATCTTTGGTATTCGTATAATTACAAATTAAAGAATATAAACTAAACGGAAAGAAAAAGATTATATTGAACAGTAATAAATTAACAAACACTTTAAAAATTAAATATGTACAAAGAATCTTTCTATGTAATACTTCCCTTTATGAGAAATAGACTTCCTGCTGATCTGTTACTCTGAAATAAACAAATTGCCTACTCAGATTTTTGAGTACATTAACTGATTACATGTGATAAGGTAATGCATGATAAGTTAAAAGAATAGCTGACGCAAAACTCAAGATGTTGATGTAGGTATTACTTAGCTTGTTTATGAACGTGTTCGAGATTTGGGTTCTGGTGCTAAACATGCTTCTGCCTAGTTGTAACTTACTCTAATAAAAAAATTTGTTATTTTTTTATTGTCAAGCCAGATGAAACAGACAACCAGATAAAGCAATGCCTCATAATCAAGGTTGTACTGTACTTTTATGAAGCCATTTCTAAAATGATTAAAATTTTTATCTTTTACTTTTTACATGTACTTTTGCAGATTTAGGCAGTTAGAATTTTTTTACAGTTGTGGTTAATAAGTAAAATAATAATACATTTTTAAAATGCTTTAATTGTTATTATTAACATACACTTTTTTTAAAAGCTTTGATTCACTATGTTTATATGCCAAAATAAAAGTGATGGTCAGACTAGGTATTGCAAGAATACAGAGGACCACTTACAATATCAAACTGGCAACAACTGATACAATATAAAATGTATCAGTTATCTGAAGAATGCTGTCATAATAATGATACAATTATTCCACTCTATAAGGCATTGAAATTGTTTTGTAGTATTTATTGGAAGATTTAAATATGTAGTTTCAAACTGAAGAAATGGCCAGCGGCTAAACAATAATTAATTATTATTTAACATAATATGGTCCTAAGGTTATAGGCATTGCCAACTTCTCACGACAGTAAAAAATAAATACCTGTACTACAAACGTAGAACACACATCCATTGCACTAGTAATAGATGGCTTTAGCTTGTATTTAGTCATCTATTAAGACTAAGAACAGTATTCTTAATGATGGCTTTATGATCTTATTTAATCATCTGTTAAGACTAAAAACAGTAATTTAATTGATGGCTTTATACTGGTATTTAGTCATCTATTAAGACTATCAATATTAATTAAACTGATGGCTTTGTATCAAATTAGTAGGATTTTCTAAAAACTTGCTTACAACTTTAACTTGAGCCAATTCATCTAAAACTCTATTTCCAGAAGTCTTTTTATTATTGACTGACCCAGTTTTAACAAATTTACTAACTAAATTTTCGACATACTTATGCAATACGTTTTTTTCTGGGTGTCTTGCATTGAATTCGTTAGCAGTTCCTCTGTAATATTTACGTTGAGATCCATAAATGAAGATTATTCTAAAGTGTAAGCCATTTTAAAAACTATTTGTAACTAAAGAAAATGGCTGGTATTTAGTCATCTATTAAGACTGACAAGAGTCTTCTAAATGATAACTTTATACAATTATTTAGCATCTATTAAGATTTAACAATATAAAATTAATGTTTCTACATTGGTATTTATGTCACCTAATTTAGAGATTCCTAACCTTTATCTCCAAGGACCACTGGACACTATACAAATGTCAACAGACCATAAGATAAGGTAGATGAATGAAACTTAAATAAGATAAAATATTTCACGTTTAAAATTGCATTGAAATGTACAACTTGCAAACAGAAAATGGTAGTCAATAAGTTAGCAGTGTATCATATAGAACGAGGTCCATAAAATTATACGCAGGGTGTTCATTTGAAAACTTTGTTGTGTCAAAACCAAACAACTTAGAACTGTTTCAGGGGATATTTATTACTTATAGGCGGAACCAAAAACAAAATATTTTCAAAAATGGGGTGTTACCCCTCCTCCACTGACCCAAACTCAAAATTTTCAAATTGCAACGCATACCTTGTAATATCTCTAATGAAAACCCATAAAAATGTGGTCTTTTGGTCAAATAAATTTTGAAATCGCACCAACTGTTCAGGTGCTATGTACAAAAAACCCAATTTTTAGGCGTTTTCAAAATACCCTTTTTAATACGCCTTAAAGATAAATTAAAAATTTTAAGGCTTTGCCAAAGTAATGAAACCTACCTAATTAGATAATCTTAGTGACGTTCAAATCAATTTAGCCGTACAAAATATAAAAGCCCTACTCCTATAAAAAGTTCTGAAATTGGTGCACAGGTTGTGAAGTTGTGGTTGAAATAGTACTTTTTAAATTCCTCATTAAAGGTTACTTTATACTTTTTTCTAAAAAACCTAAGAATTACAATTTTGCTAAGTTATAAAACATACAGTAATGCATACTTACCAAACTGTGCAGTCTAGGTTTGGCCTTTATACTCTTGGAAATCCAGATAACAGCAGAAAGTTTTATTTTAATGAGTAGTCTGGTCTGTAGTGTCTGGTGCGCTAAAGGAAGTGTCTGTATTTTCTTTAATTACAAATAGTTTTTAAAATGGTTTACACTTTAGAAGAACGAGTTGAAATAATCTTCATTAATGGATATCAACATAAATATTACAGAAGAACTGCTGACGAATTCAATGCAAGGCATCCAGAAAAAAACCTATTACATAAGTAAGTAGAAAACTTAGTAAATTTGTTGAAACTGGGTCAGTCAATAATAAAAAGAGGCCTGGAAATAGAGTTTTAGATGAATTGACTCAAGTTGAAGTTGTAAGCAAGTTTTTCAGAAAATCCTACTAATTCGATACATCACATCGCTGCTGAAACTGACCTATCTGCTAGTTCAATCCACAAAGCCATGAAAATTAATACATTGTTCCCTTATAAAATGCAAATTTATTTGTAACACACTGCTGAAACAAAGATGACTTTGTAGAAGAATACAGTTCTGTGAAGAAATGAGTTAACTTATCAATTGGAATGGTAATATTTAAAAAAATATTTGTTTCAGTGATGAATGTACATCTCAACTGAATAGTTTTGTGAATAGACATAATTTCCTTTATTGGTCCGAACAAAACCCTCAATTGTTTGTAGAAGTTCAACATAATGGCCAGTAAAGATAAATGTTTGGGCAGGGATTTTGGGTGACACTATTGTTGGACCCTTGTTTATTGACGTAACAGTGAATGGATAATCATATCTAGATTTGCTTGAAAATACAAAATTGAACCTCTTATGATAGAAACCATTGAAAATCAGGAAAACAAGATCGTACAGTTAAATTTAGATGAAAACCTTCTTCGTTCCAAGTAAGATGGAGCCCCTCCTCATTATGATCTTCGTTTACATTAATGCTCAAATGGTCATTATACCGGCCGGTGGATCGGTAAAAGAGGAGCAATTGAATTTGCAAGATCACTAGACTTAAGTCCACTAGACTTCTTTTTTGTGGGGCCATTTGAAATCTGTCGTTTTAAAAACACCTCCAGTTGATATTGAGGACTAAAAACAAAGAATCGTAATGGAGTGTAGAAGCGTAATAAGGGAAACATTATGTAAGAGTTTGAAAACAGATTGTACTATTGTATGAATAATAATGGGAACCAATTTGAACATTTATTGTAACATGAAAGATAGATTTGACAACCAATGATCAAAGGTTTTTTTACACATCAATTAAAACGTAATACTGAAATTTGTAAGAGAAATTATGAAGTTAATTTTTAATACTCTAAGTAAAAATAATAATGCTAATTAGAATACATAAAAAAGTACTATTTCATCCACAACTTCACAACCTGTGCACCAATTAAAAAAATTGTAATACCAAATTACTCTGCATTTATAAGGATTTCCAAAGAGTGGTCACACACCATATCGTCCTATTTTAAATTTTTTAGTTAAATTAAGAAAAGAATCCGTAAAAATATGGATAGCGTTTTTATACTTTTTATGACTAAATTGATTTGAACTTAACTAAAATTATTTATTTAGGCAGGTTTTATTACTTTGACAAAGCCTTAACGTTAAAGCTTATCTTGAAAGCGTGTTAAAAAGGGTTTTTTGAAAACGCTTAAAAATTGGGTTGTTTGTACACAGCACCTGAACAGTTGGTGCGATTTCAAAAACTTTTTACAAAGGGCTTTATTTTTTATGGGTTTTCATTAGAGGTATTACAAGGTATGGATTGCAATTTGAAAATGTTTAGTTTGGATCAGTGGGGGGGGGGGGGGGTTAGGGGTTACACCCCATTTTTTAAAAAAGTTTTGCTTTTGGTTCCCCCATTGAGTAGTAAATATCCCCTGAAAAACATAACTTTTCTAAGTTGTTTGGTTTTGAAACAACAAATGTGGGAAGTTTTCAAATGGATATATTACATGGCTCTCAAAGCCAGCAAACATACCAATAACAAATTTTCAAAAAAACAAGACCAACAAACAAAATTAAAATATAAACAAATCTATCGTTCAAAGTACTTAAGCTCTTCAACGTGTTTTTTTTTTTTTTTTTTATATGTCCTAGTTTTTATTGATTAAATATTAATTTCAATGTTGATTGTATGTTATTTTATATGTTCTATTATTTTAATGTAAATTTTTACTTGCCTTTAATCTACTTTAAATATTATATATTCTAAATAAAAATACTGATAATTTTGAAAAAAATAAGAACAATGTGTCCTCTTCCTCCTCTTATCAAAAGTGAAAAGTTGCAAAACTAGTGTTTTATTGTGCAACTATAATAGAAACACTGATCCCATCAACTTCCACCCCCTATGTCAGACACCGTTTATTTTAGGTGGGCTCTACACCATTATGCTACAGGTGAGTGCCTGTACACAATTGCAAGGTAAAAAGTAAGAGCCCAAACTGAATTGGAACTGACAATCCTCAGTGCTGAAAAGGCCACAGTACAACGCCTTAGACTGCTTGTATGTTTCAACGCCTATGGTGACTCAGTATTATTGCGTTGATAAACCATGATGTACTAGGTACGTCAAAACACATGGAAGGGTTAAATATTGATCTCCCATCACAGAGTTAAATTCAGGTTTCATAACCATTCAACACCTGATTCATGATTAAATGAGGCAACCAATCCCCACCAAAAATAAATGTTATGGGCAATCATTAACTATGTGATCAATTGTTTGGACTTTGACTCCCCAATCACATGACTGATCATTTGCCATTCCTTTCTATTATTTTGAATAGTTGCATCTTCCCACACCGGTGTGAAAGTGACTCAACATTGTCCATTTATTACAAGGAAGGTTCATTCCATTGATGACGGTCATAGGGTCTGATAACAGAAATTGTTTTAACTACCAAACATATCCCAAGTTAATGCACAGTTGGTTTTTGGTGAAAATTCATTAAGATTGATTGGGAAGCTAGTTGAAGAGGTGGTTTTATAGGTTTAAGTCACTGCATGTTGTGGGTTATCTTGAAAAATGGGGAGATTTGGTGCTTCTTTGCGTTTTATATCTGGAGGAGGTATGTTGCACAGCACTTGAAGCTATAGTACAGGAATTGCAATGAGGAAACCACTTATTGTCCTCATCATCCCATTTAGTTGTATATCAACCTCTCTTACATGTGTACTTTTAAGCCACATGGGAGCACAATATTCAGTAGTAGAGTAAACCAGGAACAAAGTTATAGTACGCAAAACTTGTGCATTGGCTCCCCACGATGATCCAGCAACTTGCTGCACGATTTTGATTCTGGTTCTCTCTTTAGCTGCTAATTTCTGTAGGTGACTTTTAAAATAGAGAGTTCATTCTAAAATAATTAATTGATATGTCCTCGTGTTGGGTTGTGAAAATAATGTTAGAGAATAGTGTTTTTGATACTGTAGTGCAAGAATGTCAGCAGTGTCTACATTGAATAAAAGAGGAGCAAAAACAGAGCCTTGTGGCAGTCCATCATTCAGGTGTTCAAAAGTACTTTCTCTGCGACCCAAGCACACTTTAATTAACCTATATCTGAGGGTGGGATTCAGAAATCACAACAATCAAGGACACAAAATTAAACTGATGCTGCTGATGTTTTCTTTTTTATTTTTAAACCCAATCTGAATGAAAGATGTCAAAGAAAGTAACTGGTGGCAACAATTTCGACCAGGCCTGAACTCAGTTTGTTCACAAAGGATGCTGTCATTGACAATAGGTGATATTCTGTTGTAAATCAGCCTCTTCAGCAATTTATAGTAGACACCTAAAAGAGCTATTGAACGGTAGCTTTCAGCCCGTTCTGGTTCTTTGCTTGGCTTCAAAACAGCTATTATTTTAGATTTCTTAAAAACTTTGGGCATATCGCCACTTGCGAATATGGCAATAAAGACTCTTAGAAGCCTATTTTTTACTCTTGTAACAGCATGCTTTAAACATTTTGAGCTGTCATCTATTCCGGCTGCCTTTCCAAAAGGCAGAGACGTGACCGCCTCATTTTAATCTTGGAGAGTTTAACTACCTGCTAATGTTGGCAATGTTTTACAATTTTAAAGCGCTAAAGCCCTTACCAGATATCAAAGGTAAGGGTGTTCTATTTAACTTTAAAGTACTTTCAAAATTAAATTTAGCACTTAAATTTTACAGTGAAAATCACACTGTATTCTTACTTTGCAATGAAGTTTTAATAAAATGATTTACCCAGAGCCACTTGTGACCTTGATGCGAACCACAGGTTGGGAAACATGATCTTGTTAATGACAAAAACTTGTTATACTAAGTTTGTTTACATTATTTTCAGACACAGAAACAATTTACAAGGTTGGCATTGATAAAATACTGGAAAAATATGGAAAAGTATACACAGATGATGTCAGACTTAAGGTTGTGGGGACTAAAGAGCAAGATACTGCAAGGATTTTAGTGGAAGAGTTGAATCTACCTAAAACTCCTGAAGATTTTTTTAATGAATGTTTTGAGCACTTTAAAACAGTTTTAAATAAAGCAGAATTGAAACCAGGTAACCTAAAGTACATAGATCATTTTTATACTGTGTTATTTTGATACTATAAAATAAATGTTATTTTTAAAACTTAATTTAATGTGTAATTACTAAGTGAACAGCCATCAGATTTAAGCTATAGTCATCATACTTACAAATTTGACATTGCTTAATTTATTTAATCATAAAATATTTTATTTAAAGAGTAATTTTAAAATATATTTCGACAAGTAACTACTGTAATAATAAGTATAAGAACATTTTTAGTGAGAGCATTCTTGTCATATTTCCAGACATTAAGAGGGTGCCGGAGTCGGATTTAAAATCACATTTTAGTTTGGCAAACGGCCACGAGGAGCGGTGTTTAGTGTATTACCTTGTCTGTGGTGGTAGTTGGCATTTTAGGTACTAGGGGCGCTTCAGCATTTATTGCTTGGCCGTTTGCCCCTCGCAACATCACTTTCTTTCTAATTTTTTGTAGAACAACAGAAGGGACAGGTGGCTGACAGGGTTGTCTTGGGCCTTCTTAGGTCCGCTTGTACTCATTCCTTTCGGTAGAACAAATAGATTAGCTTAAAGTTGCACCTGGTTTGTTTTGTTATTGAAGCTAATAAAACAAAGTTTATACTACTTACCTAATACCATTATTACTGTTAAGTTGAATTTAATAAATATAGCACTTAATGTAATTAGTATGAAAACTTGTTTGTTAGAATTAAATATCACTAAATTAGAATTTGTGATATTTAATATATTTATAAGTGACTGATATAAACGAATGAAACAAATTTATAAAAGTGAATTACTACATTTAAAATTAACAGAAAACAAGGATAATATAATTTAATGACAAATTTCAAGTACACAAATGAAATAAACAAAATTAGAACGTGTGACATTTAAAATATTTACAAGTAAATTGACATAAACTAATGAAACCAATTTCAAAAATGAATGTCATATTTACAATTACTACATGTAAAGTTAACAAAAAATAAGAATTAAATAATTTAATGAAAAATTTTAAGTACACTAATGAAATAAACAAAATTAATTTCAATATCTGTTAATTAAAATATTTACAAATAAGTCAACATGCATGAATGAACCTACTTATAAAAAATGAATATAATATTTACAGTAGTTGCGAAATTCAAAGAAAATAAGAATAAAATTATTTAATAACAAAATGAAAAAAAACCAAATTAATTACAATATCTGATAGTTCAAATATTTACAAGTAAGTTAACATATATGTATGAAACTAATTTACAAAAACGAATATAATATTTACAGTAGTTGCAAAATTTAAAGAAAATAAGAATAAAATAATTTATTGACAAATTTTAAGTACAGAAATGAAATTAACAAAATTAAAATATGCGATTTTAAAAGTATTTACAAGTAAGCAGACAAAACCAATAATGAAACCAAATATTAGAGTATAAAAAATGAATCTAATATTTCAATTACTTGATGCAAAATTAATAGAAAATAAGAATGAACCAATTTATCCACACATTTAAAGTACACAAATTAAATAAACAAAATTGAAATTCAAACAAATGAAGTATATATCAATAATGACTTATAAAAGCAAATTTCTAAGTGAAATAAGAGGTACAGTCAAAAAGTTCCTGGAATCGATGTCCAGAGACACATAGCCTGGTTGCCGGTGGAAGTTTCTCTGTCTATCAGCTATTCAATTCAATTCAAAATATCTTTATTCACAAATACATACACAGAGTACATTGAATAGTGTCAGCGATTGAAGCAATTTATACATAAGAAGTAGCAAGTAACATCACATTAGAATAAAGTATGTAAAGTATTAATTTGAGACAATGAACCCCATAAACTACATTCAAGGCATAAAGTTATAATCATAAGTAGTGTATTATTTCGTATTTTCAAATACCTCATCTGTTGAATAGGGAGCAATTTCAATAAGGTAGTTTATAAGTTTCTTTTTAAATTGGTTGTTACATTCTTCATTTTTTAATGAATTTGGAAGCATTCTCAAAAATCTTAGCCCGGTTGAGCTCGTTTTTTTCTTTGCAAGCTCTAGATTGTGCTGTCGAGTCTCCACAAAGGCCCCTCCCCTTGTATTATAACCGTGCTTATCATTCAGTAATTTTTCACGCATGTATTCTTTTACAAACATAATTGTCTGTAAAATATAAATTCCAAAAACCGTCAATATACCTAAGTTTTTAAAGTGAATTTTAACGGAATCTTTCTCTTTCATTCGTAAAATGATCCTAATTGCTCTTTTTTGCAGAATAAGAATTTTTAATAGGTTTTTTTTCAAAGTTGAACCGTTTAGGGATATTCCGTAGGATATATGCGAGTGAATGTAAGAAAAATATATAGACTTAAGCGTAGATGTATTGCATAAATATGACATTTTCTTAATAGCATATAACCCAGAGTTTATTTTTCCACAAATATTTTCCACGTGCCTATCCCAAGTTAGGTATTGGTCCAAAGTTAAGCCCAGAAATGATATTTCGTCTGTTTGCTTTATTTCTTTGTCATTAATTAAAATATTCGGTTCAATTTTTTGTTTGTTTTGTTTAGTTGAAAAAGCTATAAAGTTTGTTTTCTCTAAGTTTAGTTGTAAATTATGTGAATTAAGAAATTGCTGGATACTGGAGAGATCAAGATAAGACTTCAATTCAATATCTTCTAATGAGTTCCCAGATATTTTTAAACTTGCGTCATCTGCATAAAGACACATATTTTCCTTGGGAACAAGTGACATAGAACGTGGAAAGTCGTTAACATAGTATAAGAATAACAATGGGCCCAGGATGGACCCTTGTGGGACACCGAAGCAGCACAGTTTCATCGTTGATCGAGTACTTAACAGCCATTGGGACTTGACATGAGAAATTTCTACATATTGGCGTCTGTTTAGAAGGTATGATCTGAACCATAACCATTCTGACCCGTTTACTCCCAAATCTTTTAATTTATTGAGGAGTATTTCGTGGTGAACCCTATAAAATGCTTTTGACATATCCATTGATATGCCAACTACCTTTTCATGATTGTCTACCGATTCCACTACCGACTCAATAAACTGGGTTGCTGCCGTGATAGTAGAAAAACCTGGCCGAAACCCATGCTGACCATGAAATATAATTTTGTTGTTTTCTAAATAATTAATAAATCTATTGTACATTGCCTTTTCAAATATTTTTGAGAAGACCGGTAATAAAGAAACTGGACGATAGTCTGAAACTGCATCTCCTTTTTTGAAAATTGGAATAATTTTGGATATTTTTAAGGGTTCTGGAAAGTGTCCCGATGCAAAAGATGAATTAATAAGGTGAGAGAGAATTGATGTTAGTTGGAATTTAACGTGTTTGATAACTTTAAGTGGAATTTCGTCATGACCACAAGAAGGCTTGTTTTTAAGCGAGTTTATAATGTCTAAAACTTCGTTACAACAGATGGGTTTACAATAAAATTGTTTGTTTGTCTCTAGACCAATCTGCCCACCTACATTTTTGTAAAAGTTATCTCCTGACAGATTTTGGGGAACTGCTTTAACTGGACTATTACTAATATTACAGGGCACATTTAGAAAATAATCATTGAACACATTACTCAAATACTTGGGATCAGTGATTGCAGAACCATTTACTTTTAATAATATTTGTCTGTTGTAATTAGTTGGCTTATTCCCGACTTCGCTGTTTATAATATTCCACGTGGTTTTAATTACATTTTCAGACTTACGAATTTTGCTATCATAATATGACTTTTTTATTACTTGCCTTTGATTTGAATGATTTATACATTGCCTTTGATGCAGAGAAGAGATCGCAATTTTGAGTATGTCTGGACATTTTTGACAATTTCACTTTTTTCATCCTTTAATGAGCTATCATACCAGCCCTTAGGTTTATTTCGTTTGTTTACTACTATTTTAGGAAAAGCTAAATTAAAGTAACTTGAACTTTTTATAAAATAAATCATATTTGTCATGAGTATTTGTATAATATATTTCCGCCCAGCTTTCTTCCCTCATAAGGTCTTTAAAATAATCCATATTTTGTTTGGAATAATTATACGTATATTTTTTAATTGACTTATTTTTCCAAGATATTTTACCTAATTTATTTAATGTTAGTACCTGTGCGTCATGGTCTGAGAGAAGTGTAATGACACCCTCAATTGTAATATCTTTTTTATTTAGGTTTGTTAAAACGTTATCAATAGCAGATATTGAATTACCCATGACCCTAGTCGGGAAATCAACCAAGTATAAGAGTCGGTGTCTATTTAAAACATTTTTTAGTTCATGTAATTTTTTGTCTTCCCTTAGGGCATTTATATTTAAGTCTCCTATAATTATAATATTTCTACATTTTACTAACATACTTTCTATTAGCATACTTAATTTTTCTAGAAATATGTATGGCTTCGAACTCGGAGACCTATAAATGCCAGCCAATAGAAATACATCCCCATCTGTCTTAAACTTAACTACAGTATACTCAAACTGCTTATCTTCTAGCATACATGTACCCCTAGGGATACCAACAGAGCTCCACTTAACAGTTCCCCTCGCAAGTATGGTGACACCCCCTCCTGTTGTAGTTGTACGACAGTAGTGGGAAAGTAATTTATAACCATTGATGTTAAGTCTAGAAATTTCATTTGCGTTATATTTGTGCTCTGTCAGCACGATTATGTCAGGTCTTAGTTCTTCGAGAGTGATCTCTAATGGTTCCACTCGACTTCGTAAGTGTTGAATATTTTGGTGGAGTATTCTGATTTTACTACTTTCTTTAGATTTTAAATTAGGTTGGTTTAGATTGGTTTTTCTGACACTGTACGCGGGGAGTTTAAAGTAGAGCTCTGTGTGATATTTACAATGTCTAACATCTCAGAAGTTAAGCTCCCTGCCTGCACTGCTTCATTCTCACCCCCTTGTATCAATCCAGGTTCTGTGATTGTCTGAGGAGCTATCTCAGTGGTAGGTTGGTGGTTACACTGGTCTACCAGGTTGTTGGTCTGCACTCCAGGAGATGGGGCGCCTGTCCGGTTCATCTCTAGAGATATAAAATTTCTTAACAGGGTTATGAAGTCTTGATGCTTTAGTCCATTTCGGAGAGTTCTTGTGGCCCTTTCATCCTTAACTATAATGTCGACCAAAACACCAGTACTTCGATGCAACAGGACAATATTCTTTGAAAACACCTGGGGGTCAACCTTATCCCTCATGCAACCCATCGGGGAGCTAGTACTACTCCTGAAGAAGGGTTATAGGTAGCGTGAATATCGCCCAGTCGACATTGTTGGTTATAGGTAGCATGAGCCCAGTCGACATTGTTCCTCCCTGGAGAGTAATTTTCGTGTATTTGCGTGTTTAAATTGACACTTTTTGAAAATTGATTTAATGAACAGCTAACAAACATTAAATTTGGTGTTTTACTTCAAAAGTCATCTCTAAGACACTTAAAATATCAGTTCAAGCATTCGGAATTAAGGTGATGAAAAAAGCCAATTTTACAAATGGCACAAACGTTTTCGTGAAGGTCGCATAAGCGTGAAGATATGCATATGGACATAGTGGACGCCCTTCGACTGCAAGAGATGACAACATTGTGCGAGTTCAACTGAAGAATAAAAATTGATGATTTCGCATATAAGGTAAATTTATCCACACAAAAGTACTTAAGCGCTTACGAGATGCCATTGAGAGGAAACGGCCTGGAAAATGAGCAGAAAACAATTAGATTTTGCTGCATGATGATACATACCCCTGCACATTGATTCTCATTAGTAAGTAACTACCTAGTCAAGTACCGCGTTACCATGTTAGAACATCCACCATACTCGCCTGACCTCGTGCCGGATGATTTCTTACTGTTCACACGGTGAAAACATCAATAAAAGGAAATTGATTTGCAGGTGCTAAAGATGTCAGAAAAAATGTGATAAAATTATTGAAATACATTTAAAAAATAAGTGTCAAAAGTGTTTTGACCGTCTGTGTGATTGTAGGGACAAGTGTATTGTTGTAGGAGAAGAGTATTTTGAAGAAAAATAGGTTTGTAAGTTTTTATCTTTGTCCATTAAACATATTTCAGCCAATTACGGGAACTTTTTGACTGTACTTCGTATATAAGAATACTTAGAGGAATTACATATTTACAAATATACATAGGCCCTATATTTGTAAAATGAATGTAGTGTACACCTCTTGGACCTCACATTCCTTTTCATTTCTTCTTTAGTTTTTCTTGAGCGTCCTCGATTAACTGTGGTTCCGAATCGGCATTGACTCTGTGTGTCGGGGATCGATAATTTCTGGAAGGACACAATTTTTTTAAAACCTTTTCAATTTTGTCCTAATAGTTTTCGTCCAGCATTCTTTGTCCACAAATATTGTATCTTGGTTTAAACCCTTAAATTGAATAACTTCTTGATTACCATTGTACGTGTTGGTATTAAACTAAAATGAAAACTAGTGATATGTCACACAACATTTTATTTCATAATGTACACTTATACATAAATGGTATCTTTGTGAGTCCCTCTGTTGGTCTGAGGACTATGTTTACCGAAATCAATTACCATTTATGTGTAAGTGTACATTACAAAATAAAGTGTTGTGTGACGTATCACTAGTTTTTATTTTAAAATAATTGAATAATAAAAATCAAGGTACTTACCACTCCAGATAAGGATGTGTAGTTTGTCCTGTAAGTTTGTCAGTCAGTGACCACAGAGATAAGGGGGACGCTATATGTATCCACATCACCCTGTTCTACAGCTAGCCTTCCCTCTTCCTCTGCAGCTTTCTTTATTTCTTCTTTGGCTCTCTGACTCCAACCCTTTGAGACGGCTTCCTCACATTTATCAAAATTCTTATCATACATAGAATACTGTTCATAACCAACAGTACAATTTCTAGCAAGGTAGTTTCCCATGGACATTATCGCACTCACAGCTGACATGTTCACGTCCATGTCCTCGCTATTGACTCTGTTGCACCATAATGTTTTGACGACATTGCACATGTTATACATGAAAAAAAACACACAATTACGGCTCCTTTGCTTTTCCCTAACCAATTTGAAGTTACTAAATGAACAACCAAATGGTTAATAGTTGTTCATGTCTTTGATTTGTTCATATAGATAGGTCAATGCTAGTAATGACTTCTTCACTTGTGTTAGTTTCAATGTCATCACTAGCAACTTCTTTTTTGTAGAGTCTCAGAGAAACCACTGAGGATGCCACATCACAGTATGGGCGAAACGTCTGGTCATCTTGTAAATATTGTAGATAGTACCTTGACGCGGTTGTCACCGGAAACTGTAGATTCTAGTTATGACACCGGCCGCTTAAGCCTAAGTTCTAAGAACTTCTTTTTTCTTCGTCCTGAAAATAAATAAAAAAATAAGGGCTATTAGATAAACAGTAATTTCAAACAAATTTGATTGATAAGAACGAATACCAGAATAACATGCATATACAGGTGATTGAAAAGTAATTTGAACCACCCCTATAAAGTTTGTTTTCCTTTTTAAAATATAGCATTACTGTTTGCAGTACATATAATAAGTAGGGGCAACATAATTCAGTATACAGTAAAACCTCCTTAATCCAGCATTCTATAGTCCGGAATTGTCTATAATCCGGCATCAACGGCAATAGACACAAATTACAGAACTGCCTTCACAATGAACATTGTAAAGTGAGTAACTCGACAGCTAATAAAAAATAGTTGTAAGAAGCAAGTAGATATTAGATCTTTTTTCAGCCATCTACCAGTACTGTTGCTGAAAACCATAAATACTATAGTACAGTACTGTGCTGTATTTATACTTACTTTAATTTATTTAATCATGTACTGTACCTAAAAATGCATTTTATTTCTCCTGTACTTATATATTGATTTATATTGTTTAAATAACCTATGTTTAAATAATATATACAAACAATAAAATTTTGTTGTGCAAATTATGTTATTTTTTATACACCTCCTGTATTTTTATAAATATCCTCCATAGTCCGGAATTTTCTTTAATCCGGAAAGAGTCAAGTCCCAAACGTGCCGGATTAAAGAGGTTCTACTGTATTTTGAAAGTTCCTCCCTTAGGGGTGATGGAGAGCAACTCAAAATGTTTAGATGCAACCCATATCATATTATGTCTCATTTTAAAGGCTCTTAAAAAATATGAATAATACCACAAACTAGAGGTATCTATCTAAATCCAGTACAAAATAGTGGCATGTCAATTTTAAAAAAATAGTATTTTTATAGTGCCGTCATTTGGTGCTGGATTTAAATAGATCTTTGTTTTGCTGAATTGTTCTTCTTTTACAAGGTTCTTTAAAATATTATGTCACTCGATTTTTAAGAAATTTGGCATATAGGTTTCTTTGGCCAATATCCCCTATAGTATTTTTGTACCTTTTTTGAAAATTTTAATTTTTTTATTTTAAATAAAAACTCATACAAAATTGCATATGTCTCAAAAATGCTCTAACGATGTTGATTTAATTTGCATAAAACATGTAATTTACTTAATCTCTACTTGGGGAAAAGTTTGTGCCATTTACCTGGTCCCATTTATAATATTTAAATGTAAATAATAGAATAGATTCGCTCCCGCAAATAATATTTGAACAAAAAAAATTCACCAAAATACCATATGAATGTTAGCCGTCTATATTTTGATTAATAAACAATAATTTTGTACTTAATAATTCAGTGACTTTATATAAGAAGTATTAGGAATGATAATTTGAAAAAATAGGAATAAATTATAAGGAAAGACAGTTTGGAGAGGGTCATCCAACGATAGAGGGTAGTGGTGTCTTTTCAAAACAAACAGGGTGTCATAAACATAGAACCGGCTCTTGAAGGGTAGGTCGCCTTTCGAATAAGACAAGAGTTGTAGTTTATGCTCTCCTGTCGCATTACTACAGGCCAATATTGTTACCCTGTCTTTACTTTTCTTATACTCTGGAGCCATTTTTTCATTTTGTGGTGCTAGTGTTCGTTTCGTGATGGGAGCATTCTGAAATTCAAACCATTTTCATCGCAGTTACACAACTGTGCTCCAGAAATGCCCTTGTTTTCGATTAGCTGTTGCAATCTTTCTTTAAAAACTGACACACTAATTTTATTTGCAGACAGCTTTTCCCCATAAATGTTGAGTTCTCTCATGCCATAACGCTTCTTCCATTGATCCAGCCGGCCAGAACTTGCAGAAAATGCACTACTCTCTTTGTCACAGAATTGTTAGTAGAATTTAAGAGCCTTTTCTTGCAATGTAGGCCCCGAAATCGGTGTTCCTTTTTCCCTGTGTTTTCTGAACCACGCATACAGGGCCTCACCAACTTTGTCAAAGTCAAGCCTTTCATATTTTTCTTTCCTTTAGGGAGTCAGCACACATTCTTTTCGCATACCATTCTTCAATATCACATCTCTGTTTTTTCCATCCTATTATTGTACTCTCTCCCACTCCCAAGTCCAAAGCAACTTTATTCACATTCTTAACCTGGTCAAGTTTTTTTTAAATCATCTAATTTAGTTTCCATTGACACATTGGTTTGTTTTCTTTTTATTCCTGACGCCATCTCAAAACTTATACACTAACCATAAAACAGAAAAATACTTCCAACAAAAAACTTCAGCTTAAAACTTCCAACAAATAACAAATATTTACAATAAACAAACAATAAACAGTAAACAATGAGTTTATGATCGTTTTAGAAGAGATGTTATAAATTTAAGTAACTCATGCAACTGTAACGACTGCACTATTCAATGTGTTTTAAACTATAACCACTCCCACATAGTGTTTTAAACTACCCCTCCTGGACAGGTCCAAGTGACACACATTTCATCTTTGACGATGCAAAGTCTGTAGCTCGAATGCTTGATTTCAACAACCCTATTCTCTTCAAAGTAGCCGCTCCTAATTGGCGAATCGAAATGTTTTTTCATTCATGCTTTAGTATCAGGTGTTTTTAAATAAACACTCAGTATTTAAATATGTTTTAAGTTTTTTTAATATATATATTTCAAAACCTGTAAGTTTTGTTCAAAATTTTACACCGTTTTAATGTTTTAATTAATTTTAATTTTTTTACTCAGCGAGTCTGTTAAGTTTTCCGGAGTTTCGAGTTAGCGGGGTTCTACTGTACTACTAAATAAATTCAAACAACATTCAACTTACCTTTTTTCGGCTAAATAGTGTTTCAAGCATTTGCAGAGCCTTTGCTTCTTCTTATGGGATGAGAGAAACATCCTAGCTTTTACCATCTTATGATATAAATATATACAACTTATTAAACTAAACTACACCATAGCTCAGACTCAAACAAATAAACGATAACACTTTCAGAAAAGACAACAAGGAAATAACATGTTGGTCCCTCTCTGATCACTTGTCTTACATCCTAGACTTGTCAGTCATTTGATGTGAATGCTATCCGCCGTAGAACTGCTGAACTACTAGCAGGGGTTGTTTCCGACTTGGTAAGCACTGTGTGTAATGCTGTATAAAACTCCAATTTAAAATTCACTCTGAATGTAATACTAAAATTTTGTTATACTGATGACTAAGATGAAGAAGTAAAGTTCGATTATACATTTTTAAAATTATTGTTTAATAACCCGGTTATTTTTAATTACCTAAATTATTTTGATGAAAAAATGACTGTTTTATATAGGAAATTTACATTCTAATTAATGCGATTTCACTTATAAAAATTTATATTTTTAATATTTTAAGTATGCTATAATTACTTAAGACTACTTTGCAATCACTTTCACAAAAATTAGGTTTTTTATTGCTCAAATCATAAAATACAGTTTATGTTATTAGTCCATCCATGTATACGGTACAGAGCCACCTGTCGCCGCCGCCGGTTAAGTCTGATGTCCTCTAAAGTAGCTTAGTTTTCTTGCATTATCCATTTTTTAACTGTTTTTACTTTCAGTTTGTAATGTTCACTGTTTATATTTATTCACATCTGTGTATTTGATGTTATGTGCCTCAGTATCTCAACATTTATAACTCTTAAGATTTTGTGTATGTTTAGTACATATTCTTTAAACAGTCTACTGATTAAATTTTTTGCGAGGATTTTCTGCAAACTAATTAATTCCACAATTGCAGCTTTTATAAATCCTACTTCTAAATAAGTATTCTTAATGAAAGATGTAATCATTAACATGATTTAAACAGTGTAGGCCAAATAATATATAATTATGTAATAATTTTGTATTCACTTTATTAAAAAATTAACATATATTTCCATTAAAGAATACTGTAATCCCATTATACTTTACTCAGTTATATATACAGGGTTGGGCAAAAGTCTGGAATATATTTATTAATTTCAAAACCATTAAAGGAAATGTAATGAAACTTTGCAGTAATGTACATGTCCCTATACCAAACATTTAGACATATTTTACATGTTTTTTGCATAGCCAGGTGATGGCCCATAAAGGAGGTATAAAACGAGGAGGCCTACCTCGAGTTATACATCATTTTAAAGGTATTTTTTATAAAACACAAGAGTGCAAATCTGAGGTCAAAAAGATGACCCAGTCAGAAAACATAGCCACTCAAAAAATTTAATGTCAGGGTTAGGCAAAAGTCTGGAATGTATTTATTAATTTTAAAACAATTAAAAGAAAAGTAATGAAACTTTGTAGTTATGTACATGTCTCCATACCAAACATATGGACATATTTTATTTGTTTTTTTTTTTTTTTGCGTATCCAGGGGATGGCCCATGAAGGAGGTCTTACAAATTTTAAATGTAAGCCTTCCTCGAGTTATACTTCATTTTAAAGTCTTTGTCAAAGTGCAAACCTGAGGTCAAAAGGATGACCTATTCACAAAATACAGGTATTCAAAGAATTTAATATCATATAATTCTTCTTAGTTATTCGGCTATTTATTTAACAGTTTCAAGTCTCTGTTGCTGAGTATGTTGTTGATTGTTAACAGTCGCAACAAACGATAGTTATATGACATTAAATTCTTTGATAGACTATTTTTACTGACTGGGTAATTCTTTAGATCTCAGATTTGCACTTTTATGTTTTACTAACAAAGACCTTTAAAGTGAGGTATAACGCGAGGTAGGCTTACATTTAAAATTGTTAAGACTTCTTTCATGGGCCATCTCCTGGCTATGCGAAAAACAAGTAAAATATGTCTATATGTTTGGTGTAGGAACATGTACATAACTGCAAAGTTTCATAACATTTCTTTCAATGGTTTTGAAAATAATAAATATATTCCAGACTTTTGCCCAACCCTGTATATAGTCCAGTTAATTAAAAAAATTAACACACATTTCCATTTAAATTTATTGTAATTCCATTATATTTTACACAATTATATACAGAGTGTTGAAAGAGTATGAAAACACCTACATTTCTCTTAAATGGGTCTAGATAAATAATTGAAATTTAGTATAACTCTGTTGAAAGCGTTTTTCTATCTTTTGATGCACTTTGTAGTTTTTTCAACTTGAGGAGAAGGCCTGTGGAGGATATCACAAAACGTTTAAAAGAAAGGCAATGATGAGTTGCCCATCATTCAAAGTCTATTTTTTTCTGAATAAGACGCCACAATTTTCAAGTCAAAAGAACCACCCTATTAGACTGGTTATGGCGACTGGTTAACCTTTCTTAGCAGTGATATTCGAGTGGGAATTGAACATGTAAAAGTGAAGTATTCCCACTATTATAAAGCTAGATATTTTATTAAAGAAATAGAAAATTATCTTAAAATGATATTAAAGACATAATGGTACAAATAACTCTTAGACCAGAACTGGCTTTTACAACATATCGAATTCCCACTAGAATATCACTGCTAAGAAAGGTTAACCAGTTGCCATTTCTGATAGGAAGGACTTTTGACTTGAAACTTGTGGCATCTTATTCAGAAAAAAATAGGCTTTAAAATAATGGGCAACTCATCATAGCCTTTCATTTAAACTTTTTACTAAATATTCTAAGGGCTCTCCCCTGTAGATTGAAAAAAATTACAAACTGCATCAAGATTAAAAAAAAAAAAAAAAAAAAAAAAAAACTTACAGAGGTATCCTAAATCCCAATTATTTATCTGGACACATTTAAGAGAAATGAAGGTGGTTCCATACTTTTTCAACACCCTATATACAGGGTGTTTGGTAAAAGTGTTCCAATAATTTATGATGTTATTGTACACATTAAAATAAACAAAAAAGTTCCTATCAACATAGGTCCTAAAACCTATAGTTTTCCGTCTATCTGTCTGTATGTGCTTTTTACATAAAAATTTATAAATTGAGAACCACTTATAGTACAGTTATGAAATTTTGTAGTTATGTTTACCTTTTGTATTCCCACTTGAGAAAAAAAATATGAACAAAATATTTTTACCCGTTTTAAAATGGCGGCCAATCAAAAATGTTGATGTTTAATTACGCAAAAACCACACCCTGTATAAAAATGTTACAAGAATAATAAAAATTTGTAAATGTTTTTCTAAAACTAATGATGTTTGTTTCATTCAAATCAGATAAAAAACAACTGAGCTGTACTAAAACACATAAAACCATGTTCTACATTAGTACACAACAGGAAGTAGACTTTTCTAGACTGTTGTACTCTGAACAGCTGATTTAAAGCCAATGATCTGATTATTGTGAACATATGTTTATTTAAGGTTATAAAAGAATGTTTCTGTCATTGTTGGCATTAACACGTAACTTAAATGACCCATTTCTTCTGTACTGTAAAAGCTTTGTGCCAAGTACTTTAGTATTGCAATAAAACATGCAATTTTAATTAGTTATACTGTAGTTAATTGTTTGCTTTAATTAGTGAGTGTTTGTGGTTTAGTTTCGTTTCATTATCAACAAGAAATGGAAAATAATGGAATTCATAACTTTACCAATTCAGAAATGGCAGATATGCATCTAATGTATGGCCTTGCTAATTGTAGTGGTACTGAGGCAAGAAGACTGTATCAGGAACGTTTTCCAAATCGTGTGTTACCTTGTAATAAAACATTTTCAACAATTCATCGACGACTTGCAGAGACTGGAAGCTTTTCACACCAAAAAACAGGTAACTCTGGCCGGCAGGATTCAGTAAGAACTCCTTAATTGGAAGAATCCATATTGGATGTCATAGCAGACCACCCCAACAAAAGTATTAGAGAACATGGTTTTCAGTTCAATGTTAGCTGTGAAACAGTCTGGACTATACTACATGAACAACAACTTCATCCTTACCACGTACAAAAAGTTCACTCACTGCTACCTCGTGATTACCATCCCCGAATCCAGCTTTCTCAGTGGTTTATTCGAAAAAGTGTGAACCCACATTTCTTGAATAAGGTGTTATTCACGGATGAGGCCAAATTTTCAAGAACCATGATTATTAATTCTCACAACTCACACATTTGGTCCATCGATAACCCACATGCAATTACACAGGTTAATCACCAATATCAGTTTTCAATGAGGAGGCGCTTGGATGCCTGTATTTTAAACGGAGGCCGCCACTTTGAGCAATTATTATAAGTTTAATAATTTTAATTTTCTAAATGTAATAAATTTACCATTAATAAATGTTAGTTGTTTTCTATTTTTTTTATTTGACCTTCACATTCAATGAGTATGTACTAATGTAAAACATATATGTTCACAATAATCAGATCATTGGCTTTAAATCAGCTGTTTAGAGTACAACAGTCTAGAAAAGTATACTTCCTGTTGTGTACTAATGTAAAACATGGTTTTATGTGTTTTAGTACAGCTCAGTTGTTTTTTATCTGATTTGAATGAAACAAACATCATTAGTTTTAGAAAAACATTTACAAATTTTTATTATTCTTGTAACATTTTTATACAGGGTGTGGTTTTTGCGTAATTAAACATCAACATTTTTGATTGGCCGCCATTTTAAAACGGGTAAAAATATTTTGTTCATATTTTTTTTCTCAAGTGGGAATACAAAAGGTAAACATAACTACAAAATTTCATAACTGTACTATTAGTGGTTCTCAATTTATAAATTTTTATGTAAAAAACACATACATACAGATAGACGGAAAACTATAGGTTTTAGGACCTATGTTTATAGGAACTTTTTTGTTTATTTTAATGTGTAAAATAACATCATAAATTATTGGAACACTTTTACCAAACACCCTGTATAGTCTGTTCAAATTAGACCTTCAAAGGTACATAAATTCCCATCATGCTGAAAATTAGTACAGTTGTTCAAAACATAATTTAAAATAAGATTTAAAAATTTCCCATCATTGAAATATATATGAGTGGCCATTTACCACTCATCACTATTTCTCCAAAACTATGTGTCCAATTGACTTGAAATTTTGGACATAGGTTTATCTTGGTCCTCACTAAGAAAGTGTTTTCCTCTCCACTTGTTTTAACTACGGAGTAGTGCACAAGACTAACGGTAATTCATTTATCAGGCATTCTCACATAAAGCAGGTATACAACCCTAGCCATGCACCCAATTGAACAGAGATACAGATGTTTTCTCAAGGTTACACTGGTGTATAAATTAAGGACCTGGGTTTCATTTTCCTGATATTATCATAGTTATACTTATAAACATTTTATATTTTAAGTGAAATTACAATCATCGAGATAAAAATATTTTTGTTTATATGACAGCTTCAGAGATGAATATATACATGGTATAATTGTGTATATTATTATTATTATTGTGTATCCTGGCATAATTGTTATATCTCAGGAACGATGGCTCTTGGCAAAAAAAGTATTGACACCTTTTTTATAGATAATTTTATGATCTACAATTTTTGTGCGAAGTATTTTTACATAAAACTTACCTTTTCGGTTTAAATTGTGAAAAATCCGTTTTTTTTACTTTTGACCTCGAGTAAATTTTTTTTAAAGTACGGAAACGATGAGGAATTTTGAAATGTTATTTTTAATTATGTTTTGAACAATTGTACTTGTTTTCAGCTTGATTACAATTTATGTACCTTCACTCTTATTTTTTGGTTTAATTTGGCCGGATTATATAGTCATTTTTATAGGAAGAACTATAGATCAAACAGCTGCGAGTCAACACCTTGGCCCATAATTGAATTATTGGCTATCAGTCGTGCTTACTGTAACAGGCTGTTTTATTCCTTAAATATGCATCTGGGCCAACTGAAACCTGACTTATATGAACTGTTTCCATTAAATAAATACCTATAATCATAGCATAAATAATATTAACTTTAATTTTATAGGAGCTGAAAAACTAGTTCGCCACTTTCATAAAAGTAATATACCGATTGCTGTTGCTACAAGTAGTGGGAAAGAAACATGTGCAATTAAACTGGAAAACTACTCAGAATTGTGTTCACTTTTTAATCATGTAGTAATGGGAAGCTCTGATGGTGAAGTCACTAATGGTAAACCAGCTCCAGATATTTTTTTCGTTACTGCAAAACGATTTCCTGACTCACCAAGTACAGAGAAGGTAATGTGTTTAATTTATATTTCTTCTTGGTTTACACAGCAGGTTGGCTGAAAAGTAAGTCCCTGTCCACTACTAGATACTACTCAGAACAGAATCACAATGATACCCAAAGATTATTTTTTAAATTTCACTCAATTCACAGCTGATCAACCATCTTTATTGTGTAACATAAACTTGTTTGTCTACAGAGTATAAGTGGATGAGTCATTCTGATTTCAGAGATATGATAATCTGCTTGTATTTGTTATAAAGAAGTATGCAGTGAATGTAAGTAAAAGGGGGTTAACAGTAACTGTCACTGTTATTTTGTTTCAATGTTTGGTTATGTTTTTGACATGAAAGTGGCTACAGACTATTTACTGACTTAGTATATAAAGGATTTTACTTAATACTGGTGAGATTAGAATAAATTTGCAAATTAATCTTTAGAACAATGAAACAGGATTCCTATTTGATGTTAGTAATTGACTCATTCATTTACACAAATATGCATACTGTAACCTTTTAGAAGAGCATATAAAAAGCTTCAAAACAATAATGACACTGTGGTACATCATACTTTAACCCCTTAGAAGAGTTAAAAAATGCTTCAAAACAGTAACAACACTGTGGAACATCAATACTAATATTATCAGAAAAAAATAAGAATGTTCCAAAACTTCACTGTTTAGTCGTTACAAAAATGTATATTTTCATTGCTTGTACTATTTAGACCTTGACTGCGGATCTCATATTTTTCCGGAGTAGCGTAACTTTTGAAGGATGCAGATCCCGTAGTTTATAGGGTCGATGTTTTAATTTTGTTAAGTAGTCTTTTGTGTATTAATACAGAGTCTGGTACTCTTAAGTTATGATCTCTAGTTATGTTAGTGGGCTGTTTCACTGCTAGAGTTTGCACACTGTACTGTTGTTAGCCAGGACGATTGAGTTGTAGCCGCTAGACTGCACTGCTATTGTCTGCATGTTTCAGAACCATCGTTTAGTGAGTGGACTCTATTTCAAAGTGTAAATAGAGCATGTAAATAAAAAACAAGTATTTTATTATAACTTATTTTTGTAAGAATAAAGCAATAAAATTATTTTCACAATTATTTTGTATGCTCAATTGCCCTGGTTTGATTTATTTTTACTAAAACACTATTACTAAAAATTGACATTATGAGATGAAAAAAATGTTATTTTTAATTGTATACTGATAAAAAGAAATATAGAATCCAGAACTTTTCTATGTTTAACACGTTCACTGCGGATGACGCACTTGTGCGTCATAACATCAGTGCGGGTGACGCACAAGTGCGTCACAGCGCATTGCTATATTTCCCGCCATTTTGCAACGTAGAGAGGTTAGCAACCTTTGTTCTATCGACCGGGCGTGTTTGTTTAGAGGTTAGTTTTGAAAGCTGTGCACTTCGTTTTTAATTTCGATGTTTTAATTAACTGTTATTGTTTATTAAAAATATCAGAAGGTTTAACATTGAGTGAAATTAATAGGATTGTAGATTCTAATTCTGAATATGAGGCGGAAAGTCCGTATTCCGATAATTGTGATAAAGATGACAGTGATTATGTGGTTGAGGACGAATGTACTAGTGACGAGGACAACAACGAAAATGAGGTTTCCCTAAACAGTGTTGCAACTCCTAGTAGCTCAACAGCCACAACACCTACACCAGGCAGTCAATTGGAATGGGTTGATGATCCTGACTCGATCAAAACTCTCTTGTTTACACAAAATAGCAGCCTATTTAGTAATAAATATATTTAAAATACATTTTTTAGTGTTATACTATGTCAACATGCAAAAAATGGTAAATGACGCACAAGTGCGTCACCCGCATATACAATCGATGTTGTGCTATATGCTGATGACGCACTTGTGCGTCATAAATTTTTTTTTTAGAAAATGTATTTTTTAACTATATAACCTCTTTTTAGATGCATTGATGCATAAAAATAATAAAAGTGAAGCAGAATTATTATTTTTCATATTTCAGCAATGGCCCACACACACTTAATTTTGACCAGCAGTGAACGTGTTAATGGGTTTAAATCTATGAATTTTTTAAAAGTACCAAAAATGACTACCATTCTTCAAATGGCTTCCGTATTTAGGAGCAGCACTCAGTGTTAAGGGTGTTTGATCGAAAATTATTTTTGAATTAAAAAAAATGACATTTTTAGTATCCATGTAAGTAATAAATTTGTTACAGGAAAAAATTCTAAAAAATTTCTTTATGGAGATTTGGCTGCCCAAAGTGACTAATTTGGCCTTTGTGGTATATAACTCATAAACAAACCGTGTAATATATTTTATTAACATTGTTTGAGAATGTAGTGGACAATAGGTACTAAACAACCTAGTATATAGTAAATCTAAAAAAAAAAAAATTTTTTTTAAATTTTACCAATAATTATTTTGTTATAAATGATATTTGTTAAGATTTTGAGTTGAAATTTGTACAACCATCTTTGGCTAAAAAAAGTAGATTAATAATATGTATAAAATTCATTGCTATTGTTTACTATAAATTATAGAGTTATGTCCTGTCAAATTTGCAAGGCGGGGCAGGCAGGGGCTATTAGGGGGAGAGAGGGGAGGGGAATACATTGCTTGTTTTTTATTGAGTCCGGATCTTTACTACGCTTAGTGGCAGTTTCGATAAAATCTAGAATTAAATTCCTAAGAGCACTAAACTGGGCGCCCGGCCGAACACCTGTAAACTAAGTATTAAACCTTTAATACCGAACACCTTTAATATTGTTGTAGTAACACATTGTATTTTTAAATATTGGTAATAATATGTTTATGCTGGCTAATACTCCTTTTTTATCAGGCACACATTGAGGAGTTAAACAAGGAATGCGATTTTCCTATTAATAGAATTAATTTCGTAGCTGAAACTTAGAACCATATTGAAGAAAGATGAAAGAATCAAGTATTATTAAGAAGTAACTTAACTACAACCTTTGATTAAATGGATAAGGGAAAGGATGAGCTAATTCTGAAACTTCAACTAGAAATTAAGTAACTTAAAATTCAACTAATAAAAACTCAGAATGGCAAACACAAAGAAAGCCTGTATAGTTTGAAGGACATGGGAATGCAGATCAATATCTCTGAACCACCATTGTTCTAAAGCTGGCTTAATAACTGAATTTGAGAAAATATAAATAAGTCAAGATAAAGTGGACAAACCTGATTTAAACATTGATTAACCAAATACAGAACGTATGGTGAAACCATTTAATACACTAATTCAGAAAAATGTATTCAACCAGTAGTTATTTCCTGCTGGAGTGAGACCCACTTTTTTTTCGGTTTTCCAAGATGGCGGCGGTCACGTGACCGGATCCAAGATGGCGGCGCAGTGGTGCCAACCCCCCACCCCCTCCCCCAAAATTTCCCCCCATTTCCCACACATTTCCCACATCTCCCTCACATTACCCACATTTCCCACACATTACCCCCCAAATTCCCTTGTTATACTATATAAAATACAATCATAACCTAACTTTTTCCTTGTTATACTATATAAAATACAAAAGATGGCGACCGGATCCAATATGGCGTCATTCCCTCCCGCGCCAAAATTCCCTCATCCAATATGGCTGCCTTTACACTATAACAAACGCAATACCGACCAACTGCAGCGCCCCTGGTGGCAACGCCGATCGACTGCAGTGCCCCTGGTGGCAATACCGTGCTCCCGATCGCAGCGCCCCAAGCAGCAATACCGATCGACCACAACGCCCCTAACGGCATCAGCAGGTGACGCATGCGCATCCAAACGCTTTGCCCTGATTGGTCGCCACCTCCGCATCCAAACGCTACATCCCGATTGGCTGCTGCCCCTATTTAACCAACCAACACAATCAATCTTTCTCACTTCTGCTCTTGCGCTCGCGCCGATCAGACGTGCTTTCACTGTGCTCCTACTCGATATTAAATACAATTATTCTTGTAATTTATATTTTGGACACCGTTCTCTGTACGGTATTTCAAAGTAATAATCAATATTTTAACCTTTGTTCTTCCGATTTAATTTTGCTTAAAAGATGGAATCCTACGCCATAAACGACAACCTGGTCACCATTTCCCGCCGGTTCGACACTTCCGATCCTGATCTCCTTAACGTACTTTCCGATCATAAAAACATAATCATGGTTGAAATAAACAAACACCTAAACAGGCTCGGGGGAGTAAATTGGTACATCGCGGTCCAGATTAAATTTTCCAAAACAATTCACGGTAAAACCCGTCCTTTGCTACCTTCCGATTCTCTAGATATGCAGTATTCCGAGGCTACAGACAAAATTTTAGAAAGCGTGGCTAAGTGGGTAAGTCAAGGTAGTGGGTGGGTAATAGAAAATGTTTTACGATTAGATCTATTCATTGCAAAATATCAACCCTTGTACGCCTCTTCCTATATACCCACCCCGAAAAAAATCTCAAACTCTATGCATGGAATTATAAACATTAAGAACGATGATGAAAAATGCTTCCTGTACTCTGTACTTGCCCAATTGTACCCGGACCGACATAGGCGAATAAGCTACTACAAAAAACTTGAAAATAAATTAAATATGTCTGGGATTAGCTATCCTGTCAAAATTTCCGATCTCGATAAATTTGAAAAATTGAACCCTGCTTTATCTGTAAATGTATTTGGATTTGAAAAAGATGAAATTTACCCACTAAGAATAACAAAAGAAAAATTTAGAGTTCATCACATCAACTTGTTACTGTTGACTACTGACACGACCACTCACTACTGTCTGATCACTAACTTATCCCGACTTCTAGCTCACTTGACTAAATGCACAAATGCGTACTACTACTGCGACTACTGCCTACACAAATTTTCTTCCCAACTACGACTTACTAACCACTTACCTCTGTGCTTACCTCACGGAGCACAAAAATCTAGACTACCGACTAATGATGAAAAATACATGTATTTCAAAAACTACACACTATGTCACAAAGTTCCCTTCACCATTTATTGCGACTTTGAATCTTTTGTCATACCTATCCCTACTTCAATTAACGACCCTACTACTTCACACACGACAAACACTGCCCATCACGTCCCCTCTGGCTTTTGTTATGTA
Source organism: Stictocephala bisonia (assembly GCA_035578905.1). Taxonomy (NCBI): domain Eukaryota; kingdom Metazoa; phylum Arthropoda; class Insecta; order Hemiptera; family Membracidae; genus Stictocephala; species Stictocephala bisonia. Next base: position 1,420,471 of record JAQJVL010000105.1, read on the forward strand.
ATCATCGATAGTAACGGCAAACCAGTAAAACAACCTAAAGTCTATAGTGGCCCCGATGTTGTTGACACTTTTCTAAATTGTTTGATTGCTGAGTCTGAGGAACTCTTACCTAGTATTAAAAAGAATATCCCGATTAAAATGTCACCACAAGACAAAATTATTTTCCAAAATGCTACCACCTGTCACCTTTGTAAAAAACCTTTAGACGGTGACAAAGTGGCCAACCATAATCACCTAACGGGTGAGTTCTTGGGACCCGCCCACAATTCATACAATCTAAATTACAAAGTTCCCGATCATATCCCAGTCTTCTTCCATAACCTCAGAGGTTATGATTGCCACCATCTTATTCAAGGGTTAGGTAAATTCAAAGAAGAAAAACTGTCATGTATCGCTACTACTAGCGAACGGTACATTTCAGTCACCCTTGAACCCTTAAGATTTTTGGACTCGCTCCAATTCTTAAATGCTTCTTTGGACACACTCGTGTCCAACCTAGTTACCGACGGGGCTTCCAAATTCCAAATTTTAGGGCAGTGTATGACCAATATTGAACTACTTCTACGCAAAGGTGTCTTTCCCTATTCTTACATGACAGACGAATCTAAATTCAATGATACTGAACTTCCTCCCAAGGAGACGTTCTACAATGACCTTACACAAACACCAATTTCAGACGAAGACTACACACATGCCCAGACCGTATGGACCGCCTTTGGTATGACTACTATTAAAGAGTACCATGACCTTTACTTACTAACAGACGTACTATTACTGGCAGACGTGTTTGAAAACTTAAGAACTACCAGTATGACTTACTACGGTATTGACTCGTGTAAGTCTACTCTGCCCCCGGACTGGCATGGAATTCCATGCTAAAAATGACTGACGTAAAACTCGAACTACTTACAGACATTGACCACCACCTCTTTGTTGAGTCTGGGATCCGGGGTGGTGTCTCCATGATACCCAATCGGCACGCCCAGGCTAACAACCCCTACCTACCACACTTTGACAACACAAAACCAACCAACTACCTCCTTTACCTAGACTGTAACAATCTGTACGGGACCAGTATGTCTGATAGACTCCCAGAGTCTGACTTTAAGTGGATCGACCCACAAGTCATTGACTTTACAAAAGTACCCGACGACTCTGACATCGGTTACATTCTAGAAGTCGACTTACACTACCCCGACCATTTACATGACTTACATTCCGACTTTCCACTGGCCCCAGAAAGAAAAGTAGTGACAGACGATATGCTCTCCCCCTACTGTAAGGACCTACTTGACGAACTCAACTATAAACCTGCCAAGACCGAAAAACTACTAACTACTCTATGTGACAAAACAAAATACGTTGTACACTATAGGACTCTAAAACTTTACCTACAATTGGGACTTGTACTGACCAAAATCCACAGAGTTCTTAGCTTTAAACAGTCCGCCCGGCTAGCCCCATTTATCAAGTTCAACACAGAAAAAAGAAAAGAAGCTAAAAATAATTTCGAAAAAGACTTCTTTAAATTAATGAATAACGCGACATATGGAAAGAGTTTGGAAAATGTTAGGTCGCGCATTGATTTTAAATTGGTCACTAACGAAAAGCAATTGGTTAAATGGACAGCTAGTCCCAGACTCAAAACATTCTTCGCATACAATAAAGATATTGCGGGATTGGCTTTGAAAAAACAAACAATCTTTTTAAACAGACCCATTTATGTCGGGTTCTCAGTCTTAGAAATTTCAAAATTTATCATGTATAACTTTCATTATAATTGGGCAATTGCAAAGTATGGGAAAAACATAAAACTTTGTATGACTGACACAGACTCACTATTCTACAACGTATACACCCCTGATGTTTACGCAGATATGAAAAACGAATTACATCTTTTTGACACGTCTGACTATCCACCTAGCCACCCATGTTATAGTAATTTAAATAAAAAAGCGTTAGGAAAATTCAAAGACGAACTAAATTCAAAACCTGCTAAAGAAATAATTGGCTTGAGAGCGAAATGCTACTCTGTTTTAAATTATGATCTAGAGGAAAAGAAGGTAGCCAAAGGCGCGTCCCCCGAGTCGCGATAAAAAAACAATTAAAACATCTAATGTACAAAGAATGTCTGCTTAACCATCTGACAAAAACCACATCCGCTCTAAACATCCGTAGTGAAAAACACAACATATACACCCAACACATTTCCAAACTATCACTTTCCCCATTTGACGACAAACGCTACATTTTGGAAAACGGCATTGATACACTAGCATACGGACATCACATCATCAGCAAAAACGAGCTTTAGAACACGATCATGACTACAACAATAAAAAACAAAAACTAAACAAAAACATACCTTACAAAATAAACACACATTAAGAAGAAAAAAACAATTATCATATAAATTGTAAACTCATCTAAAAGTAAACATTCCTGTATCTCTAAACACTCCATCATCGTTATCGTATTCATTCTTATCACTAATGGCGCCAATTCCATTCCAACGGAAACAGTATCGTAAAAATTTATGGACATCCACTTAAATTAAACTAATAGCTCTAAAATATGCACCATATTGAATATCTTCTTTGTATATATGCTTTTATGTAAAAATGATGTAACCATATACGACAAATAAAAATAATACTACCTTTTTATTCAACTAACGGTGGCTGTACCTTTCGAGCAACTGTATGAATGCGGCTCTGGGGCCTGAAAACCCGTATCCAAAAGCGAATGCGGCTCTGGGGCCTGAAAACCCGTATCCAAAAGCGAATGTGTGTTGCTCGTTAGGTAAGGCTGTACAATTGGCAGGGAGGCAGTAAACTTTATTTCTATTATTCGTATGGTCGACTGCCACCGTATAGAGCGAGGTTGGGGCTCTATACACCAAAAAAACCAAATAAATTGTTAAACTTACCTTGAATCCTTCCATTCTTCCACTATGAGCGTAAGAGAGCAGATAGCAAGGGAGCTACATGCCCCAGTCAAAAAAAAATTCCCTACTAGACCTGTAGAAGTAAAGGGAATACAAGACTTGTTCCAAGCTGACTTGGTCGAAATGATACCTTATTCTAAGCAAAACCAAGGGTACAAGTACATCTTAACAATAATAAATTGTTTTAGCAAATACGCCTTTGCCGTTCCACTAAAAGATAAGACTGGCCCAGAAATCGTTAAAGCCATAACACCCGTATTAGAGTCCAATAAAATGAAACACTTAAAAACAGATGCGGGCAAAGAATTTTACAACATAGGATTCACAAAGCTAATGAAAAAATATGGTATAAACCATTACTCGAGCTACAGTGATAAGAAGGCGTCCATCGTAGAGCGGTTCAACCGTAGCCTTAAATCATTAATGTGGCGAAAGTTCACGGAGCAAGGTAAGTATCAATGAGTCAAAATACTACCTTCCCTGTTGGAAGAATACAACACAAGAAAACATAAAACTATTGGCATGGCTCAAAGTCATGTGAACAAAAGAAATGAAAACATAGTCAGAAAAAACATTAATAAAAACAGACAAAAATACAAGAAAGTGGATAAAAAGGTTCGTTTTAAAGTAGGCGACAAGGTGAGAATAAGTAAGTATAAAAAAGTATTTGACAAAGGTTACCTACCCAACTGGACTAATGAGATATTTACTGTGTACAAAGTCCAAACCACCATTCCCACAACCTACCTCCTCAAAGACCATACTGGTGACGTCATCAAAGGAAGTTTCTACGAAAAAGAGCTACAAAAATCCAAAACAGATGATGTATACTTGGTTGAAAAAGTAATTAGAAAAAAAGGAAACAAAGTATTAGTTAAATGGGCAGGATACGACGGTAAACACAATACATGGGTGAACAAGGAAGATTTGGTATAAATAAAGGTTCCCCTTACACTTCCATTCATAACTCAACAATGCGTGTTATTGAACAGGACACAAAGCTACCTGTCGAAAACTTTGACATGTACACTATACGCACAGGTAGTGCCATTAAACACGGTCCATTATTACCATCCACTATAAGGTGCATAGTGGCCGGACCTAGTAATTGTGGTAAAACAAATGTTGTTTTCAACATGTTGTTCGATCCAAACGGATTAAGGTTCGAAAATGTTTACATTTTCTCAAAGTCCCTACATCAACCCAAGTACCAATTCTTAAAAAGTGTTTTACCCAAGGAAATTGGATATTTTATATTTGATGAAAATACTAAAGTCTTACCACCTAAAGAAGCTAAAGTTAACTCTATTATGATTTTTGACGACATTGTGTGTGAAAAACACGATAATATACGCAACTACTTTACCATGGGTCGACATAACAACATTGATTGCTTCTATATAGGACAAACCTACAGCAGGATACCCAAACAACTAGTAAGAGATAATACAAACCTGATTATTCTATTCAAACAGGACGAAACAAATCTCAAACACGTGTACAACGACCATGTAAATACCGACATGACCTTTGAAAAGTTTAAAGAAATGTGCGCTTTAGCTTGGAAAGACAAGTACAGTTTTATCTGTATTAGTAAGGACTGTGAAGTAGATAAAGGGAGATACAGAGTTGGCTTTGACAAGTTTCTAGCCTCGTAATATAAATACGACCTACTTTAATTTTCAACAACAGTTTGCGACAAGCCTCTGTGTGATCCACAACTAGAACAAACTTTGTATTCATTTACGAGCATGCCACGAAACAGTAAACATCAATCTCTTACGAGAAGAATTATACAGCTACAAGACGCTGTCCGTCACAAGTACCGCGCCTTCAAGTTGGGGAACATGTATACCGAGCAAACGTTGGAAAAACAATACAAACCAATTTTGACTGAACTTAGAAACAGAACAGATATAAAAAACGAACCAAAGGAGGAGCCTATGGAACTCAGTGCGGACGAGCAGGATAACTTTAAGCCAGACTACATGTCAACACCTAGAGGACCGTCTTTTATTCAAGATACACAAGTGTTTGAAACAACGTCTCCCCCTCCACCCTCGGTTAGTCAATTGATACAAAGCCCCGCAAAGTTTCACAAGGCTTCACAGTACGTTTCAGAGACATTTAACGCACCCATTACACAACGATACATGTTAAAACTGTTAAAAGACGAAGCTGGTGTTAAGAATAAAATGGACAACATATACGGGCCACATATAGACGATGATAAATTAATGGTGGGTAATCAACCGCTTACATTCGACAACGAAGGAAACATTCACTTGAACAATGTACAGTACCGAGGAACCGAAGGCCTTTACGAACTATTATTTAAAAGGCAACCCGATGAAAAGCTATACACACAAGATGATTTGGACGCTTATAAAGATATGCTGATAAAAACAAATGCGCATAAAAAAGGGCATTTATCTCATAATCACATTAACTGACCGACAAAGTCCATAAAATATAAAAACATAATTTCTGTATTATTCCCCAAACAAATGTACGGTAAAGGGCTAAAAGACCTTGGATCACGTGACATTTCCTATTGGGACAATCCAAACGAATTATGTGATAGATTAAAACTAACTATAGATTCGACGGAGGCTGGAAATGGTAACCATAGGAACGAAATTCAAAACATAATCGAGGAATTAAAAGAAGCTAAAGTCATATCAGGAGCTGGGGTAATAGTCGTTACAAAGCATTAATCGGTTTATAATTTAGTTTCATTACATTCTAAAAAGGTTGGCGGTGTAGTCGCAGATGTGTCTTTGGTTAATAACGCTATGGCGTACTTGTTTGAAGATATTAGATACGAAATTTCTGGTATAACAGTGGACCGTACTAAAATCTTGGGTGTTGCATCAACTATGAAAAGTTTACTGTCACTTAGACAGAATGAAATGAACGCAATGAAAAATGCTTGTTGGTTCGGACCGGGGTCATCAGGAAGTACAAAGGAGTTTACTTTTTCCGTTCCGTTAAGATTGCTCTTTGGTTTCATGGAGGATTACAGGAAGATTATTGTAAATATAAAACAAGAATTGATTTTGTTGCGGTCAGCAAACGACACCGATGCGTTGTTATCAGAGGATGCACTATCGCACAGCCTAGAGATAACCAATTTATACTGGCGTGTACCACACTTGACTGTTTCCGATAGTTACAAAGAAAAACTTTTAAGACTCGTTAATAAAGACACGCCGATTCATCTTCCCTTTCGGTCGTGGGAGTGTCACGAATATCCTACGCTCCCACAAACAAAGAGACATAATTGGACTGTAAAAACGTCATCGCAGATAGAGAAACCCAGCTATGTGATACTAGCGTTTCAAACTGATAGAAAAAATAACATAAAAATGAACATGTCAGGTTTTGACCATTGTGATTTAATGGATATCAAGTTATACCTCAATTCAAGTTACTATCCGTACGATAACGTCCGAGGTGACTGGAGTTTATTCTACGACATGTACGCCAAATTTCAGTCTTCATACTACGGTGTTTCCAATTCACCTATCATGGACTTGGATACTTTTAAATCGAAATGTCCAATCTTTGTAATCTGCTCTAAGCAGAATGATTCAATCAAGTCTGGACCTGTCGATGTACGCGTTGAATTTGAATTTAAAAATAACGTACAAGACAGGACTACAGCGTACTGCTTAATAGTTCACGACGTACATTTAATGTACAATCTTTTAACAAGTACAGTAAGAACGGTTATGTAATAAGAGGGGGTGGGGGTAATTGAAGGGAGGGGGGATAATATTTAGTAATCAAACCAAATCAGTTTATTCAGTTGAGAGGATGGAGCCGTTAGGTGAGTATCTCGCGCAACATAAGCCAATCGATTTGTCGAAGCAGGACCTGACAGCTTTTCTAAAGGTTATGTACAACATAACCTCTGATTTCACCAAAGTTGTCACAGTGGGTCTGTTTGATGAGTTTAACTTTCAAGTGGGTATTTTGTTTCATAAGCAAGGCATGCGGAAATACGTTTTACTAAACAACATACAATTCACAAAGTTGATAGAATTGGAACCTTCAATCACTCATGATCTGTGTAACAAAGGTGGTCTTCAAAAGAGATTCATTGATGAGGACATTAAATACACTATCCGTAACATATACCAAAAACCTCATGTAGATCTATGCGATAAGTTTAATGAAACATCTATTCTTTTCACTAAAGGTGAATGGTTGACCTTTGTCAGCTTATTACCTTGCATTTCACGGTACGTTGAACAGTTGTCCTGTGTAGAGCCTTACCTAATTGGCCACATTGATCGGGTTATGCTTAGTGATTCGGTCTATGTTCCCCCACCACCGGAGGTAAACGGTTGGGACGCAGACCGTTTGCAGGACGAGGTTGTTTGGTATAAAAAGACAAGGTTCACTGTAGGTCGATCTGTTGCTAATTTTAAAATAAATATCAAGGAGTTGTTAAAAGGGGGGAGTTTAGAAAACGGGGGTGGTGGAGGGGAGGGGGGTATGATTAGTGGTTGATAAAAATATCTTATTCAGTTGAGAGGATGGAGCCGCTAGGTGAGTATCTCACGCTGCCTAAGCTCTTGGAGCCAATCGATATGTTAAATGGTATTTTTTTTTAAACGGGTCTTCTTTCTAAATGAAAACTTTTCGAAATCACTTACCGTTGGAATTTTTAAAAATCGAGACTATAGTCTTGGGGTAATGTTCAAGGGAAGACACGACTACGTGTTCTGGTCATTTGATGTATTTAGCCAGTTTTGTGTAAATTTCAATAACATTTCTAAAGCCTTAACAGACAATAAAAAGATTTATTTGGAAATTGACGAAAAAGAGGTTGTTAAAGTTTTATCGATCTTTGGGGCACCGCATGTCTTCCTTGGAAATACTTGGAAACGCTTGATGCGAGCGAACAAGCCCAGTCTTCTACCAACCACCCAGGTAGCACCTTGACACTTAACTTGGGTGAGTGGGCGCAGTTTCTATCCACCCTTCCGTTAATACAGTTGGAATTGCGAGAGTTGTTTTATGAAGAAAACCTTATAAAACAATATCTCTGTGGAGGATTCCAAAGTCCATCTCCGCACATTTTTAATATATTAACTTGTGAAATCACTAGAGTCAATGGCTGCGGTAGTTGAGTTCCAAGCCTTTACCGACAATAATAACCGTTTTATAGTTAAAGAATTGGCAATAGTAAGCAAACATTTTCAAACACAGATTGTTTTCAAGTCGCCTTATTGCAAGTGTGCACTCGATGAGAAACAACAAAGGACAGCTAGATGGCTGATCCGACACTTGCACGGAATAAAATGGGAAGAGGGCAGTGTAGACTACGATAAAAATTTAATCCGCACACTTTGTAAACCTTTTGACAGAATTTATACTAAAGGGTTGGAAAAGGTCAAATTTTTAAAAGAATTTCATCCTAACGTGATTGAACTACCTAAGGATTGTTCAAAAAATACTTGTTCAACCGCTTGTATATTACCTGTACACGCCAACTGTAACTTTAAGTGTGCCTTTAAAACTGCACACCAAGAGTATAAAAGGCTGTCTGAACTGTAATTTGGTCATTATGTCTCTAACCACAATGGAGGACACATGGACTATGCTATCAAAGGAGCCAAAGGCTCCAGTTGGTGTTTTAACCGACAGTTTTATCATGAAATTTGACAGGTACGTTAAATGGGACCTACTGTCGGCCCACTATGATTTTTCATTGGATATGTTAAGAATATACCAACATAGGGTGAACTGGGGTTTGATTTTAAAGAGGACAAAGTTTACCGAAGATATACTGAGGGAGATGTCACTAAACTTTGATATCGATTGTTGGGGAATTATAAGTAGATACCAGTCTTTGTCGGAACAGTTTATCGAGGAGTTTTCAGACAAAGTGGTCTGGGAAGATATTATACTGTATCAAAACGTAAGTGGAGCTTTTTTTATAAAGCATTACAAGCGAGTGTGTGAAGTAGATGAGTGAACTTACGTCCTATGGCTGACCTAAACTCCGTAAGACCAGGACATGAACTGTCGAGGTGAGGACGGCCCAAACTTAATAAAAAATGTCCGACTGTTCTCCAAGGCAGCCGTAAAACGCATAAGACCTGAGACAGTCCTGCAGCTTGGGGCTGGGCTAAACCCTGTAAGACCTCGAGTCGCAGTCCGGGCCCTCGTACAGTTTGGTTGAATGGTTGGCTTAGAACCCGTAAGTCTAAGGTGTTTGTGGATTAAGCTTCACCTAAAATAAAATAAAATAATAAAAAAACATATAAAAAATATAAAATACAAAAAAAATATAAAAAGTAAATAACTAAATAATACTGGGAGGTAGCATTTTGTTATGGAGTGGCTATCACCGTAACTTGCGATGGTTGGGGCAAGTTACATTAAACTACCCATGGGGGTTACCAGACCTCTATCGGGAGCGTCCCATGGGAATTGGGCAATGCCCTTAAGTTTTGCCTTCAGCTTACTTGAGGGTAGTGAGGAATTAAACACTCACCGTGAAAGAAAACTGGTTAAATCAAGAACAAACACATCAAAGGGAGATTGGGAATCAAGAAGTACTATATGGTACAACTTTCTATAAAGAGGTAAGAAGTAGTCAAAGGTATACACCCCTCAATGTACGTTTCTACAAGACCGTCTGATCAATTGGAAAAGGGTTTTTTTAATTCTGCAGCCCCTCCACCATTGTAGAAAGTGGTGGTCTTCCAAAAAGTCATGCTAGTTACCACCTCCTAAAAATTAAAAACAGTTTCAAAAAATAAAATGAAGTGACAGAGTGTCAAATTTAGAATAGAAAAAGATATTCACCTTCCAACGCCAGGGATCCACCAGGAATCTAGAGTCTGAAGGGATAGGTAGAAGTGTTTTCAAGACACATACATCCGCACTTGATAAGGAGACTTCTTTCACAATTTTGACATTCGGTTATCAGTTCAGGTAATTGTTCCAACCACTCTTTCTCGTGCATGGGTCCGTAGATGGCGGTGTGTACCTCATCTTCATCATAATAAAAAAAATTGTCTCGCATCGCTCTACAATCCCCACAAAATATCTCACCTCGCCACATAAAGAATCTTATGACCACGGTTGTACATGTAGCTTTGTGTTCTTGTATTATATCCCAACGGACAGTAAGGGGGACTTGTCCGCGTGTAGCCGGCAGAATGTCGCGAAGGTTATTAAATTGACTCGTGTATCTGGTAAGACATAGTTGGTATAGAGAGGGAACCATGTTGTGGGGAATGGGCAAGTGTGGATTGAAGCGGACACCTAATCGCAAGAGTGGGGCGGGCTCACGGAAGCTATCATAAACCACAGCGTATCTTTGCTGCATTCCTGATAAAATGCATGCATGGAATGCACTTTAGGTACTATAAATACATGCTGCACTTTGTGTTTCGCATATTGTTATCGATTGACGACTACACGATGCAGTTCTTAGGCGGTGTTGTTATCTGTCTGCTTTCCGTTACCTTGTCGATGGGCTCGGACGAGGAGCTTAATCGGGTAAGTTTGTTTCCAATGTAAGGGTAAACTACATTATTGACTTGTAATGTAGTTGACTAAGGCAAGTTGTTTGTTCAGACTCAACCACCACCCATCGAGCCGTGGTGGAGCAACCGACAATTCTATGAGACTGCCGATGGAGAACTAGTGGAGGTCTACGTTAATGTATGTATAAGTTTCAGTAGAGTCATTCCAGTGTTTGCAAAGATTATGCGTGATGTAGTAAGATTGTATTTCTTTTCAAGATGGGTCCCCTGGTGTCTCCCCCAGGTCGGAGGCTGACTGAGGTAATTGACATTATATGTTGCTGTCTTAACAACCAATAGCTTATTACTGATTTAAAACATTTGGATTCGAATGTTTCAGGAGGAACACAATGCTCGTCGAGGTGCAATGTTTAGGAGCGGGCACTTCATTGAAACTCGCAGGACCTTCTTGGAAGGGTATTCTGCGACAGTTGTTAGGTTGGAGGTTGGTAAAGTTTATTTAGAGTTTATAATGGTTTACTTATCCTAAGTGATGATCCAAACTGTAAACGTTTTATTATTAGGATGAGGTCTCCAGACCAAGCACCTCGACGAGCATTGTGTTCCTCCTGAAACATTCGAATCCAAATGTTTTAAATCAGTAATAAGCTATTGGTTGTTAAGACAGCAACATATAACGTCAATTACCTCAGTCAGCCTCCGACCTGGGGGAGACACCAGGGGACCCATCTGGAAAAGAAATACAATCTTACTACATCACGCGTAATCTTTGCAAACACTGGAATGACTACTGAAACTTATACATACATTAACGTAGACCTCCACTAGTTCTCCATCGGCAGTCTCATAGAATTGTCGGTTGCTCCACCACGGCTCGATGGGTGGTGGTTGAGTCTGAACAAACAACTTGCCTTAGTCAACTACATTACAAGTCAATAATGTAGTTTACCCTTACATTGGAAACAAACTTACCCGATTAAGCTCCTCGTCCGAGCCCATCGACAAGGTAACGGAAAGCAGACAGATAACAACACCGCCTAAGAACTGCATCGTGTAGTCGTCAATCGATAACAATATGCGAAACACAAAGTGCAGCATGTATTTATAGTACCTAAAGTGCATTCCATGCATGCATTTTATCAGGAATGCAGCAAAGATACGCTGTGGTTTATGATAGCTTCCGTGAGCCCGCCCCACTCTTGCGATTAGGTGTCCGCTTCAATCCACACTTGCCCATTCCCCACAACATGGTTCCCTCTCTATACCAACTATGTCTTACCAGATACACGAGTCAATATAACCCTCTCCCGTTTAAATTCCCGCCACGCGACCATGACGCTGCTGGGCGGTATTATTTCTGGCCGCGCCACCGCTTGGATCACGTTTCCGTAATCGTGTTTTTTAAAACGTAGTTTTGAACATAAATAGTACATATTATATATCATTTTAAAGCTTATTTAACGTTATAAATTAATATTTAAATACACAACATAGTTAAATTTAATTATTATACATAGGCCTAATTTTTAGTTTTATTATATTTTTTAGACAATATTTATTTTTGTGATATCAGCAAATATATACAAATGTAAAATAATTCTAAATATTTAAAATAAATGATTAATTATAAACAAGAAACAGACCAGTCATTGTGATATTTCCACACCTCTTTCTTGATGGTATTCTAAAAAACAATTGGTTTTGCAAAATGGAATGTCACATTTGTTACATCTCCAAACAGTGCGAATTCCTCTGCCCGTTTCCGTTTTTCTTTGCTTCTTCGTACAAACTCCACAAACCCGCCCATGTTCCATCTTCTCTAGCTTGTGTGCAGATTTTGGAGAGGTTATTGCTGAAGGAAGACTTCTTTTTCGGCCAATCTGTTTCCTCGAAGTAAAATTTCCAATTAGCTGTTGTAAGAGGGCCTTTCTAAACTCTAATTGTGTGCTACCGTGTTTTGTTGTTTCTGGTCTATTTGACAGTTTTTTTAGTATAAACGCATTAACAATACTCGTGTTCACAACAAAATGATAGATATATTTCCACCACTTTTTAGATGGCCTGCCAAAACTGTAGTAGCTGCGGTACTGATCCGAGCGATCAACGCCACCCATATTCATCGTATATTGGCATACCACTTCGGGACATTTTACTGTCACCTTCTGTGAGCCCTTTCCTGTTTTTCTGTCGTACATGCCACTGTACATGTATGGGCGGGCGGGTGGGTCAATACTACTGTACGTGTATGGGCATCGTTGGTTGGTATGGCGGGCGGGTGGGTTGGAGGACATAAGTACATACAGTGCTATTAGTTGTGTAATTTAAGGTGTATATAGGTCCTTTTAATGCCCACCCATACACGTACAGTGGTGGTGACCCACCTACCCAACCATACACTTACATTGGTGGTGACCCACCCGCACATCCATCCACGTACAGAGGTGGTGACCTACCCGCCCACTCATACACGTACAGTGGTGGCGACCCACCCACCCATCCATCCACGTACAGTGGTGGTGACCTACTCACCCACCCATACACGTATAGTGGGGTTGACCCACCCACCCACCCATACACGTACAGTGGTGTTGACTCACCCACCCACCCATACACGTACAGTGGTGGTGCCCCACCCGCCCACCCATACACGTCATGTTCAATATTAGGATTAGAGTTTGTTGAGAAAAACATTACATCCCGGTTGTCTCTCCAAACTGTCGATATAACACGTCCACTTTGCAGATGAACACTTTCGCCTCTTACAAGTTTTAATTTTTTAGGAGTTTTGAACTGGGTAGGCCACCCAAACCGATTTGATCTAACAGTCCCACATGTATATGTATTGTGTTGTAGGAGTATGTTGCACAAATTGAAAGAAGAAAAGAAATTATCATAATATATATGATGATTCTTTCCAAAGAACGGCTCAGTCAGGTTCAAAACGACCTGCTCACCAAGTAGGCGATCATTGTTCCTCAGCTCCTTTTTCCCTAAATATACATTTCCTCCCAAAAAGTAACCAGTTTTTGAACAGGCTATAGCCCACATTTTCATCCCCCACTTTACTGGTTTTTTTGGCATGTATTGTTTTAGGCAAAATCTGCCTTTGAAACCAATCATAGCTTCATCAATAGCTAAATCACGCTGAGGCTTATACCAATTTTTATATGTGTCAATAATATTCAATATAGGCCTAATTTTATACAAGATGTCATAGTCGTCATCCTGACGATTTGGAGGCTCAAATACGTCAGTTACATGAAAATACTGGTTAATTTTTTTGAACCGACTGTATGTCATTACCTGACGCACAAGTCGACAATGAACTAAATCTTCTCTGAAGTATTCTTCAACACTCGGAAAATCATAAATGCCCATAAAAATATCAATTGCTACGTGGGCTTTTATTTCCTCCTTTGTAACTGGAGTCCAGTTTTTATCAATTGTTCCAGATTGTTGCTTGTAATTTGCATATTCATTTGTGCAGTGAACAATATTGTCATAAAATGCATTCCCACCTACAAGTAAATCAAAATATTCAAGTTCAGTAGGGCAAGAAGATAGTCCATGTGTAACACCACTTTCTTCAGTAAAAACATTTGGTTCAACATACCTTATTTGTTGTGACCACACTGGTGGAACACGAATAATACGAGGACGACGCCTATTTGTTGTCTGCCCATCATCAAGGTCAGGGTCGTCTGCCGAATGAGAATCATCACTTCCGTAGTTTTGAAGGTTAGGCTGTTCAGTATCTTCGTTATCGGGGATATCATTTAGTTCAGAAATATCGTCGTCACTAGACACCTCACTCTCCACTTCCGACTCATTTTCAAATATGCGGTCAATTTCACTATTACGCAAAAACTGATCTTGATTCATTATAAATCACTAAGAATCAATCACAAACAATCACTGTATTTTGGCGGTAAACAAACACGCTAATACTGTACATACGTACAATAATATTATTTAGTTTCTTATTTCGTCAGCTGGCGTTGATGTATAGTTCCATTCCAGTGTGCCCGTAAGGTAGTAGCACTAAACAGAGGGAAATATATTTTACTGCATTTAGCTGCAGATTCATAAAAATACAGTAATGTTTCTCAGAGAGCAGCACATTATTGTTTAGGTAGAATAGAAAATCAATTCTACATATAGACAGTACCGCAAAAGTTTCTTTGAGGCGATAACAGATCGCGCAAGCATCTGTAATTCGAGTGAAGGCGTTTGGAGGCGGTCCGTCAGTAGCATCACGCCCATCGAGGAGGCGCTTCGAGGCGGATTGACGGGAGAGGGTTAATAACCTTCGCGACATTCTGCCGGCTACACGCGGACAAGTCCCCCTTACTGTCCGTTGGGATATAATACAAGAACACAAAGCTACATGTACAACCGTGGTCATAAGATTCTTTATGTGGCGAGGTGAGATATTTTGTGGGGATTGTAGAGCGATGCGAGACAATTTTTTTATTATGATGAAGATGAGGTACACACCGCCATCTACGGACCCATGCACGAGAAAGAGTGGTTGGAACAATTACCTGAACTGATAACCGAATGTCAAAATTGTGGAAGAAGTCTCCTTATCAAGTGCGGATGTATGTGTCTTGAAAACACTTCTACCTATCCCTTCAGACTCTAGATTCCTGGTGGATCCCTGGCGTTGGAAGGTGACTGAGGTAATTGACGTTATATGTTGCTGTCTTAACAACCAATAGCTTACTACTGATTTAAAACATTTGGATTCGAATGTTTCAGGAGGAACACAATGCTCGTCGAGGTGCAATGTTCAGGAGCGGGCACTTCATTGAAACTCGCAGGACCTTCTTGGAAGGGTATTCTGCGACAGTTGTTAGGTTGGAGGTTGGTAAAGTTTATTTAGAGTTTATAATGGTTTACTTATCCTAAGTGATGATCCAAACTGTAAACCTTTTATTATTAGGATGAGGTCTCCAGACCAAGCACCTCGGCTGGCCTAAACGCCTCAACCAGCCCGGGCACCTCGGCTGGCCCAAGCGCCTCAACCGGCCCGGACACCTCGGCTGGCCCAAACACCTCCACCACGGCAAATGGGGTGTTGTACATAGACCTGACGGAGGATGACCTTCCTCTCTCAGGTACCTCCATCACCGAGCAAGAGTGGCACATGATGAATGGCAGTCCTGTAGGAGTAAGTATTTACGTTTTATTTTATTTTATTTATTATTTCTTTTAATTGTCGTATAGTTAGTTTATTTGATTGTAATTTGTTTGATTGTTGTTGAACAGCCAGAAGCGGAAGATGACGAGGAGGACGTACCTTCCAGTCAGGAGGGTAGGGTGGTGTACTGTGCAATTTGTATGCTACGCCTACCCACTCTGCTTCTGGTGCCATGTCACCATGTAGTATGTGCATGGTGTGGGCCCAGACTGCGTGTGTGCCACATTTGTAGGCACCCCATCACCAGGACGGAGAGGGTTTATTTGTAGGTTCGTTAATTTTTTAACCTTTTCGTTTGTTTAGACATTTGTTATTTTTTTATTGTAGAAGTTTTAAGTCGTTTAGTTGTATGAATTAAAAAACAATCTTGTGTCCGAGTGGTTTCGCATCCGACTCACACCTATATCTGACGAAGACTACTTACACGCACAGACCGTATGGACCGCCTTTGACATGACCACTTTGAAACAATACCACGACTTATACTTACTCACAGACGTATTGTTACTTGCAGACTCTGGGAGTCGGGTACGCTAACCACTGGACCACGAGGGGGTTGATAGCTTTTTGCCTACTTTGTGTAATATATATTTCTGTTTTAGGACATTGCTGCTAGGGGCGCCTGGACCCTGCTCATGCGTCACCCACGCACCGGTGTGGTCGCTAGGTAAGCGTTACTGTCAGTTGTTTTCTAAATTCATTAATAAAGTAAACATTATATACATACATCTAAATTGATTGTTGTTATATTTTAATTTTATCTTTGTACTCACAGGCTCACAAACATATTCACTTAACAAGCAGTGCTCCACAATGGTCCACATCCCAACGACAAGGGAATATCATTGCACCACATGTAGACTTTTTCAACTCTAGCCTAAAATCATTTTAAGATAGTATACATGAGTTGTTGTAGAATTTTTTTGTGACTCTTATCAATTGTTTGTAATTTGCTGAGGACGATTGCTTTGAATGAGTATTTGTCATCTACTACTGTGTGTCTATTTGTTGCTTTTATTTATTATTATTGTTTTTTGACTCCGTGGGCCTTGAATGAGTATTTGTCATGTACTACTGTGTGTATTTGTTGCTTTTATTTATTATTATTGTTTTTTGACTCCGTGGGCCTTGAATGAGTATTTGTCATCTACTACTGTGTGTCTATTTGTTGCTTTTATTTATTATTATTGTTTTTTGTTAACTTTATTATTTGGATTAATAAATGATATGACTCTTTAGTCGTGTTCCAAATATTACTATTTTTTTAAGTACGGCAGACCTTACACTATGCATGTTAATGAAAATTAACGCTATGATATTTGCTTTGTTGCAGATGAACCTACTGGCTGGAGGTGGATTGACCCATGCAAAACGATATGTTTATGTTTATATATATTTTTTAGAAATAGTATATGTAATGTATAATGTTATGATGTAAGTTTAGTTTAGTATATTTTTTAGAAATAGTATATGTACTGTATAGTGTTATAATGTAAGTTTGGTTTAGTATATTTTTTAGAAATAGTATATGTAATGTATAGTGTTATAGTGTAAGTTTAGTTTAGTATATTTTTTAGAAATAGTATATGTAATGTATAGTGTTATAGTGTAAGTTTAGTTTAGTATATTTTTTAGAAATAGTATATGTAGTGTATAGTGTCATAATGTAAGTTTAGTTTAATATATTTTTTAGAACTAATATACGTAACTGGTGTTTTTCATTTACATTTTCACAAGCTAGTTTGTTTATGTTACTTTACTGTTTGAAAATAAAATAATATTTCTTATACTGTATTGAAGTGGTTTTCATTTTTAATCTGTAGTAACAATTACCTTCATTTGTATTTAGCTAAACATTTTTGGTTTTATAAGCATTGAATTTTAAATGGTTGTTACCGTTGAATGGATAAGTAACTAGATATGGACTTGCACGCAAAAGCATCTATTGCAGTATTATTATTTAAAGTATCCACATTATATTGGACTTACCTTTAAAAATTGTTTTAAAGGGTTTGTTCCTTATTGGTTTTTTAATAAAGTAGAATCTTCATAGGTCACTTAATATTATGTTCAAATTATATGGTATTAACCAATATATTTTTAATTTTTAACTATTTAATAGAATAGAATCTTCGTGTGTACATTACACTTGCACTATGGTACATATTTTAAGCCTATTAGTTTGATTTGTAATTCTCGATAACTTTTTACGATAATGTTTCCGTTGAAATGGAATGGTGTCGTTATCGGTAATGGTCGTTTTGTGATAACAGTGATGTTTAGTAGCTTATTCAATATTCTCGCTTGCTATGGTGTTTGCTGCCAATAGTCTAATGTGTTTATTATTTAGTTACATGCACAGTGGTATACAAAAGTGTCAAAGAATATATACAGCTCAAGACGAATTAAAGATGAATTCATCATTACAATACGTTAAATGTTGTATCATGCTAATAATGTGAATTAGGATAATTTATCACATGTAAGTTACATGCCAATAGATAGGTTTTACGTACATTAACTACATACAAGAATATGGCACTATCTATAATACAAGCAAGACCATAATACACATACGGATATATATTTGAAAAAAAGAAGAAAAAAACTAGTACAATAAGTATCAAACAGGAATATGATTGGCTCACTCATCACTGATTCTTCAATTTCCCATGTAGGTAATTTGTACACTGTTTCTTTACAACTAAAGTATTTTCATCTTGATAAAGTACTCCTAAGGGGTATAAAGCACCCTTAAAAGATTGGTCCATAAGGATAATATTGGGTTGATTTTGGTAAATTAATAACAGCTGTTGTGATAACATGTCTATTTTGAATGTTTGGTATTATACTATTTAATATTTTACTATGAGTTTAATCTTCAGCTGTTAAACAAAAATATATGAACACTCTTGAAATAGGCTAAATAGGTGGCAAAGCAGTTGGTGTGAGTGAGATACTGTACCGAAATTTAATATTGTACTTTTACGTTATATAGTTAATATACTGATTTTTGTATTGAATAGT
This sequence comes from Stictocephala bisonia, assembly GCA_035578905.1. Lineage (NCBI taxonomy): Eukaryota > Metazoa > Arthropoda > Insecta > Hemiptera > Membracidae > Stictocephala > Stictocephala bisonia. The sequence goes on from JAQJVL010000105.1 coordinate 1,439,159, forward strand.
TACATGCCGAGGCCGAAGGCCGAGGTGTATTGAGCGTAGTGGGCGTCGGGGTTGGCACGCGACGTCGTAATGATATTTATAAATATCATTTTAGTGATTATGATATTTATAAAGTAGTGTAATTGGCTCACTATCAAATACATTAGTTAATTAATAATTATAAATATTGAAAGTGAATATAAAAGCTTCAGTTACGTTCCTATACAATACGACCAAAGTAGCACACTATTATTTAAGAATATATATAATTACGTTTAATATTTGGTAGATATTTAAAAGTTAATTTTGAACACTTTATGTTAGGCTTACAATTAATTCCCACAGATATTATTCGCTTAACCTAAAACATTGCGAAAAGTTTTTTTTAAAGTGTATTGTAATTTGAAATACATAAATATCAATGTTTCTTATTAAATATACTTTATTTAGAGTTTAAATTGAATTCATTATACACGTTCGTTCACTATGACACGTGACATATTGCGAGTAGACGGCGCTTTAAGACTTTTGCACTATGAGTGAATCTGACTTATGGCCTGTGCAGGGTTCTCCATGGACTCATGTTTATAGCTTTTTCTCGGCATTTTCACATTGTACTAGGTCTACCCTTGGTGGTGGGAAGACTATATGAAATATGGGAGACCATATGTGTTTGAGTGATTGTTGCAAGATGTTTCCTCTTAAGGTGTATTTTTTATATTTAAACTTTGGCGCATCTAAGCTTTGAGGGAAAGTTTTGTAACTTTAGTAGTGGTAATATGGCGGACCTACAAAGTGGTACCAATGATTTTTTTTGGCATAGTTTTGGGTTATCAGAGCAAAGCGTTTGGATGCGCATGCATCACCAGCTGATGCCGTTAGGGGCGCTGCGGTCGATCGGTATTGCCACCAGGGGCGCTACGGTCGCGTCGGCGTTGCCACCAGGGGCGCTGCGGTCGATCGGCATTGCCACCAGGGGCGCTACGGTCGTGTTGGCGTTGCCACCAGGGTCGCTGCGGTCGATCGGCATTGCCACCAGGGGCGCTGCGATCGGAAGCACGACAATGCTGCTTGGGGCGCTGCAATCGCGTTGGTATTGCATTTGTTATAGTGAAAGACAGCCATATTGGATGAGGGAATTTTGGGAGGGAATTTTCCCACGGGGTGTAAGTTGGCGCGGGAGGGAAAAGACGCCATATTGGATCCGGTCACCATCTTTTGTATTTTATATAGTATAACAAGGAAAAAGACGCCATATTGGACAAAAAAATGGCATTTTATATAGTAAAACAAGGGAATTTGGGGGGGAATGTGTGGGAAATGTGGGTAATGTGAGGGAAATGTGGGTAATGTGAGGGAAATGTGAGGGAAATTCGGGGAATTTTGTGGGGGAGGGGGGTGGGGGTTGGTACCACTGCGCCGCCATCTTGGATCCGGTCACGTGACCGGATCCATCTTGGAAAACCGAAAAAAAAGTGGGTCTCGCTCCAGCAGGAAATAACTACTTCAACCCAATGAAAAAAGGAAACAAGTTTTAACAAGCCCCTACAACCTAACAGGAGCGGCCGTAGATAAGGGGCTAAGGCGCTGGCTTGCCATGCTGCCGGTCCGGGTTCGATCCAAGATGTGACCACTAATAGATTTTGCCCTGCCGCTCCCGTGGTTCGGAAGTCACGTAAAGCCGTTGGTCCCCAGGTTAAGTGTTAGAGAGGGCTCCTTAGCCCTAACTTCGCATGGTAAAACAAGACAATCTTTAACCTTTTTTTTTTAACAAAACTAAAGAAAAAAATACAAAATTAAATTACAACAAATCTAGTCTTATTAGTGCATTATTTAAAATTAATTAATTAAAAAATAGCTTGGTCCTCAAAAGGGCATTTTTTATGTTTTGTGGTCGATGTCCAACTTAATAGGGTCATGAGAGCTATTACTGGCACTCTCATGTCAACTCCACTTCCTTGGGTCCCGGTGCTGTGCTATATAACTCCTCCAGAGATAAGACGTCAGGAGGCACTACTCAACGAATTCAATAAGATCTTGAAAGCCTGCACCTCCCCATTATACAGGATCTCCTACGTCAGAACAGTCGCTTAAAATCTCAAAACCCACCTCTACTTACTGCTTTCCATTTGAGCAGATCATATTTCTCGCCCAATACTATCTGGGCCATAGCTTGGAATAGTTTTGATGGACGAAATATGTTCCTCATTAATGATCCGTCAATACCTCAAATCAAATCAAATCATCTTTATTTTCGTGTACATCGGTACAGTAAATAGTGTCCCAATAGTTTACAATTCAATGCAAATCTACAAACTAATAAAAAAATACGGTAAAACAGTTATTACATATTGGTATTAGCCGCTAACTAAGTGTCTAATCTTTTAGAGAACTCATCCAGTGAATATGATGGGTTAGATAGCAAGAAAAGTTTAAGTTTAGTTTTGAATATATTTAAGTTTCCTTCATTTTTTAGATCATTTGGCAAGCTATTTATAAATTTTGTCCCAATAAAAGAAGTTTGGGGGGACATACCATACCTGTAGGTGGGATGAACCTCCCTCATAGGGAGTGGACTCTCTTGAATCGGTTTCAAACCGGCGTTGGCAAATGCAATTACTAGAAGTATAAATGGGGCTCAGTCATGTGATTGCGGGGAGTCTATCCAAACAATGGATCACATAGTTACAGAATGCCCCCTGCACTCTCTTACGGAGGGATTAGCCAGCATACACAGAATCAGTGAGGGAGGTCTTAGATGGCTTGTACTTAACTTTGTGAAAGGAGATCATTTTACACTTTATAATCAATGAATATACTATCATGACTTTTGGATATTTATCCAAATATACATCACAGCTTTAAAATTTACAAATGGTAGCCGACAACAAACCATGCAATATATATAACATTCTGGTATAAGTGAAGGTGCAAAGTATATTTATGCACTATACATACTTTGTATTTTTGTATGTATATATATATATATATATAGGGCATTAATACAAAGTAAATTACAATTCAACTGCATTGATGGATATATCAAACTACTCGACAAAAGGGCTGTTTACAAATCAAACGTCCCACTTCTCTCATTCACATCTTTCTCCATCCAATCTACCATATCCAAGCAGTTTTATTCATCCGCAACCACCTAAATTTGTAAATATAAGATTTCTGGATGAATAGGCAGAGATGTTTTACCAAACACGTAGATTATTACTGATCATTGACCACAGATGCAAAGACTTCTTACATCTCAACAAAAGGGATACATTTCCTCAACATTATAGGCTACACAACATCCAGGATTTTTCATATTTGTTCCATAATAACCGAAATGGTATAAAATAATTAAGGCTATATTATGGTTAGGTTAAGAAAATTAGTATTATTTTAAAATTTACTATATAATTTTCTATTAATTCATGACAACAGCATAATACAGACTTATCTAGAGGACACATATTGTAAATTATACTATGAAATATTATTGATTGACACTGTAAAAAAGATGTTCAATTTAGTGTCACTAATTTGAAATAAAAAACTTGATAATAGTTGATGTTCAACTATTAAAATGTAGCATGATTGTCCTTAAGACTAAATGTTCTAGTCTAATATAGAGGACGATCAACTCAAGATGGCCACAAATTTTGGATCTTAAAAAGTGACCATCTAGTCTAATCTAACATTCCTTCTGGATTCTACCTTTCTTCGTAGGGATACACTTGTCAGCTGTTTACAAGTTATAGTGGTTTAATATACCACTTATTAAATATAGATACCATTATATCTATATTAATATAGATACCATTAAGACAATAAGTTTTTATGAATAATTCTAAGTTTTTATTTATTGTATGTATAACAGCAAACTTTAAATGGGGAACTTAACCTCATTTTTATGTTCATTACAATCATTAGTTCAAATTTTAAGTTTTACTAGTGATTTTAAGAAATGTTTACTCATGGATATTATTTTGATATTCTTAATTGTTTCGCTGCTCGAAGCGCTGAATGTTTCAGATATCCTTATTTCAATAATTTATTAAATAGGCGTGGTCTGTCATTACAAATAATAAAGCTTAACTCATAATGCATTATTTTTATTTAATTGAACGTTGAAAAGCTATTGAAGTTTCACAAATACATATTTTCTTAAAAAAATATATTATAAAACCTTGTTAACCCTAAATCTGGGATCATGGTTTGAAGCGTGTACTGGGATGCGGTTTTGCCGCGCTGTAAGCCTTTTTTGTAAATAAAAAAAAATTAATAAATGAAGCCGAAACTTATAAAACAGCTTATTGTTTTTCTTCTCATGAATCATACTTTCAGATAAAATAATTATAGTTGGGATAACAACATTGTGAAAAATTTCAATTGATGTGCAATGCTAATTTTTTTAAATTTACAACTCTTATAGCTGGTATAAATTAGTTTACTAATTTTTCCATTTAAATTAATTTGGAAAAATTCAAAGATAGCCAAAATGTACTTATTTAGTTGCTAAATAGTAACCAGTAATTATATTTCCAATAAAAAAATATATAACTTGTTGGGATTAATTTTGTTTGAAAAAAAATAAAATGGAAATATTTGTACTACTAAAGTGTTATGTATGTTATAAACACATGTGAAAGCAATATAATTATAAAAAATATTCGTTTTGTAGAGAATCATATTTAGTATAGAAAATCAAAGTGTTTTGTACCTTGAAATAATTGTAAATATTTTGATATACACAAAAAAATTTTTTATCTCTTTGAGAATAAATTGTAAACTCTCAAACATAACATACAATTTATATATAACTGTGGTATTTGATTACTTTGGACTGTATATATTCTGTAAGTATATGTCATTGGCAACACAAATCATGTTTAAAATAAATAAATAAATAAATAACAAAAATAACAATTTTTTTTAAATTTATAAGCGGAAAATGTATTAAAAACAATAAAAAAAATAATAATAAGTTCAAATAAAAATAAAAACATTTTTGGGATTTTTTAGTTATATATGTTATTTGTAGAGCACATTTTTCCGAATAGAAGATGTATGATTTGTCATTCTATTATATCAATAATTATTCTAGCACCCTAAAAGGGCGCTGAACTCAATTCCAAAAATCCATCTGTAAAGGGTTTGTGAAAAATTCTGTTATAACTTTGCCCTTTGGGTTACAGGGTTGCAAGTTACAGTTTTACAAAGCACATAACTTTTCCTGTCGATATGTGGTGGAACGGTCCGCATCTGGCAAGATCTCTGAGAGGCAGTCTCTGTCAAATTCCTCCGATTTCAGCACTTGTGCCTAGTCTGCCAGTGGGAGATTCAAATTGGCACTTGGGTACAGTGTTATTATTTCGCTTGCATTTGTTCATTATTGGAGATATCAACATAAAACCTTCTGAAATGTAAAGATAATTAAATTCTGCATCGTACAGTACTAATTTATTTCTACTACATTGTTAACAAACCAACAAAAGAAATTCAACAAATCCAGGGCGTTGAGGGGCGCTGATCCCAGATGAGTGTAAAAATTCCTAGCGCCCTAAAAGGGCGCTGATTCCGGATCTAGGGTTAATGTGAAAACTTTGTATTGTGTAAGTACAAGTACAGTATAAGAAGTAATAAATGATTACAGTACAAAACAATATAACATGATTGTGTTTCTAGGCAATATTCACTGTTGTTTTACCTCATCTGACCTATTAATTGCTCTTTTACGGGAATCATAACTGTTAATCTGTAGTAATTTTTGAAATAAATAAATTAGTTTTGTTTCTTTAAGTTCATGTGTACTTGAAATATTGTTGTATAGCTGTTGTATTATTAAATAATATAGTTACATTGTGTAAATATGGAGTTTAAATAATATAGTTTTACTATGTAAATATTGAGTTTATTAAAATCGAAAAATTGGACATGTTGAAAGTTTATTTCAACAGAATTTCTGAAACTGTCAGCGCTCCTAGCGGGAAAACGGTTAAATATATTAAAATAATACCAGGAGTTAAAGTCTTATAATCACTATTTAAATCTAAATTCATCATGAAAAATACGGGTTACTATAAGTCATTTCAAAGTTGCCTGCTAATTGGAAAATGTTGAGAGAATTTTAAAATTTAAACTATGTGATTTTAATATTTTTTTATAAAATATGTATTTGTGAAACTGTAAGAGCTTTTCAACATTCAATTGAATAAAAATAATGCATTAAAAGTTAAGCTATATTATTTGTAAATGGCAGAACACGCCTCTTTAATAAATTGTTGAAATAAGGATTTCTTAACCTTTCAGCGCTTCTAGCGGTGAAATGGTTAAGTATATCACTAGTAAAACCCAAATCGATTATAACAAATAGGGGTTTCCATAAGAAATTTTAACTACGTGATTGTAATGAACCTAAAAAATGAGATAAAATTCCCCATTTAAAGTTATAAAATTAGTACTTTTTGAGATCCCAATTGTGGCCACCTTGAGTTGATCACCTTGTATATTTATGTTTTGTTGAAAAAATGTATTTTTTCTTCCTGGTTGGTATGTTTGCAGTGCATCTTTTTTTAATTTAATAAAATTACTTGACACAATTTATTAGAATATTTGAGCCATACTGACCTTCTTTAAAACTTCATACACGGCAAACAGATATATACCCAGCCTCTACTTTGCCTCAAACGCGGTTAACGAATATATCCTAAATGAAATATTTCTGTTGATAGTGTAAAGGATAGTTCCAAAAACGTCCGCTAGAGTGCAGCATCAACTTATACTTGTCATTAGCTAACTCCCTCAGCCTATAAAAAACGTAAATTGTCCATGAATGAAAAAGGACAGGGCAACCAATCAGAGCGTGCATGGCAACCAATCAAACCGTCTCCTGCCTTTGCACACACATATAACGGAAATATCCTCAGTCTGTTGCTCGACTCAAGCACGTTGTTGTTATAACTTATCGTTCTTTTTCTTTGTTTTCTAGTTTTCAATTATTTTGTTGTGTTTATAATTATATCATAAATGACAGGTACTGTTTAACAGTTTCAACTAAAATGTTAAAAATTGTATATTTTTATTTTTCATTATAATTATACATCTACAATAAAATAGCTTTAAAAATTATTATTTTTACTTTAATTGTAAATCTATATTTTTAAAACTTATAAATTAACTTCACATTTAATTTAAATTAATTATTTTATACAATTAAACGTTACTTTAAAATAGGGTACAATAATTTCCGCATGCGAATGGTTAATATAACATAACAATTTGTACTAAAATAACACTAAATAAAATGAAATAACACTGATTGTTTTATGAAGCATGTTTATTCCTTCTACATATTACAACCTTATGCTTTTTCTTAGTAGTAAAAACAGAAATTATTTTTCAATTTCATTGTTTTGCTTATACATTTCAACAATAAACTATATGATTTTCATAAAAGTGTTAGGCATGTTTATATTGAAGTTGATTGAAACAAAAGTTTATTTATTTAACTTGAAACATTTTTTAATATTATAAATATAAATAAAAGTAAACACTTCTATTTCTTAATTACAGTGTTTGGTGTTTGAAGATTCTTACAATGGTGTGTTAGCTGCAAAGGCAGCAAAAATGCAAGTAGTTATGGTACCAGAAGGACTGGTGTCTGAAGAAAAACAAAAAGAGGCAACGCTGGTTTTGAAGTCACTCGAAGATTTTGTTCCTGAAGACTTTGGTCTTCCACCATTTGATAGTTAATATTAACTTGGTTAGTTAATTAAATACATCAAATGTAGTACATTAAGCTTCATTACATTATGTAATATGTGATTTATCTGTAATGTCAGATGAGTGTGCACTCATTAAACAGCAAATAAAATTGTAAAATGAATAGAAAAAGTAATGTTACAGTTTTATGCTGCCTAAAAGCAAAGACCCGACACTCAATACATCATTGGTGTGATATACTTAATTTCTTAGGTATTTAACATAGTAATTACAGATATCAGTATTTTACCAATTGACGATTTAGTTTTGATTTGTTTTGTTGTAATGTATATATAAATCTGTATAATTGAAGATATATAACTTTCAAAAGTAATACTCCTAGAAATACATTTTACAAATGCAGAAGCAGTCTACAGCATAATTTTGTTATATTTTTGATAATATAATAGTTGTGTTTATTGTAGTTATTCACTTAACCCATTGTGAACGAAGAAAACTTCAAGCGGCCAAAGCTGTTTGTTCCGCCAGCCAGTCCCGTGTACAGTTTGCCGCTCAACAACAGTAAATCGTTCTGCTATTGTTTACTGCATTTCTTTATTACTTTGTGTATTGTTATATATTGATTTGTAATGTATATTCTTGGATGAAAAAATATAATTAAAATAAATTAATTTTGTTGAGAATGTAAATTATTCCCTATAGCGAGTGATGCGTGCAACTGTTACTCATTTACTGAAACACACCATACTGATGAAAAACACAGTGTTCACTTGTGAACGCTATCTACCAGATTTTAATATAATTACTAGACAAATAACATAAGTGAGTGACTGCAATCAAATGCTCTCTAGTAGCAGTAATAAGTATTACAAGCAGTTTGTGTTTAACAAAGACCTATTACGTATGCGTCTTTCGGCATCCGATCTACTAAATGTAATGATTCATATGCTGCATTTTTTGCCCGCAATGGGTTGATTGGACAATTTTGTGAATAATTATAGATTATGCTTATAAAAAATAGTGTGTGTGTGTATAGATTTTTAGACCAATTCTGCAAACTAGATCTGAGAATGGCAGTTAAAATGCATTAACTGTCCTGTTGAATTGTAAGTTCCACATATCTTTATGAAAAATCATACAATAATTAAATTAATGTTCTAATAAAAATTAGATACGTTAGGAAGGATGACTTGGGAGAATGCTGCAAAATTATACTGACACAGAACTTCACAAATTAATTATTCATTACCATTTCTTGTAATTTTTTAGTGCCTTTGTAGTTGTATTCTGTAACTAATTACAAAGCAAGAAGTGTTCATGGCATTTCCCTTTTATATTTTTTGAGACAAAAACAGAGAAATTTATATTATATCCAAATGACAGTTAAGCTATGAAACTGATAAACTATAATTAATTGCTTATATATTTCCATATATCTAGATTGTGCTATCTATTATAATGTTATAATGTAGAACGGTTGTTCAGATTACATATAACATTGCCATCAGCAAAAAAAAAAAAAAAATATTTTAAGAAATATTTAATTTGGGGAAGTCTAATTAAATAAAATGTTTCTTAACATATGAATCAGTAGTTAAAATACAGTATAAACAAGAAACATATGACTTATGAACCTGAGTAGTTTATGTCAGTTTTTATGGGATAAAGGAACTAAAGTTATAAACTCGTTAACATTTTAACTTGACATTCTATAACTTACTATTTAATGTTGTCATCAAATAGTAGTCACAATGTTCTGTCTCAAATGTTGGCCATTGTCAAAATTCATGCTGATTCTCATAAAATAAAAATCCATAAATCATTGGTTGTTTAGAGTGTAGCTTGATTATTGTCATTGAAAAAAATTGTATATTGCTGTGTTGAATACTTTTATGCTTGGATTTGTCAGAATAAGCACTATTTGATACACGAAACAATACTTTTATTATATCTTAGATGTAGTATAGTTAATAAATTGTACAAACAGTAAATCCAAGTTTAAATAGAGTTATAACAGAACAGATACTGTGTTCTGTTTGTTTTATATTTTAACCCTTTCAACACCAGGAAATGTTATGTATGCATCGCCACCACGTCAGCCATTTCAGTGCCAAGTAGCCGCACGACGCCAGGCACTAAATGCCGCGAGAGCGGTAGAACGCCAGACACTTTTTGATAGTTTTGTACGTGTTTACTAGAACTACTGTCATTCCGTTATCTTTTATGGTAAAATAATGTTTTTGGTATCATTTTCTTCACGATAAAAGCGGCAACATTTTAGTACGTAATTCAGTGGATATATCCTTCCAACCTAAACACACATAATAAAAAATAATTAAAATAAATATAAAATTTTTTTTACTTTCAACCCCTAAAACATATGAAATTAAATTGTATGGCGCTAATCTATAGTGCTGTATTATAGTAAATTTAATTCCTAACAAAACTGTGTAAATTGCATTTGGAAATAACATATAGTTTTTATTCATGAATTTTTTAAGTTGAAGGGACATTTTAGCAGTTTTATACAATTAATTTCACTTTGCCTATACAGTATGTTAATTTTTATTGTGTCGTTATTTTTTATGCATTGTCATTCATTATACATTTAAAATAATCAAACATTTAGGTTAAAAAATAACTGAATTATTTTACTATGTACACAAATAAAAACAATAAATTTATATACTGCATAAAACAGTATTATTTCACTATTTATACACATAAAAACATATTTCAACACACTAACTAAGACATTAGCCAGCAATTAGTACACTACCAATCAATCAATCAATGTTTACTAACCTAAGTAAACAATCCACAAACCGCCAAAACTATTCGGCAGATCAGCTGTACTCATACTCGCCACTGCCTTCTAAATATCACGTGATTTTAGAATGTGTAAACAATGGAAAAAAATAAAACAAACGAAAGAAATGTGTTATATTATAACAGCAAATTTCATCATAAGTACAATGGTATGAGTTTCAACAAAATTGAATGGAAAATAAGTTTTTAATTCGCAAAATAAACATGAGCCTATATATAGGCGCTTGGGATTCAACGCTCACAAGGCGGCTGTCTATATATAGGCTCTTGGCTGTCTATATATAGGCTCTTGGCTGTCTATATATAGGCTCTTGGTGTTCAACAGAACATAACTAAAAGCCTATATATAGGCTTCTGGCGTTGAAAGGGTTAATTAACTGAATAATTTGGAGAAATGTTGTAATTTGTATATACTTTGTTTATACAATTATATCATTATGTCATTATTATTATTTCAATATAATCAATGTAAATTTATAATATTTCTCTATTTTTAACACCTAATTTAATTTATTTTCTGTGTAGTATTTAGTCAAATTTAGTGTTCCTTCTCATTATGAACCAGTAGTCTATTAGTAATGTCATGTGATTTTTAAATACATTATTGTGATACTTGTTCAGTGCTGTTCTTCTGAAAGCATATGTTCCCAACTATTGTTATTTTATGAAACATTGTTATGTGGCAAAACATATGCAATAGTGAAATGTTCTAATTTGTTGTTGATGATATTTAAATTATATAAAGATTTTTAAAAAATCTTACTGTTATTAATTTATGTTATCTTGTTATTTAATAAAATATTCTGATATATATTACAACAAATTTTTATTGGAAAAATCAAATTATATATAAGAATGCTATTTTAGTTTTTAAATATTGATAAAATTTAAACCCTCATTGACACTACTGTTATTAAGGATTTTAAAACATTTTGTAGTATCAGAAATATTAAAATTTTAGTATTTCAATCAATATTTATGTTCCAAGACAAAAATATATTAAACACTTGATATTTTTAATGACAGTTATTTAGTGTTTAAATGGTATTCTTTACTAGATACTTTAAATGACTAAGTATAGATCAACGAAAATGTTTTAGTGAAGCAGTAAATACATTGAAGTTTGATATACAAGTGTGTGAAAATAAAGAAAACTTTTCCAACAATTATTTTATTTTTACTAGCAATATTGAACCTATAACTTTAAAACACATGTCTGATTTACATTAAATTAATATGAAATCATGCAAACATAAAGTTAATTTAAATGAACTTGTCTAACATATTAGTCTAGTAATTATCATGTTCATGACACCATATACCACCACTGGTACATGCCATCCATTACAAAGTGTGTCCCCACCTACGCATCATTAAAAGAGTTAATCTTCCATGTTCACTAAGCGACATAGCAATAAATCAAGAACTTGAACATTTATTTTAAACTTGTTAAAACGGTAAAATATTATGCCTTCGACCTCAACCGAAGCTCGAGTTCAAAGTTCAACTAATAACACAAGTCAAATAACATAATTATTGTTGAGGTGAAAGTTCCATTTGTAGAAACCACCCAAAAGGCTAATACATTCACAAATATACAATGTACTTGTTTTATTACAGGGATGATGTCTGATTACTTAATCACATTGCCAAAAACCAGGAAGGGAACATTTCAATCCTAGACTCAAATAAGGTTCAATATAAATTATTTTCAACTTTTAATAAGCTATGTTTTTTACCATTTCATTTGTTCTGCTCTTCACATTTTTGAAACTTTGGATAACAATACCCTCCGACTGGATCAACTTTTTAAAGTCTAGTCTTACCCTTGATGGTGGCGCATCGCAAAGGTGACATCTAATAAACAACTTCGTAGAATTATAGCTTATGATCACCACTAATAGCCCAACAATATTTGTTATGATCAGTTATGTTGTTTTAAAGTTAGCAAGCTGTTATTAGATTTAAGTGTTACCCTGTGTATTGAATATACTTTATTAAAAAGTATTTCAAATGCACAGTATTCTATAATATTTTAGCAGTGATCCATGTAAAATATTAGCTGTGCTATTTTTTCAAATTAATTTGTCCTTAAAAGTTTGTCATATAAAAAACTCAAACAATCTTAGACTTATTTTGAAACATTTCATTGACAAAGAATTGTTAAATTATACAATTTATAGTATGATTTACATTACTTATATACAAAATGTGGCTGAACGAGTACAGTATTCATGTCCAGAGATTGTCGGCTTGGAAGATTGCTATGCGATAATTATTGACAATGTTTATTTTGAGTTGAATAAGAGGATAATTATTGTTTATAATGAACTTCTAACAAGTTCTCTCTCTTATTAACCTATGTAATTGAGTGCCCATGAAATAACTATGCAGCAAACTCCTTGTACACAAAGTATGCAACTGACATTGAAATGTTTTCACTTGTTGAGTTGCCTCATTTAAAGGGACTTTTATAACAAGAAAATTCAAAAAGTGTCAAAGAAACGTCCCTAAAATAACTTAACAGATTTATCTTATCAAAAAACATTGAGGACTTATATCTATATAACTATTTGTCTTGTTAAGTTGGTTTTTATGTACATGAGCAACCATATCACAGTGACCTAGTGCAGCTTAACCCCTTGAACCCAAAAGCCTATATATAGGCTTATGTCTATTTTGCGTATTACAAAGTAACTTTCTATTGAATTTTGATGAAACTCATACCATTGTATTTGGGATGAAATGGGGGCATGTCACAACATATTTAATTGGTTTGTTTTAATTTTGTATATTGTATACCCGTTCTAAAAACTTGATATTCGTAAGGCAGTGACGAGTACGAATAGTGACAGATGATCTGTATAATGATTTTGGCAGTTTCTGGTTTGTTTATTTGGTTGTTGACATTTTATATATTAATGACTTATAGGAAATAAACTTTCATAAGAATTATATATAAGCTTAGACAAAATCCAGTTATGTTTTAATCAAGGTACTGTACAGTTTATTTATTTACTTAAAGTAGTTTTTTCCATTACGTATTTTATTACCTTTGATGTAATAGTAACAATAAAGAAACATTGCTTTTATGCCTCTTTTAAAATTCAAATGTTGAATGAATGAAACTGCACAAAAAATAAATTACAATTAAAATTAACTGAATAGCCATTAGGGTAATTAAGTACAAAACAGCTAAAAAGTGGTTAAGAACATCAAAAACTCATTAAAAGTTAAAAGTAAAATTTTTTAACATTATTGTGTTTGATGTTACTATGTTAGAAGAAAGTTTTACTTTATTATGTACTGAAATGTTGCCGCTTTTATCATGAAAAAAATGGTATGAAAAACACTGTTCTACCATAAAAAATAACAGAATGACAGTAGTTCAGATGTAAAAGCACTAAGCGTTCTAGCACACTCGTGGTGCGCACGCACAGCACAGGTACTGCTGGCGCTGTGGTGATCCCTACATATAATTTCCTGACGGTAAAAGAGTTAAGGATAGTTTACTGGACTTCCCACTGTAAAAAAGTATTTGAATTTTATTATTGATAAAGGTTTATTATTTTATATTTATATTCTGGCTATCAAAAAGGACTTAACTTGTTAAACTTGATTTTAATTATGTTATTGATGACATTGCTGATACTAAATAAAGACATTAACAGTTAATATGAAAATAACATAAGCTAGCAAACATTTAGTTTTTAATTTAATTTTCAATACAATAGCTTTTGATTTATTATCAGATCAATAACAATGGATGGTTTTAATTTCAACACCGTTATTTAAAAATATTAATATATATGTACAACATATAGCCCAGCATAGTAATTTTTTATTTCCTTGTGATAGTTACGTAGTAATACTCCTTAATACATCGTTTAACGACCAATCAACTTTGTCGATGCCTGTTGTATATGATGTTATTCATGTGGTGGAATGAAGATGGGGGAGGCTGCAAATGTCTTGGACCCAAAGCCTTAAGGTGGTTCAGCTGGCATTATGGACAACTGATTTCACACACAGACACTCGACCCCTCTCCCTTCATATAATTGCAAGAAGTCGTTGAAGGGAGATCTTGCGGGTGCAGTTAGCGATTGGATTGTAGTTCTTTGTTTAAATTTTTTGAAGTATATATTTTTATCTTCCATTTTGATTTTATATTTGAAATAATATGTTATCATCAGGTAAAGTAGAAGAGTGGACTTTACAGCCTTATTCACCTCTGAGAAATAAAGAGGTATTTAATTTTAATTTTCATAACATCATTGTCTACACATTTTCGAATAATTCCTAGAGTTATTTTATTTCTTGTGTTTAAATCCACCAACAAATTCTATTAATACAAATTAACTAGATTTATTTTTGAAAAATTATTTTTATATCTTTTATCATTATTATCTTTATCTTCTGAAGCATCAGATCATTAACAAGCATGATTCAGCCCGTCACATTATTTTGAATAACTTTCATCTTTTGTGACAAACTAAATAACATAAATAATAATTTAAATTGATATTACCAAGCTTATAACACAAGTATATAATATGTGCGAGCATTGTGTTCAGGGGAAATTTCAGTCTACTGGGGGAAATTTCAAATAACAAACAAAAACTAGATAGTACAAATAAATAATCACGACACTAAATAAAATAATCAAAAAACCAAAAGCCTGAATAAAATAAAACTGCATCAATTTAATAAAACACTACCAATATATCCTTTTTTTACCAAGTTAACAAGTTAGTTGCAGATATAAAATAGTACATCTTGCTTACAATCATGACTACAGCTATAGACGAGTGGTAATATTATAGACTATAAATTATTTCGTTTGATTTTATAAATGAAATTATTTCTTCAACTAGATGATCATAGTGATTTTAGGAAATGGTGTTATGTTTGGTGGACTCATCTTTATCAAGTTTGCTGATGTCTGTGTATTCTTTTTTTTACAAAGAAAATAACTGACAGTTCATTTATTAGCGTGTACTTTGAAGACCTAAGAGATGTGGTATTAAATTCTGATGAATTCCTGTCTTTAAATTAAAGACATTCGATTATTACCAGGAAGCAAATATTCAATTATTACAGGGTATATATGAAACATATTATTGGTACAATAATAAAATACATATTTTGGATTCTTAATTTTTATTTTTAATAAATTACAATCCATAGTTATCATAAAATCTCTTACAGTAAAAAAGTGACTATAGAAACAAGTCTTTACAGTCCATTATTTTAAAAACACTACTTGACTCTTATGATGTTTCTACTTTAAGCTCAATTGTTTCTATAGGAAAATCATCATCACATGCTACTTCTTCAACAATTTCTTCTGGTGTATCCTGAATAACATAGATGGCTGGCTGAGAAACTCGGCTGGAAGGCTTATCATGGCGCTTTCTATGTCGCCGCATGTCTGTCAGCTGAGTGAACCGCCTCTCACAGATATCACATTCATACGGACGTTCACCAGTGTGAATCCGCAAGTGTGTTTGTAAGAAAAATGGCCGAGAAAACTTCTTTCCACATATATGACATTTATGTGGTCGAATCCCAGTATGCATAGCTTGATGCTGAATAAGATTGGGTCTACACCTAAAAAATTTGTGTAACAATTATTTATTGTTTTACTTTTTATAGCTCATCTGCAAACATAACCTTGAATATTTTTATGATTAAGTGGTTTAATATATTCCAATGTTTCACAGTTCAAGCATTCAAATTTTTATTTTAAACTGTGTGTTAGTAGTAAGAAATGCTTACTTTCTAGTATAATTTTTTGGTCAGTTGGAACAACTGATTTCATTCTGTGAATATCTATAGGCCAGTTTGTGTCATAGAAATATAAAATTAAAGGTATTACAGCTACTATGATTGTCTTATCTATTATTAATTTGAACCTTTAAAGTGCTAGTGTCTAGGTCCTAATCATCCACCTCTGACTGTCTCAGAGGGACACAATTGTAATAACTGCCCTACAATTACAATGTAACGGTCAGACAATCTGGTTACATTTTAAGTAAAATTCAGGGAGAAGATTGTTCTAAACACTCATCAATGTAGACCGCTATACATTATTTTAGTTAGCACCATAATAACTTCCATACATGACCGGAGTTTGCTTCCTGAGATGAGAGTCAAAAGTGTTGTGAATAGTCAATATCCCCTCAGAGTCCTTGTTTGTTTGTATTGAAGGTGTAATTAGTTATGAAGCATGTAGTTTTGTAGGTTCAGATATTTAGAACTAAGTCAATATAGTAAAATAAGAGAAGGAAGAAAATCATTCCACTTTATATCAATATTTTTTAGTTTTTTCCTTTCCACAAAGATGCTACTTTTGAAAGTAAATTAAACCAATACATTGCTCATCTTTGAATTCTGCACGTTTTTTGTATGTATTGGATTTTTCATACAAAGCGATTCTTTGCACTATACTGTGAACAATTAGGTATAAAACATGCTATATGTCAGGTGTATTTTGTAGTTTAAAATATAATTATATTAAATGAAATAAAAAACCAATATATATTTTGAAATAAAAACACATTTAATGTTGTAAGATGAAACAAACACTCCAGCAAATAATTTTTTTTTAATTTCGTAATGAAATTAAAAAATTATTTACTGGAGTTTTTGTTTCATCTTATAACATTAAATTATATATCCAGTAAGAAACGAGCTTGAAGAATGATACAAAAACACATTACTAGAATAAAACAAGTATCTTTTACCCTAAAAGGCTACCTACCTGTAAGCAGAGAAAGAGCTCCTAACCAACAGCTCTTAAACTTTAACTTAATTTAAATACAATAAAATCTTTTAAAACAGAATAGTTGTTTAAACACTAACATAAACTAAGTAAAGGAGCTTATTATAGTTACAACAGTTATCTTTAAATAGTTGTTCAATTTCATTAGAAGACCCACCCACCAACCCCTATGATCACTGACAATAAAGGGATGCCTTCTATTATTACAGGTGTGCGATGCAGGAAACTTTTTTCGATTCGATGCGATTCAAAGAATTTTTATCTAATGCACACATAGAGGATACGTGGTTTTTAATTTGAGTTTTAGAAGTGGTAAAATAAGAATTATACCTTGTATTACAAGTACCATGGAAGTACAAAGAAAGATAATTCAAAACATTAATTATTGATCATACAAATGTTAGCTAGTTAATATTATGTATGTATGAAACAGGAATATAAGTATAAACTGTATATAAAAGTATTAAGGTAATTTAAAAATAAGTTATGGAATGTAATTTATAGGGCTATACAAAATGTAGTAAATCACAATTATTTTAAAATGAAAGTGCAGAGCTTAATACATTTATTTAAAGGCATACTTTTATAATTAAGTAAATACCGGAAAATAAAGGAAGTTGATTGCACTGCATTAATTTAAATACCAATAGTAGTACGGTGTATGAGCGTTACTGGTGTCAGAATTATACAAATTTAATATATTTAAGTAACAATTAAAATAATATATTTCAGGGGCATAAAGAATAGTGTATACTAAGGAAACGTAGGCCTTTGGCTACGGCATGTGACTTTTGACAAAAAATAACTGGTTAAACTGTATTAAGTAAAATCATAAAATGTAAATTTATTTCTAGTAACTCACTCAAGTTTCTACTTATTTACAATTTAAATGTAAACACCCAATATTATAACTTAAGATAAAGAAAGATCTATTATTTTCTCATTATTTGAATTCTAACGGCTGTTTAAATTTCGTAAACATCATTATTTACATTTGAGCAGCTGTTACTTTTTGACCAATTTAAATCTCTCCAATTGTTATTTTTTCTTATTGCCAAAAAATATACTTTAAGGGTTTCCTATACCCTTCAGGCTAAAAATATTGAAAAATAAAGGCCATATTGCACAACTATGAACAGAGGCAAATATTTTGATATCTCAATCGTGAAAATTGATAAAGATATAAGGGTGGAGTAATGTTACCAAAAATCGGCTTTGCTGTATTACTATCCCAATACAGTATATTAGGATAATAATTGATAACAACTTAAATTATAATTATTAACTTTCATTGTTGGACAAAATGGCCATGATTGTTAATTTTTTAACTGTTGATGAGGTTTAATTACTTACATAAATATTAATGTACAGTACATGCATAAAAAAATAAAACTTAATATAGCATAGAATTTTCTTAGAAGAGGATGATTTTGACTCAAGCATCCATTATTTCCAATAAAATTTGAAATTGAAAACATTGAGTTTTTATATTAATTTAAAATGTTTTCTAATAGAATGCTTGAAAATGGATTTTAACAGATTTGTTTTTATTAACTAATGAATTAACATTTATATCAAATTTAAAAGGTAATAACTATTTTCATCAATGTATTTTATAATACAGTGGCGACGGTCAAAAGGAAATGAAAAACGAATAGTGAAAAATGAAACACATGAATTTATGAACGAAAACAAAATATGATTGTGTTTTATAATGTTTCGTAAATATGATGGACTGTACACCAGATGATAATGAGACAGGAAGGGATGAGAAAAGTTAAGACTCATTGCCAGTGGTAGGTAGCTTAATTATTGGTGGACCATACACATACGGTGGTATTGGCCCACTCTCCCACTCACGTACGGTGGTATTGGCACACTCTCCCACCCACGTACCTTACCTTGACGGTCGGCACTGTGTTTTAATTTACATTAATCAAAATAGTTTTTATTTAAAAAAATAATGTAGAACAGTGCCGACATTAATGTTTTTAATAATTCATTAACTATTAAAAACAAATCAATTAAAATCCATTTCAAGCTTTTTATTGGAATATACTTTAAATTAAAATTCATACAAAAACAATATATTCAATAAATTAACATTTTATTTGATATATTGATACTATTTTATTAATTTTAATATATTGGATAAACAATACAGGATTTTTATACTAGCATCAAAAATCCTTCTTCTACAAAAAAATCTGTGCTATAGGAAGATTTATTTATTTATGCATGTACATAAATTTACATTAGTATTTATTTCAGTCAGTTAATTAATCTCGTCATCAGTTTAAACAATCATGGCTGTTTTTTCCAAAAATAATAGTTAATAACTATAATTAAGTTGTTAAATTGGATGCTGCTTTTTTACTTCACCAATATAAAAAAATGAATAGCTTTATTCTGATTAAAAAATATACTATCAAACCAAAACAAAAATCTTGATTATAACAATAATGATTTTATTTTGCCGATTTGTAAATTTGTTGAGAATTATAAATCATTAGATTAAATAAAATCAATCTTGTAATTTTTTTTTTTTTAAACTTACAGTAGTTATGAAGCTAAATAATGTTAATACATTTTCTGGCTTATGTAAAGAGTTCTTAAATATATCTGGAGGCATGAGTTGAATGATACAGGTTTTGGTTGTATTTTCTGGTTAAATCAAGCAATCGAGTCAGTTAAATATTTTATTTATCTAACATTACATTTTAAAAAGTAAAAATAAGTTATGTACACTTATTAGATGAATAACAGTTGAAGATTAGTCTATTTTTAATTCAACTGTATCCAAAACAGGAAAAGTCTCTAATGAGACAACTTGTCCCAAAGGCGATTCGCCACTTCTTCTAAGAACAATGACATTAGGCTCAGAGGCAGAGGCACTGTTGGATTGGTTGTGACGCTTCCTGTGTCGTCTCATGTCCCCGACTTGAGTGAACCTTTGTTCACAGATATCACACTGATATGGCCTTTCGCCTGTATGGACTCTCATGTGAGTTTTTAAGAAAAATGTACGTGAAAACATCTTCCCACAGACATGACATTTATGCCGTCGAATCCCAGTATGCCTAGCATGATGCTGGTAAAGATTGGCTTTCGACCTAAAAAATATTAATGGACTAGTTAATACCCGATTAACAAATCAATACAGAATGTCTTCAAAAACTCATCTTGTCATTCTATTTAGTTCAGTCAATTGGTAATATCAAGTGAGAAGCTAACTGTACAGAATTACACTCTCATGATCAGTAGAAACTGTACATATCAAAAATTAATATTGCAGTAGAGCTTCAAACTGAATACAATATTGAGTTGGCAGCAGGGTCAATCACTTCCAGAACCCTTGACTATCTCACAACACCGCTGGAGGCACTGCTACCATACGTTTGTTTAGTTCAGAAAATTTAATGTGTGGTAGTGTCAGTGAAACTACACACGGCCTACAATGTCAAAACTGCTATCATAATTTTTACTCCTAATCCTATACAAAGCAATTTTAAAGTGTATTGTGTTCATGTTTATTTTTTTAGTTTGTGGTTTCAAGTGATTTAACATAGACAATTATCGGTTTATTGTTAACATTCAACCTCTTATATAGTGTTAGATTTAAAAATTGTTGATTTTAAATTTAGTTTGCAATATGAATAGTGCTACCTGAATTGTTGAAAAGTAGATTAACAAGTAGCAATGAATACAAGTTTCTAAGAAGAACAGACTTTATGGCAAACAGTAAGCCTGTTTTCATTAGGTTTAGACATGACATACTTTATTTGCACATAACATTCTATGATATGCGAGACGTACAGAATATTAAGTCACCCAGAGAGTGCACTCCTCTTCCTAAAGGCAGTGTGAGAGAGACAGAGAAAATCAACAGTAAGGTATTATCACAGGTAATATTATTAACTCACAGGTAATATTATTAACCAGATAGCTCATCCCTATGCTAGTGTTGACATATTTTGTAGTGTGTGAACTGTTCGCTTTAAAGCGTGTCGAGCAGCTGTGAACTGGGCAGTGTTGGAAGATTGAACTCAGTCACGTGTCTCGTTCACTTCACCTAGTTAGAAGAGAAGAAGGCTGTTCAATGCAGCAACATTGCATCCTAAAATCATGGTCGTGTAGTGAGTGTTGCCTACAAACTCCTTAAACAGTGTGTGCGCTTTTCCTGTATACTGTGAGCTATCTGGGTAGTTAGTTATCTGTGGTATTATTAAGCCTTTGATAAGGTCAATCATGGCTTACTAGTTGCCAAACTTGCTGGGTATGGAGTCAATGGGTATCTTAGATACAGTGGCTAGAAAGCTATCTTAGAGATCGGCTTTTATATGTGAAACAGTTACATCTTTTCATCATTTGAAGTCCTGTCTGGAGTACCTAAGGACTCTCATCTGGGGCCATTGCTATTTAACATCTTCATCAACGACATCAGTCATGTTATCTTAGCGGCTTTCCTGATGTTTGCTGCCGACTTCAAGATATTTGCCAGAGTCCTTTCTATATCTGACCAGATTAACCCAAGGAGTGTTGGTCATAATTTTGTGTAGTGTCGCCAAATTTTCAGTGATTTGTAATACTTTTTTTTTTAAATTCGCTGTATATTTATTATTAGCATTAGAAAGATGAAACTTGTATTATTTTTATTAGTAATAAATTAATTTTAATTATTGGTAATGGAAAAATTTTTAAAAAGTTTTTAAATATAATGTTATTTATAAATTTTTTATAAAAATAAATTTTATAAGTAGATTGACGATCATTTATGTATATAAAATTATGATATTAGAAAAAACTGAGATATACAAGTTGTGCAGAATTTCATTCTGAACAAAAAAACATATAATTATATAGGCAAACATTTATACAACATATATTTATAAAGTAACAATAAATATGTTGCCTAGCAACGAATATGCCAACTTTAGCATGCATAATTATAATGTTTATAAACCACGACACGGATCACCCATGATCACTAATAATATACAAACTATAATACATAAACACTAAAAGTCACACAAAGCATAACACAACACATCAACAAACATAAACAACTGCCGGCTTGGTATGGCGATCGAGACTGGCGAGTTGATTGACAGATGACGACGGAAGAAGTAAACAAAGAATTATTTCTGCCACTGTGCCTCATCTGACAGTCATAGAGCAAAACCAAAGACATGTAAACAAACACTGATTCACGGCCTTTCAAATGATATATATTTGAGATGACTTTGCCTTTTTTTTCTGACTGTGAGTGACATTAATCGAGTGAGCGCACATCGCCTCAAATTGAGGCGGTAACAGTTTTATGAAAATACTGATCGCCTCAATTTAGGCGATCAACACTCCTTGGGTTAAATTAAAACAGCCACTCTCAAACATTATTGCTTAGTGTGTGGAAAATGGAATGGAGCTCAATGTAGCCAAGTGTCAAGTTGTTTCCTTTCTTGTTCAGCAGTTCCTTTGATGTATGATTACCATATTGGAGGTTCCTTTCTAAAAAGAAGTGACCAGGTGAGAGATTTGGGTGCTTCTTTTTCTTCCACTTTGAATCCTTTACCACATCTCTCAGGTATTACTTCAAGGTCTTATTCTCTCATTGGCTTCATTAACAGATCCACCAGGCACTTCAGACCCCCCTTGGCCCTGATAATATTATAAAAAAGTATGGTTCAGTTAATGGTCCCCATATCAACTTGGCCATATACATTTGTTAAAGAGAGTCCAAACTGGTTTCATTCGATTGTTGGATATTCGCCTTAGTTTCACATACGCCGATGCTTCCGCGGTGGAAAAACAGTACAATATTCACCCCTTTCAGTTTCGGCGGAGTCACTGACCTCTCTTAAAACTAGTCGATGGTTTAATGGATTGTCCTAATTCCAGTATAGGATTGATCTCCACATACCAATAGGCACCAGATACAAAACTATTTTTGGCTGTGGGTCTGTGCCCACCAGCTATGCATATCACAGTTGATTAACAAGACTACAAAGGGCTGGGAATTTGATTGCTTCAAATTTGGACTTCTTTTCTCTGACATTGCCTTCTTTCAAGAGGAAAGTGATCGTGTGGAATATAACTTCTACATGATTGAATCCTCCATGACATTTTCGTAGTATTCTATATTCATTGTGTCTCATGTTCAGCCTTATGGTTATTTTGTAGTTAGCCATGATTTTTATTTATTGTAATGTGTATTACAAATATCTATAGGTGCTATAACCCTATGATCTTCTTTACAAGATTTTAATTCTAGTTATTTATGTTTCTATCATGCTGAATGTTTAACAACTAGTTGTATTGCTTAGTATTATTATTATTTCTTCTTATTTTCCAATGCTACCTTACTTTAAGCAAGATTTTGTTTTTGTATATAGTTTGTCTTACACTAGACTCTGTTTTACTATTGCTTTAACTTAGTATTTATTGTCCATTTCATCAAGCTGTAAGCAAGTGCATTGTGTTTATTACAGTTACCAAATTTTTATAATTATATTAATTTTGTTTGCTTTTGATTTGTTGTTGCAAATTCATAGTACTTGTTTTGATGTTTAGTGCTTATAACATTTAAGTTGTTACTGTAATACTGCCATCTTTGTTTCTCGATGTATTAAATCGTTTTTACCATTTTAAGTTAAATAAATAAATAAACTGATGGTGCGACTAAGACTACATGGTGGGAAAAAAATATGGAAACGCTTTCACAACTGTTGTATGACTTCACTTGTGGAAGTGAAATCTTGGACATGATCATGGTTACAAAGAACATACTCTTTGACGCCATTAGCGACAGTTCATTTTTTCAGGGGGACGGCCCACGAGGAGTTGAACGAAAATCTTCAACGTAAGCCTAGGTTGAGTTTGGTATTAAAAGAAAGGTCTATTCAAGAGAAGATAATTGCCGCAAACGGTATTTCGAAGGGTTTATCCTTTCCAGAGTAGCAGTCATTTGAATTTCAAAATAACTAATTTGAACAATACTATTTCTCCGCTATTTAACGGTTTTAAATAAATTATTCTGATCAAAAATTATACTTTATGGAACACAATCATTAAAAAAAAATTATCTATGGAAAAAATAACAGTGCTGTGAAAGCGTTTCCATTTTTTTTTCTACCCTGTAATCCTCACACATACTGACTAGAAGGAAAATCGACCACATATCTCACTAGCTCTGCACTAGACTGAATTTTTAACATGAGGTCTGCACTTACTATAGAAATTCTTAGTCATTGTAAGTAGAAACCGGATCTAAATATCAATCAAAAATATAATTTTTTAATTGACACTTTATAGGAAAAATAACTATGTCGTTCATATAAAAACATAACTCAACAAGTGTTAAAACGTAGTATATTAGCAATATTATGCAATAATTGTTTCAAACATGTCTAGGCGCCCGGACTCTTTTTCTATTTTATTCTTCAGCAATTAGAAATGTTTTTCATAAACAAAATAAAATAAATTAATCAGTCTTCCTTGGAATTAATTTGAAGTTGTATATTGAAGGACATATTCTAGATTGTTCATTGTTCACATAGACTTACTTACTTACATACTTACTGGTAAGTAAGTAAGTAAGTACTCTATGGTTCACATAGAGCAAGACAATATTTGAATTATAAAAAGTCATGGGAGCCTTAGGCAATGAAGAAACAAAACAATACCCTACAGTATAGATTGTAAGATATAGATTGTAGATAGGCCTTTAGTAACCAATTACTCATTTCTGTTGCAAAAAAAAAAAAAAGAAAATTCAAAATACAATTTTGAAACAACTGACACCTTATTTATATGCATGTATACACCAAAACATACAAATAGAGGACATTGACTGGGTAGTTCATCTCATTAACTGCAAAGAGATACAATCAAAAAGCATTCTTATGATGAAATACAGAAGACAACTTATATAAGGAAGGATCTATTATACCTCTGACAGTCATAGGGCCTGATACCAAAAATTTGTTCTGACCATATGCAACAAAAACATATCCCAAGTTTTGTTTTTTGGCGTGCATTTGTTTGAAATTAATTAAGAAGCTAATCAAAGATGTCGTTTAACAGATTTTAGTCTCCAAACACATTGTGTGATATCTTGCTCGATATGGGACTTGGAGTTTGTATGATCTTTTTGAACTCACTAATTAGTGCATCTTGCATCATATTTTAGGAGAAACAATGGTGCTTAGTATTGTAATCTATGGTACAGGGGTTGAATGAGGGAATCGCTGATAGTCATTGTCTATTTAGTTTGACATCAAACCTATCGTAGGCACAACTTGTGCATTAGCTCCCCAAAATGATTCAACAATGTTATTTCTGGTTCTCGTCTTAACTACTGTTGTCTGTAGGTGACAGTTAAAACAGAGGTGATCTAAACTGACTGTTAAGTATTGAGGATGCTCATTTAGTTTCAGCCTAAAACTACACAAAAAGATATTTACTTTTTGTTTAGCAAGTCTTTTAACCCAGATGAAAGCAGGCTACTTCTGTTTTTGTTGGATTGGTTTTCAGCTTATAAATTAATAATTAATCGACCACATATCTCACTAGCTCTGCACTAGACTGAATTTTTAACATGAGGTCTGCACTTACTATAGAAATTCTTAGTCATTGTAAGTAGAAACCGGATCTAAATATCAATCAAAAATATAATTTTTTAATTGACACTTTATAGGAAAAATAACTATGTCGTTCATATAAAAACATAACTCCACAAGTGTTAAAACGTAGTATATTAGCAATATTATGCAATAATTGTTTCAAACATGTCTAGGCGCCCGGACTCTTTTTCTATTTTATTCTTCAGCAATTAGAAATGTTTTTCATAAACAAAATAAAATAAATTAATCAGTCTTCCTTGGAATTAATTTGAAGTTGTATATTGAAGGACATATTCTAGATTGTTCATTGTTCACATAGACTTACTTACTTACTTACATACTTACTGGTAAGTAAGTAAGTAAGTACTCTATGGTTCACATAGAGCAAGACAATATTTGAATTATAAAAAGTCATGGGAGCCTTAGGCAATGAAGAAACAAAACAATACCCTACAGTATAGATTGTAAGATATAGATTGTAGATAGGCCTTTAGTAACCAATTACTCATTTCTGTTGCAAAAAAAAAAAAAGAAAATTCAAAATACAATTTTGAAACAACTGACACCTTATTTATATGCATGTATACACCAAAACATACAAATAGAGGACATTGACTGGGTAGTTCATCTCATTAACTGCAAAGAGATACAATCAAAAAGCATTCTTATGATGAAATACAGAAGACAACTTATATAAGGAAGGATCTATTATACCTCTGACAGTCATAGGGCCTGATACCAAAAATTTGTTCTGACCATATGCAACAAAAACATATCCCAAGTTTTGTTTTTTGGCGTGCATTTGTTTGAAATTAATTAAGAAGCTAATCAAAGATGTCGTTTAACAGATTTTAGTCTCCAAACACATTGTGTGATATCTTGCTCGATATGGGACTTGGAGTTTGTATGATCTTTTTGAACTCACTAATTAGTGCATCTTGCATCATATTTTAGGAGAAACAATGGTGCTTAGTATTGTAATCTATGGTACAGGGGTTGAATGAGGGAATCGCTGATAGTCATTGTCTATTTAGTTTGACATCAAACCTATCGTAGGCACAACTTGTGCATTAGCTCCCCAAAATGATTCAACAATGTTATTTCTGGTTCTCGTCTTAACTACTGTTGTCTGTAGGTGACAGTTAAAACAGAGGTGATCTAAACTGACTGTTAAGTATTGAGGATGCTCATTTAGTTTCAGCCTAAAACTACACAAAAAGATATTTACTTTTTGTTTAGCAAGTCTTTTAACCCAGATGAAAGCAGGCTACTTCTGTTTTTGTTGGATTGGTTTTCAGCTTATAAATTAATTAATTACTGAGTATAAACGGTGCGCCATGCAGCTAATGTTTTTCAATTCAAAGCATCAATGTAATGCTAAGAATTAAAAAAAATTACAAGACTAAGAAGGTCAATAATACAATTATTTTATATTATACTATAATATAATGTTTTATAAAACGTTGAGTCGTCGTCTCTTATGTAAGAATAAGAATTGATTTAAAGTAATACAATAATAATATTTTATTGTATTTGTACAAATGAATTGCAGAGACATTCAAAAATACTTATAACAATGTAATGTATGATTTATTCAAAATTTAATTAGGGAAATATTAAATTTAATTTTTTCAGGTAAATTCTTCTATTGCATATAGTTCCATTTATGATAAAATCTTGTAAATGTTTTTCTTGAAATAGTTCAAAAGTCATATTTTATGTTGATTGGCAGTCTTGAAAATTCCTACTCCAATTTGGTAACAATTTGATTTTAGAGATTTAGATAGTCTGCATCTTGTTAAAAATAAATGTTCTTGATTTCTTGTGTTATGATTGAGTAAGTTTTCCACTGTTTTCCAATGGATGTAAGATGTATGGTTTAATAAATACAGTTAACCACAATACATCACAATTATTTAAAAAATAAGTGCAGAGCTTCGTATATTTAATATTAAGCATGTTCTTATAAGTAAAAAAAGGAAAAATATAGTATAAGTTAGTGATACATGGATGGCACTGCATTAATTTAGTTACATTTAAATGCCAATAATAACTTGTACTTATTGCATCTAAATTAATTAAAATAATATTTCTCATATACATAAAGAAGAAATATAACTAAAAATGGAAATAAACTTAACTATAGTTATTAATTATCATTATTGGAAATCACAGCTATAATTGTTAATTGTTTAACTGATGATGAAGTTAACTGAAATGAGTATTTATGTAAAGTTACATAAATGCAGAGATAAATAAAACTTATTATATAACAGATTTTTTTAGAAGAAGCATACTTTTGACTGAAGTATAAATATCCATTATTGTTCAGCCAATATATTGAAATGAATAAAACAGTATCAAAATATTCAAAAATTGTAATTAATTGAATGCATTAAAATTATTGATATTAATTTTAGTTAAAAATATTTTACAATAAAAAGCTGGACAATGGATGTTAATGAGTTGTTTTTCATGTTCAACAAATATGCATTTAATTAAACTTTTTTTAATAAAAATGATTTGGATTAATATATTTTAGAAAACAGTTCCAAACCCCAAATGGAAAAAAGAAAATAATTATTACATAATTTTTTTAAATACATCAAAACCACGATAAGATTGTATTTTGCATGGGAAATTTTTTGTAAAAAGGATGTACTGTAAGGGACTCTTTATCAGCGTTATATGTAACGAAAAAAAAAACAAAAACAGAAGAAATTGGTTCCAAGCGGATTATGGTACCCATATGCATTGCTTGATGGACTTATATCATTATGAGTTTTCTTCGGGTCAAACTCTGTATTCGTTATGGCAATCCAATCGGGTTTGTACGTCTTTTCACACTTGTTCTTGTCCACTTGGAACACCATATGGTATGAAAACAAACTCAAGTAATAATCTTTTGTACCTGTTTCATTGTAAATTATGTATTTTATTTATATAAAATATCAAATAGTTTGTATTTTTGGCATATAGGAATGATTGTCAGATATCGATATTGCTGATGCATCATAGTACAAGGGCAAGATAAAAGTTCTCAGCCTGATCCAGAGATGGCTTGCCAATCGGCAAAAGTTTACATTTCCTGCCTGTCCGCTAAGGGCATTAGTTCATATGACAAGATTTAACTTGTTCGCTCTAGTAGTAGTAGTAGTAGTAGTAGTAGTAAGTTTAGAGTGTCTTGTTAAAATGGATAAACTTAAATATTGTGCGTTCATAAAGTTGTTGGTTTTGGATGAATTAAACCCCAAGGCAATTCATCCCAAGTTGACCAAAGTTTACGGAGACTCTGCTCCTTCAATTTCAATCGTTAAAAAGTGAGCAGTTGAGTTTAAACGTGGTCACATGCCGCTTGAAGATGACTACTGTGTAGGATGGCCAAAAACTGCAACCACACCGGAAATCATCAAAATGGTGCAAAGTATTGTTTTGGACAACAGGTGAATAAAGGTGTGTGAGATAGCTGAGGCCGTGGGCATATAAGAATAAAGGATGCAATACATCTTGCACGAAGATTTGGGGATGAGTAAGCTCTGTACAATGTGGATGCTGCATCTGCTAAATGCAGATCAAAAGGAAATGTGCAAACGACATTCACAGCAATGTTTGGAGTGATTCAAGAGGGACCCGTCTGATTTTGTTCAGCGATTTGTTACTATGGATGAAACGTTCACCACTACACATCAGAAACTAAACAGCAGTAGGTGGAAGCTGGTGGTGCAACGCAAAAGAAAGCGGAGTTGATCACATCTGCTGGAAAGGCCAGTGTGTTTTGGGATGCCAAAGGGATCCTGTTAATTTATTACCTTGAAAAAGACAAAACAATTACAGGTGAGAATTCTTCTAACCTTCTTGACCAGTTGGATGTTAAAATTAGCGAGAGCGGGGCCTGGCTTGCAGAAGAAAAACATCATCTTTCACCAAAACAACGTACTTGCTCACTAAATTATGTTGGCAATTGGAAAACTGAAGGATTTGAGGTGGTTTGCTTGGCCACTCTGCCTATGTTCTTGATTTGGCACACTCAGTCTTTCATCTCTTCTTAAACTTAAGGAAATTTGTTTCTGGGAAGCACTTCGCACACAATGAAAAACAATAGTTTTTTAATTAAAAATCACAGTCTTTCATTGACAGGTTTCGAACTTTTCTCCCCACCCCTATATTATTGATGCATTTTGACTAGTTTTGAATTCAATTTGATGCATCGAATTGAATCGAGTCAATTTTTTTTGTGTCCATTGCATCACACACCTCTTTTGAGTATAACTAGGTCTAGGGTAAGTGTTCTTTCTGTGATTGATATGTCATCATGTTTTATTGCAGGATCAATATTGTCTTCATATATACATTTTCTTGACTTTGTGGTGGGGATGTCACAGAAATCAAAGAGGAACAAGAACAGAGCCTTGTTACAATTTCATCATTGAGGTGCCTTAAATATCTGTGTTCCAGACACTTAATTAATCTATTAATAAATGTCAAATTCCGAAATCACAATACTAAAGGTTAAAAAGTCATATTGTAAAATTCAAACTTTTTTCATTATTTCTCATAGGCTGCTGGTATTTTCCTTTACTTATCAAAGCTATCCTCAATTAAAGAAAGAAGCCGGTTAAACAATTTCAACCAGGTCTAAATTCAGCTTGTTTACTTACGCAGTCTCTTCTTCTTGTCTAATAAATATAAGGTATAAAAATCCTGTAGTACGAGCGTAAACCTAATCTCCTAAACTCACGATCATAATATATATGTTTTGTCACCAGCGAATTTATTTAATGTGTTAATGACACGTTAAATATTTAGTTTTTTAATTAGCATAATACGTGTTGGTATATATACAGTACAAGTAAACGTCACACAACACAAATTTATTACATATTAAAATACAAGTACAAAATGCACAAATATTATGGTGATCGATTTCGGTGAACCACACTCACCTTCCTCAGACCAGAGGGATTCACAAAACAATGAAAAATGGTGTTCTACAACTCAATTTATAGGCCTCAATTTATAGGTCACGATTACGTGACCTCATTGGCTGAAATCGTCAAAATGGTGGCTGCTGCGATACTATTGGTTAATCCCTATTGGCTGTTACTTCTGTTCTTTTAGTCGCTGAATATACATTATTAAAAACTATATCGGAATCAAAATTAACCTGTTCATTAATTTATCACGGTCTTTACATTTTTCTTTAAAAATAAATAACTCTTCCCAAGCATTCATAATACTACCCTTCTTACAAACTTTTAGAATATTTACATTTTCATCTATTTTATTCAAACTGTGGGTACAATTCAGAAGGTCTTTCAGGTTTCTTGTTTTTAAAAGCAGAGACATTGTTTTTTATATCTTTTGTTAAAATATACAATCTGACCCATCTAAAACATATTACAATCATTACAGTTAGTCCTATATATTCCTGAATCATTGAATTTATTTTCACTTTCAATGTTTGGGTGTAAGATGTTGGACATAGCATTAGAAGTATTAAAAGCTACTGATAAACCAATTTCATCAAAGATTGATGCCTTGTATCCATTTGCAATAGCTATTGATTTTTTACATTTATTTCCTGTTTTCTATTTGTAAGACTTAATGGTATTGAATACACCCTATTTAAATAATTCTGAAGCTAGCTGTTTTGTGATACAGGGGATGTTTGTTACGATCACGAATTACTTTTAGATCCAAAAAGTTAATTTCATTCATAGATTCAAGTTCACTGGTGAAACTAAGCTTCTGGTGGTGACAATTAAGTATATTTAACATATTATCTAAGTCATTGCTTGATTTCTCGTTAAATAAAACCAGAATATCATTGACATAACGGGTGTAAAATATGATATCATGTTCCTTTTTTAATTTATCTAAAATGGAGTCTTCATGTTACTGTAAATAAACTTCTAACAAAATGGCTGACAGTGGACTACCCATAGCTAAACCATCATTTTGTAAGTAAAATTTGTTATTGAAACGTATATTTGTGCATTTTGTGCTTATATTGTAATGCATTTGTGTTGTGACGTTTACTTGTACTGTATTAAATATTTTTGGAGCATTTCATTGAGTTAACTGATATAAGAATGGTATATTGTATTTTGTTCATCCACTAGAAATACTGTAGTACAACAATAATCAAGCAAAAATTTGATAATTAGAATTCATATACTGGCTAACTTTGCAGCAATTATATTAATTTTGTTGCTAAATTATTACTATCAAACAATCTCCAATGTATTGATATAAAACTTATTAAAAATTACATTTTTGGAAAAGCCAACTAATTATTAACTAATCAATCAGAATTAATTTCACCAAGATCTGTATATTTTATAAATTCTCATAGTGAGTAACCTCAACACTAGATTATTTATTTATGTTTTGGTTAACAACTATGGTAATGTCTGAATTTTATTACCTATTTCAGTTTCTGTTGTTAATAATACAATAAGATGATGTCAGTTTGGATTCTTCAACACTTCCTACTGTCCAATTTAATCCTACACAATAATTAGAAAAGCAAACAATACAACCTCCATCAGATGGTGAACTTTTAAGTTATCTAAGCCACATTAATTGACAATGTTTCAATTCCAAACAAAGCAATAGGCTTTATGTTTGCTTGTATTGAAAGTCAAGAAGTAATAAAAAAAATAAAAAAAACAACAATAAGCCATTTACCTGAATGCATTGCCGCACCACTCACACACAAATGGTTTCACTTGGGTGTGAATTCGCTCATGTATTTGGACACTAAGTTTAGTTGAGAGTGATTTTCCACAAAATCGGCAGACCCAAGATCTGGATATTTTATGAACTCTTTCATAATGAGTTTGTAGCTTTTTCTCTTTTTCAAATACGTCATTACACTTAACACATTTATATTTCCATGCAGTTTTCGGTTCATGTTGCAAACAATGCCTTGCCTGAAAATAAAATTAGACAGTTATCATTGATATTCACGTGAAACCATTTACTCATCTTTGACGAAACAGCAGTCAGCAAAATGAAAATAATAATTAGTTTAGAGTACTTGATAAGTTAAAAATATGAAAAGCACAGAAAAAACATCTCCATGTCATCACCATACTTGTCACAGAGAGGTCCATATTACATGAGGGTCAAACAAGTGTTGTCTTGAGTTAAATTTGTTTTTTGTGACATGAAAAAACATATTGATAGGCTGGAAGAGAGGCTTCTTTGATTATGGACTATTTTGCTTTCATGCTTTGTACTATATTATAGGGACTAAGTAGGAGTGATAATATTTTAATTTTACAAGAGATAATAAATCTTCTTTGCTGCTAAATCTTTTGATCGTTTTTAAATCCTAAGCCATTTGTAATTTAAAAAATAGAACTTGTCATTAATATATATGTGTATAAGATATATTTCTAGATACAGTGACTATCAATGGCCTTTAGAGACCAACAACTCTTATCAGAAATAGAAAGCTTGATAAGATTATTGGTAAGAATCCGCAATTGTTACTGTGACTTACTTATCCAAATATATGTACCCCTTCAGCCAAAAAAAAAAAAAAAAAATTGTTAAGTACATCCAATTACTATATTAAAGTAAATTTACTCTAAAACCATCTATTACGTATATTGAATGAATAGGCCTCGCAGCCCACAAGGTACGTAAAATTGTTGGATGGAATCAGCAAAAACTGCATACTATGTTGTAGTAGTCCCATATCAGATATGGATTAATTGTATGGGGAGGAACATCTGAGGCCAATCTCAATTAAGGACTGGTCTTCAAGAAAAACGCTGTTAGAGCGCTATCAAACCTTGGTCCTCAACAGCTGCAGAGAATCACTAAAGCTGCTAACTACCATAGGACTTTATATCCGTGCATTGTCATATACACCTAGCTGTGACTTTACATCAGCTAGACCTGCCCAAAAATGAGGCCTTCCACCCGTACCACACTAGGAGGTCTGAAGACTACAAATTGTACCTTCTGGCGTTCCTAATCGCTGTTAAGTTGCAACGTGTTTCATCAGCACACTGACATCATCAGGCATCTATTATGTAGCTTCTTCATGAATACTAACATAAATAAAACATATTATTGTAATGACTATTATATGTTAGTATTCATGAAGAAGCTACACAGTAGATGCCTGATGATGTCAGCATTCTGATGAAACACGTTACAACTCAACAGTGATAAGGAACACCAGAATGTATAATTAATATTACTTCTTACATTGGTTGTAAAAATCATTATTATATACCACAGGATCTCAAGGATATGAGGGGAAACGACTTGAAGAAGTACCTGTGGAACTGGCTTGTGCACAGTTCTGTCTACTCAATCAAGGATATTTTGGATATATTATCTAAAAAACTTTACATTTTATATTTTTATTTATTTTTTTTATATTTTTTTATTTATTCATAAGACGCCAATCGTCAAGATATGGGCGAATATGGATTTCGAATGAATATGATGAGTGTATATAAGCGAATGTAGTCATTGTTATAAACTAAGGCCGACTATTCCTTAGAAAGTGTCATTAATTAATAGCCCAATGACAAATGAACAGTCGGTGATTATCAGCTGATCCTTCTCAAAATGTATTGACTCTGATTGGGATTGAACTGAGAACCTTTAGCACATGAAGCTGGGATTGAACCAACTACGCTACCGACCAATTTATTTTTTATAATTTATAATAACTAATTTGTAATGGCACCATTGCATTTCTTAACGAAATTGCAATCAAGATCATTTTCTTTTGTCTAGAACCTAGGATGGCTAATTAAACCCATTAAAGACAGAGGACAGACAGAGGACTTAAGTTTAGCATTGTTTGAATATTGAATAAATGCACCAAACAATCAGGTAAAATGTTTTTCTGGAGGAATAATCTATTCTTACTTTTTATTCAGAAAAAAAATTATTGCATACTTTTTAAATTGTTTATAAAAAATGCTTAGTCAAGGCGAATAATCTCCAGAGTAGTCAAGAAGGATTTTATCTTAATTAACATTTATTTACTATCAGTGGAACATTACCAGATTCAGCTGACGTTTGTATGACAGGCCACAAACATAACATTTGTATCTTTTTCCAGAAGGAGTATTTTTATTGTCAGCTAGAGCCTGAAACAAAATAAATTATTTTAATATATAGAACCATTTTAGGTTTGGTGTTATCTAGGGGAGTATTATGAGAGATGTATGAACTGTTAAATATAGATGTTTGATTTGACTGAAAGAAGATTTATAACAATATCATGCAAGCATAAAAAATATCCAGCCGGCTACAATGCACTAATTATAAATATTATTAGTAACCAAGAGTTTAGGTAACTTACGGCATTTTTATTTACTCTCCTTTTCTTAGTTTTGAACAGTTACAAAAACAAATTGGATAAGATGTTATGGCTCTTAAATATTCATGGCAGGTTTTAATAAAACCATCTTTTACGATTGAAAATATTATAAAAAGTACATTGTTAATATTTTCAAATAGTATGTAGCAGTTGCTGAAGAATTAATAAAATACAAAACGTAATCTTTTAAAGAGTACTTTGGTTACAGAAATATTAGATAATTAAGAAGCAATGATTTTGACCAAAAAAAGTAAGATAACAACACTTAAATCTGTTCTCAAAACTTAAGGTGGCAGTTTCCCTCCATGAAAAACGCCCCAAAACATGGGTTTCTATTTCAATGTTTCGGTCCTCATTATTGATCATATCGCTACACTTAAAGTGTCATTGGATAGGGGAAGAACTGTTCTAGTGGACCATAACCTTCTGATTTTTTAGTAATGGTCAGTGAAGTATGCAAAACTTTAAATGTCATTATTGACTATTTTAAATTTAAACACCTAAAAAAAAGCAACTTATGGTCCACTAGATTGGACCTTTAATAAACACATAGCACTCACTGTACCTCATTATAATAATAAACACGAACCGTACAGTTGAAATACAAAAGCATGTTATAATCCCCTAACCGCTGATTCGTGCGAACCAAGTGGCCATTCTACTAACTATTTGCTCCAACTTACTATTCTCGCAACTTATTTAGACCTATCCATGTTTAAAGGCCAACCTAAAAACATAAATATAGATTACTAAAGAAATCTCTTTGGTTATAGCCCAACCAAAATCGCCTTCCACTGCTCATGTGCACTCTGACCATTGCTTACCTCTCTTACTGCTCGCCAACATTTCAATCACTTATTACCAAATATCACATTCCATTTCATTTTCCAATTGTTATTCTTGGTTAATTTAGTAAAATAACTAGCTGAGTTTCAAATGATAAATTCACAATACACAACTTTACGCCCACCTGATTCTTAGCTAACCTAAATTCCAATAGTATTTTGTACAGTATTACCTTTTGTAGTTTGTTCTGTAAATTTTGTAAAAAGAAATAACAACAAAATTAAAACCCACACTTAAAATCAGTGTTAAGAAATTAGCAGCATCATTGAGAGAAATGAATTTAGTCTGATATATCAGACATACACAAATAATTTCACATAAAGGGCTACTCTTCTATAATATATTGAAGAATTGAACGTAATTGTAGTGGAAAATAATATTTGTCAAGAACTACAAATAAATAAGTCTGTCTGTACATGGGTGGTCTGGCACATGCATGAGTGAAGGCCACAGTTCTTTGGTACGATTGATGGGGCTCAGAAGGTCTAGGGGGTTTGTCGATAATTTCAATTAGTTAAGTATTTATTGCGGTTTATTATTTTCAATTGCTTTGTATTTTTGATCGGAGGAAATTAAAAGTAATTTCCATTCCATTCTTCAGTGTTTTCTAGATATTTTGTGTTTCAAAATATGAATTATAAAACTGTCTTTGAGGGACAACAAGTATCTTGTTAGCGAGTTTGCAGTTACATACACAATTAATTACATTTTATGTTTGATATTTAGTAAGTATTTGATATACATATTATAATTTAATTTATATAGCCTGCA
The DNA here is from genome assembly GCA_035578905.1 of Stictocephala bisonia. NCBI lineage: Eukaryota > Metazoa > Arthropoda > Insecta > Hemiptera > Membracidae > Stictocephala > Stictocephala bisonia. The sequence continues at coordinate 1,476,067 of JAQJVL010000105.1, forward strand.
GAGGTTTTTGGCCATGTTGGTTTTAATCCCATAAGAATAATGTTATTTTCGAATTGGATATACAATCAAGCCTATCCAAATTAAACAATTATTTTTTAACAGATTTTTTTCCAAAGAAATTGCATACGATCAAGAATGAAATTGCACATTGGGATTGATTTGAAAATTCTTAATCACAGTAGTTTGATAGAAAAAAATATATAGTTTATTTTCCCCTATTTTTCAAGTCTTGGCGTACATATTCAAATTATAAAAAGCAAACCTAGTGTGTAATATGATAACGTTTAAAGTGACACCTCATACACAACTGTTGGACAATAAATAACAAAAAATTTGGATTCACAAATAACATTGTTCTTATGGCATTAAAACCAACATGGCCGACAGCCTCTGCACTCTTAATGGTGAGATCATTGTTTTCATATTTGTTTCAGAAACATGATCATACTTATCTTTATATATAATACGTGAAGTTGTTTTCTATCAACGCAACTCATTTCTTGACCAATTTAAGGTGTACAAATTTTCCTTTGTTCATAGTTGTGCTATAAGGTCTAAATTCTTTGATTTGTCCTGCCATAAGAATAACACAGCGAGAGATTGAAATGAACTAAAAAGTAACAGCTGTTCAAATGTAAATAATGATTTCCAAAAAGTTTTGATAGTTGTTGGAATATAAACAATGGTGTTTGTACTATTGAGGAGGTTAGATATATCATTATGTTAACCAGGGAAGGTTGTAAGCATGGTTTCATTCACATTCGATTGAAGGACTTCGCTCTACTGGACTTGAATGTTTCCATAGTAATCTAATGCATTATTTTATTATTTAAGCTGCTAAACAAAAACAAATGAAATGAAAATGTTTGAAATAGGCTAAATAATATCATTTGGTGTTCATATGTTGCAATGCAACTAATGTGAGAGAGATACTTACTGTAAATAAATTTAATAATGTGATTTTACAATTAACAGTTAAATCTACTATTATTTTAGCCAAAATTCACAAGCCGAGGTGTAACGAGCCCAGCGATTAAAGAGGTTGGCATGCTATGCGTGCAGGGGTGTCGCCTAATATAAATTAAATTGATTATGTTAAATATGATCACAGAGAATATAGATCAACAGCGCAATGCTATGAAGGGGTTACAATCGTTTTACGCTTCTTCAATCACTTCTATCAGATTCTTTATTATAGACCCCTCACTTTGAGGAGCTACTGTATTTACAAAACAAAAGCCAAAAATATAATCTCATATTCATTTGCAGTGTTTAATCTAAGTTACTTTATAACAGTATTAAAGTTTTAAATGTGTATTCTACGTATTAAAATGTATATGAGTTACAACTAAAATAACACAGTTTTTCACGCAATTTGAAAACAAGTAGACTATTTTTCTCTTGTTCACTCATTTTTTTCTTGGTAAACAGTGCTGTAATCATGGTGTAGTGTACTGAAATTTCACGATAAAATAATGAACTATTGCCAAGTTATTATTTTTTGTCATAGGTTTTCTTATTTTTGCACTGAATAATTATTTTTAGATCACGTTTGTTAATGTCTATTTCTCATTAGCACAATGGAGCTCCCGTTATCAGTACTAATAGAACTTAACAAAAAATAGATGACGAAAATAATTTTAAATGTTTTGGATGTTGCGCGGGCTGCGTGTTAGACGAGGAATAGTCAGTTTCCTACAACAATAGAATACTGCACTGCATTGTCGCTATTATGGTAAATAATTAAATGATTCTGCATCGGAGCTTATAAGTTCAAATTATTTGCACAATTTATTATAAGTATAAACTATACTGTGTGGGTATATATACATGACTAAATAGCAAGTTAGTTTCAAGGTGCTTGCAGCAAAGGACATATTATCAGAGTAACATGTAAAATCACTGGGCCTAGCTCAACCACCACCCAACACTCACGCGCTGTTGGCACTCGCTAATTAAGACTGTTATTAAAACTGCCCACATATAAACAGGTTTTTAATTTATAATGCTGCTTTACCATATTACATGTAACTTTGAATGAAAATCGTACGTAGCATAGAACCACAGATACTATATCCAACATATTTAACTATTTTATTTATATTTTAAAAAGCGGTGATTTTGTGCAGTAAGCGTGAGTGGTTGTCATTTTTCTTGACTTCAACAGTAGAAATATTACTACGTTTAATTATTATTGTTATATTATTTTACAAATTAATATATTACAATTTTTTTCAAACAATCATTAGTTATGAGGAAGAGAAAACAGTTAAAAGCTATTTTATTATTTAGTTGTAAATGTATATTCATTTAATTTTAGAAAATATTTTGTTTGCAACATTAAGTACAAATTGTAATACAGTACTAAAATGGAATCTTAAAGATGACAACTCAAAATGATCGCTAATTTGACGGATTAATTTAAAACATCAGTTGACGCTTATTGCAAAAATCGAGGTTTTAACATGTTTGTTGTTCAGAATATAATACAGTATTGCTTACAAGTGATTTAATTATTTCTGCTGGGCTGTAACAGTATGTTTTTAATTGTGAGATTAAATGTAAAACTTAGTTGTTATTTATTCTGAAAATTAAAGTGGTTTTATTCGTTTATTTTTATTTTATTAAATGATAACTTCAAAAACCAGTTTACATGGGCTGCAAGTCTGTGCATGAACTTTATTCAACAAGTGAAGTACCGACCGTTGGCTTCTAAAGTGGGGATTCGAACCCTGGACAAACCCTACGGATGGGGATTCGGAACCCTACGGAGTCCGAAGCCATGGCCACTGAGCCACCGCCGCTGTTTAGTGAGGTCTTATGTGTTTGTTGATTCTAATGTATGTCTTTGGACGTAAGAGTAAAATTAAACACTACTGTCAGCGCAGAAATGTGTACCCGAGTTTGAAGGTTGTTAATTAAGAAACTAAGAGGCATATGAAAAATCTAATTACACGATTGTTTTCCTTGTTCAATTGTATGTTATGACATATGCTTATTTAAATTGTTTCATTTATAAGTTTTAATAATTGTTATCCTCTTCTTAAAAAAAAGTACAGGAATTTTAAGTAGTTTTCCCTATGCATCAACTTCAAACTTTTATTACTAAAGACCTCGTTAATGTTTTGATTAATATTTTGATACAACGTTAACAGGAATATTTTCTATAAGTATTACACATTTTTTAATTTTAAATATTCAAAGAAAGTTCTAATCAATTTCTTCAAACAAATTATCTTGGCTTTAGAGGTCGTAAAATTAATTACTGTTATTAGTTACATTGTTTTTGAATATAATCTTTAGGTTTTGTTAAAATTGTATTATCTATAATAAGTACCAGATAAGCTATCCAATACTGAGTCATGATAATAGTTAGTTTTTTATAACTATACTTCTGCAATATTGAGGCTTGCTGAAGTACGTACAGAGGCAAAAACAAACCGCATCATTTCTCTGTAAAATTAGCATTGACGAGATCAGCCCCACAAAGCTTTTCTATTCGCCTGGGCTTCTCATCTCTCCTCACTCTCCCGGAAATAGACTTCCGGCCTGCGTCGGTAAGAAGGTATCCCTACTAAATGTATTATCGACTTTTCAGCGGTGACTTCGCGGTTTGGGAAACGGCCACCTTAAAGCTTACTCTTATGAAGCATACTTAGCTTGTACCATGAATCAGGGTAAAGGAGAGCAACCTAGGCTTTCTGAATATCTCTGATTTACGTTCATTCGTTTGAAAACCACTTATTATTAAAGGAGCACACAGTATGCCCTAGTGATTAGAGAATCAAGTACTTGACACTATTTAAAAATATAATTAATTCTGGGATGTGCTTACAATAGCATGGATTATACAGATGCAGTTTTATGTTTATCATATTTTAAACTTGTAACCACTAATATAAGTGGGCCATTTTATGCACCCGCCCACCCCCCATACATGTACAATGGTTATGACCCACCCACTGACCCTCCCATATATGTACAATAATCATTACCCTTCCACCTTGGTGAATAGTTACATGCAGTGATTATGACCTGTCCACCTACCCATACAAGTACAGATAGTAAGATTTGAGTAAATATCACTAGTCCTATGTAGCACATACTTCATTTAACATTCTTGATTCGTCTTGAATTTAGAAAATTAAATTTTCTCTGTTTGAACCATATTTAATTAATTAACTTAATTATTTATAGTTAAGTTATATTCTTTGTTTATATTCTAGTATATATATATTCTCAGTAATTTATAGTTATTTTGTTAATTTTTTGTGTTTAATTTACATTCTGATGTAAAATAAATTAAATGCTAGTATTTTAATTGCTGTTCTTATTTTTTTGTAAATATTAGTAGTGTTGGTTATTTTATCCTATTATAGTTTTTATTTACATTTAATATTGTCGTAATAACAAAACCAATTAATTGTACTTTTGTACTTAATGGCAAATAAAGTTCTAGATTCTAATTTACTGAAAACAAGGAATCAAATAAGATCAAAACTTTTTTACAGTCTTGATTATTAGAATACCCATGTCAAAACTGCATATGTATACAAATTACAATCAATATTAACCAATAGAAGACAGATCTCATCTTAACTCGATTCTCCCATCACTAAAGTATGTACATTGCATAGCAACTTTGATGGAGTTTACAGTTGACATAAATGATGTAGGACCTATAGCAAATTCTGAACTAACAAATACTGGACTAAAGAGCTTTTATTTTACATTCAAAGTCCCTAAAATGAAACTTACGCCGGATGACACATTCTAGCTTTGCCACCCCTCCCTATTTTTTCCTTCAAGATAGAAACATGTTTGCATGTTCTCCATTTGGTTTTGGAAATGGAACACACTATTTATTGTTTTCTGAAACACATTAAATGTTCCTATTTTGTTTGCAAATTGTTTTAGAAACACCACAAAAAAAAAAGGAAACAGTTGACAAGCAGTGTTTCTGGAAACATTTTTGTAAGTGTAAGCTAGGCTTAGCTCTGGAAACATTTCTGAACAGCATTACTTCAGTTACAGAACTTTATTCCTTGACCCTACTAGCTGTGGCTTGTGTATTTATGTCAGCTATGCCACATACAATATAATCATTTATCAAACGCACATTGAAAGTATCAATATGGTTTTTTTCACCACTGCAATCACAGAAAGACGCCTGATTTGGAGGTATACTTTGATTGTTGCTATGATGTGTTAACATCAATCAATTAGAAAACAAAGACAAACGAACCTTAGAAGTGAATAGCAAACCAAGCCCAACCACTAGTTTGTAAATGTAATATTTCTTTGCATATTTATGTTTTATTGGTATTTTTAGTTTCTTACAAATTAGATCATGAGTTTTGATTATTATTAGTATTTTTGTGTAGTGTAGTGTTTATATGTGTAATATATGTGTATAGTGAAAAACATATTGTCCCTTGATGAATAACCAATAAATTTAGTAATCAGAATATAAATGAGGGAACTTTATTTTGAATTCAAAATTACTGAAAAAATCAACAAAGTGACTGTTAAAACAAACTTTTTAGTTCAATTATTTACAATCAAATAATGTAACTGTAAATAAATAGAAAATGATCTTAATGGTCTGGTGTCAAAAGTACCATACTATAGACAATAATCAATCATTTTTTTAAACTTATAAACATTTCCTGAGTATCTTTTTTTTAAATTCTATTCTTAGTTTTCTCCTTTTCTTTTTATAGTTATAGTTTTATAGAATTTTTTAAGTTTGATAGCTTACTTATTAAACAATCTATATATTCTATAATGATTTAGGAAAATGAAATATAATGCATTTAATTATTATTAAAAATATTCATTCATAAGATTTTTCAAGAAAATAAAATGATATGTAGCAATAAATGTACCATAACACAAATTTACTCATCCCACTATTTGACTTGATATTCCACATATAAGGATATACAACATTTTAGTTCAAAATATATTTTTATTTTTTGTGTTCAGGTGTCATTGTGGGAATTACTTTATTCACATCACTAGTTTCAAAAAAAGTAATATAACAATTTTATTATAAAAAAAAAAAATACTCACACATGTATGCTCCATTACTTCTTCCTTTTTTTTAGCTTTTCTGTCACATGCTAGGCAATCAGTTTCAAATTTTTCTCCTGTGTGATCCTGTCCATAATAAAAATGAATTAATATGAGAATGAAAGTGTAAATACAATGCATGTACATATACTTAAATGTGTATTGAACAATGAAAAAATAAATATTTATAGGCTACTATCATTAAGGAGAATATATTATTTTTAAGGGAATGATTAGTATGCACATTTACATATATACTTGGGAAGATGACGGAAAGAAATTGGAGTAGGATTAAAGCAGGGGAAATGAGTTTTTTAATTAAGGATAAGACAAAAAGAGATAGAATTAGAAATTTAAAAATCACAAGGACAAGTGGAGGAAAGCCTGACAAAAATAATTGAAAAATTAAGAATTACGTGATATTAAGGTTAAAAGAATGGGTGAGGATAGAATACCAAGAAAATGGGAGAGGATGAATTTCGTCAATCCATCTACTCGTAAGAAGACCAAGAAGTAGATGGATTGACGATGTGAGAAGGGATGTGGAGAGAAGAGTTATGAATCTTAATTGCCATTAGTCATGAGTTTACATGAAATAGGGTGTCACATGTGCTCTTGAGATAACATACATAAGGTAATCTTACATCTAGAATTTACAATTAAATGGATACTACTTAATAAATAAATAGATTTATATTAAATGTAAGAAATTAAAAATTAAGTCTATTTGAGTTTCCATGAATTCACTAATATAATAAAATGGGTGCTCTCCAGCCATGAATACAATTTGTTTTCAAAAACAACTTGTTAAAAAATTATATGGATCTAATTTTAAAATGGTTTCTGGTCAAATTAAGCCTGTGTTTAAGAGTAATCAACGTGGTTTTTCCTCTAGTATTATGAGAATGGATTTCTTGCATGAAAATAAAATGATTTATAATATTTTTAATGTAGATGAGAGTATGGAATATGTATAAACTAATAACTGATAGTATTTTAAGTTCAATTAAGAGCAGTCAACAGTATCAAAAGGCCCAACACTACAAAGTGAACAAATAACTTTCCTTTGCTGATGTCCTGGTACCTGGTAACTACTAAGTTTGCTGATGTCCTATCTCTCCAATATATTAATTCCTGACCTAGTGCCCTTTAACCTAACCTAAAATAACTGTAAAAATGGCAATTCTTAACCCTTACCGCGCTGTTGACAAATATACTTGCAAAGGTTGACTTTCCTCATAGCGCTGTTGACAAATATACTCGCTTTCCTACAAAAAGTATTTTGTTGTCACTGACTAGTTTTCAATTTTGTCGCTTGAGTGCAGCAGTTGTTGGACAACATCTTCTCAAACGAAAACACATAATTGCAGTCGACTCCGCCTCCTATGGAGAAGGGGAGGAGAAGAAATGGCGGTGCATTACACCAAACATACTATGTTTGGAGAGACGGTAGCGCTGTCGACGAACTAACTCGCGTCAGTCGGTATACGCACAGACTCTGCGCAAAACTGTTCTACGTCTGTTGTTTTATTTGTTCTGACAACACTTTGTAGCCCGTAGAGAAAAGGGCACTGGTAGATGCGTCGTTTGCGCTCAAAGAGGAATGAAGAAGGAAACTATCTACCTCTGCGAGACTTGTACCGCGCGGCCCAACCTACACCCCGACGCATTCTTCAAAAAATATCATACGGCTCCCTAAAATGTAGCATCATGTAATTAAATCGATTTTATAAATAATAGTTAAATAATAGTTTATTTCTGTTGTAACAATATTATCTATAGCAGTCTAGAACAATATTGCATTATAAGAGTGTAAACTTCAATATTTGATTTTTAGTGTAAAGTATTTTACTATTTTAGCCGTCAATAAAAATACTTTGATAATAAAAACTTTTTTTCACCCCAAGAGTTTTATTTTAGTATTAGAAAAACGAAAAAAAAGTTAGCTTTGACTTTTTATGAATTAATTTTTTAAGGGTGTGTAGCGTTACAGTGTGCAGGGTAAACAATTCCCGTAGCGCAGGAAGGGTTAAAGGTCAAAGGGCACTAATTATCCAGGAATTAGTATACTACGGGAAATAGCGCATCATAAAACTTACCTAAAAAGGCAAGTACCAACATAATACAGTAGTAAAAAAAATAAACACAGAAACAACATATTTTTCACAAATATTCAATGCTACTGACACTTTCTACAGACGAGTAGAAACTGACTTAGCTTCAACTGTTGTTGGGTAGGTGACAGTGGTGGGGATGTGTATGGTGGGGGTTATATTTCACAGAGCAACTCTCAAATTTTAATGCACTTTTCTATTTTACATATATGAAGTTAGCTGATGGTTGAGGAGTAAGAATGGAGTGGTAAGTGATATATCTGGTCTGATCTTTAAACTTATTATAATTGATAAGCATAGAAATTGATTTTCTTTTAGTGATTGGCATTATTATCAAGTCATACAAATTTTACCACTATTATTTTAATTGCAAAAAATCAATTTAATCTTTTAATTTACTCATATCTTCTAACACATATATTTTCTGCTATAACTAGAGCGACAGTTTACTGCGCTGTATAGTCGTCACCCTAAGTATATATATCAGTGCAGCTAATAATTACACAACATTTTACTGCTTCCTCAATCCAAACATTGTAGCTACAACCTCAGGATTACGAAATATCACAAATCATTACTGTTTATTTATGATAAGTTTTTTTTAATAGACATTTGATTGAATCCTGAAATGCTTACAACATACTATCTTTACCAAAAACACAACAGTTAAAGAAGTAACAATGAAGTAGCTCTTACTTGAACATGTTTAAGGAAAGACATTTTTGCTGAGAAGGCTTTGTGGCAATGCGGACAAAAGTTTAGCTGTTTGCAAGCATGCTGAATATGCCGGTTGAGTAAACACTTGGAGGGCATTATTTTCTTGCAGACAGAACATTCATTCTGGCTTTCAGACTTGTGGAAAAAGTATGAATGGTCGAAATCGAACAGTTGACCTGAAATGATAAAACAATGTTTCAATATTCAAAACAGCAGCAGTTACTTACTTAATCAAATACTTCCTTAACCATTGGAATATATTACTTGCAAATACTTGGAGATAAATTCAACATTAGTTTAATACATTACTTCGATCATACAACAACCAAATTGATATGGACTGCCCACTTGCCCTGCACACAATTGACACAGAATTAAATATTATTAAATCTTTGAGGAGTAATGACGTCTTGGGACGTCATGAAATCACTAGTCTAGAGAAGTAATATTTTAAGCACAAAAATGACATTATGGAGTAAAAAATTAAAACAGTAATTTTTGTTTACATTTTAACCAGTTTTATTGTAAGGTACTACTAAAAATGGCACAATTTTAAAAATAACACAAAGAAAAAGCAATTAACGAACAATTTAAAATTGTTTGTTTGTATGAAATATTTGAAAACAGGGATATACGCATAATACTGCATTGCTCGTATTATGTGTCTTTTCGCTATTTGCATTTATTGTACAGTTGTAGTACCACTTTTGAGGTTTCCTCTGTTGACCTTGAAGATTCTGTAGAGGGCGTGGGAAATGCCAGGCAGTTAGGTGTAGCGGATGTTTATCATCGCTCAGTGCACCTCTGTGCAACATGGCCTTAATCTCTCTTGATTGATAATGCCATTCAAAGGTTCAGTTTGAATTCCGAAAATGCAATTTTGCTGTTGTTGATGTGGATTTTGTACATTTGGAATGCATTCAACATGGTGAAATCTCACAAATGAAAAAAAATGTTTTATATACCATGTCGAAGTATTTTCTTGTTACATATTTGAAAAATAATTAGTATATTAAGAGAGATAGGACATCAGCAAACTTACCTTAAAAGACAAGTTCACTAACATCAGAGTAGTAGTCACAAACACAAAATACACAAAAGCTCACAAATTTTCAACACCACTGGCATTTTCTTCAGGTGAGTAGAGGGAGAGAGAGAGAGAGTGTCTCTCTCTCTCTCCCTCTACTCACCTGAAGAAAATGCCAGTGGTGTTGAAAATTTGTGAGCTTTTGTGTATTTTGTGTTTGTGACTACTACTCTGATGTTAGTGAACTTGTCTTTTAAGGTAAGTTTGCTGATGTCCTATCTCTCTTAATATACTAATTCCTGGCCTAGTGCCCTTTAACCTAACCTAATATTTGAAAAATATTATCACGGCCATTCTAAATATGGCACCCATGGGTTTTTTAGTTATATGTTTGAAAATCGGAAAATTTTACTTTTTTTATAAGTGTACTATTTGTTCCTTTTCCATTTTGGATAGGAGTTTCTTTGTTGCATTTGACCCTTCTAAATGTGTCAGACGATATATCTGTCGACTGAAGGTATTTAAATGATGGAGAAGGTCCATGTGGTTCTTAACATTTAATCTCTTTATTTGTTATGGATTTTTATGGATCGGTCCCTAAAGTTGGTTCTCGGTTCTATCGGTTATTGACAAAAGACTGGAACTGAGAACCGATGGGAAAATCTCAGTTCTGTGGTTTTGGTTCAAGAAAATTGTAAATGGGGAGTTAGCTTTCATATCAGAAAAGTGCTGATAAACAGAACAATCAAACAACATCCGGCCACAAGATAAACAATATATCTTTGTCAGAAAATATCTGCCCGTAGAAGGCCACTTCCTTATCAGTATGTGATTTGGCCACGATAAACAAAATATCTAAGTCAGAAAATATTCGCCCATGGTCTGGCCACTTCCTTATCAGCACGTGAAAAGAGACAGATAACATTAATGAATAGGAATTTGTGAATTGGCCAAGATAAACAAAATATTTGTCAGAAAATATTTGCTCATAGTCTGGCCACTTCCTTATCAGCATGTGAAAAAAGACAGATAACATTAATGAACAGGAATTCACACGCAAAGGCAGTGAATTAAAGCCATTAAGTTTTTGTTCAAGAGTCCAGTTGTCCTTTCCACTCCACCCTTGTTTATCACCATTTCTTACCACTTCCTGCCTGATAAAAACCACCTTGTGGAAATATTCCATTCTGTTTACAACTCGTCTAATATTTTGAAAATAATTATGCTTCTAGTTTTATTGTGATTTTCAAAAAATAAAAGGTTTTTATGATGAACTTAAGATATTAGAATTTATTTATTTAGACTTTTAAAAACAATGCATACAACACCTAGGGAATTAGATTGAAATATAACTTTTTAAGATTAATATTGTGTCAAAACTAAACAAAATGATTCTTTAGCATTTTTATTAAAATAGTTAAATTTTATTTTAATTATTTTTTTTATAAAGTCTTAAATTGGATTAATGTTTTAAATTGCATTGACTTAACATTTACTGACCCAAAATAGTTTATTATTTCTTAAATCTAAAACAAAATGTATACTGTAATTTCTAAAAACATTTATGGTATCATTGGTTGTATAGTTTTTATTAGTGTGAGTAGCATTTATATTGTCTTAATTCAATATTATCACCAATTGAGAAAAGAACCAATAGTTAATAAAAATTTGTTTTTAAAATTAATTATATTATTATTTGGTTTTGCTGTTTATTTTTGATGTACCATAATTACATCAACTTTTTTAAGTTGATTCTATTCTGCAAGACAACTACGCAAGTGCAAGGGTTGGTTGCTATCAGTAGAAAAGAGTCATTTCAGTTGCCCATGACAGAATTTTGTTTGTTATAGTACAAAAATTGAGGCTTTTGATTACAAGATCCTCTTAATTCATTTCTGTTTTTTTTAACATGAGTTTACATCAATAGTAAATAAAATGCTTAGAAATAAATGAGTGTTTTACAAATCCCCTTCAAATTTTGAGTTCCCCCTAAAAACATTTTGTGAGGTTATAACTTGTACTATCCTTACACCTTCCTCATGGGCAACTGCATATAGTGCATTACTCACCACATAATGAACAAATTTTGTTAATGGTAAACTCAGTATTTGGGGGCATGGATGACTGGGACATATGTTGCTCTTCAATGTGTCTGTCCAACTCTACAGCTTCACTCATATGTTCTCCACATAGGTCACACTGAAAAGATCCTTCTAAGTCCAGAGAAACAACTTTCCTAAAAAAGAAATAAATGCACAAAACATAAAGTGGCATATGAATGCTTATAGTATATTTATAAAAGTATATTTTACACAATATTTTTGGTTAGTCTGCTTCCCTATAGTTAAAACTTATATCATTCTATCTAACCTACATAAGGCATTAATCCTCCCACCCAACCACACATGAAGACATTGTCTTATTTCACTAAAAAGAAGTTGACTTCATCTTTGCCATTTAATGAAATACTGACACTTATTAATTAGACATACAATATTTCCTAAAAGCTAAATGAAATTTTAGGCTAATTTACAGCATATTTTAACTATTCTCAGAGCTATGGATGGATATATCCTCGCAGGATATTTAAAAATCCAAGCGTTTTCAGACATATCAATAAATAAATAAATATAAATATTAGTTAAAGTATTGGCCATAATGTTTTGTCTTCATAGAAATTGTCTCATCAGGAAAACATATTGTGAGGAGTTTTACATTCTACATAAGTTGAGTTAACATAACGCTGTTGTATGTGGTGTGCTTACATTAAAACAAGGAAATTAAAGTTTTAATACATAAAATTTCACTAAAATTTATTAATTCTCTAAATTTGTACATGCTTTATAATCAAATATAATATTTTTGTTTTTATTTGTTTATTTCTTTAATTTACTTATTTGTATGGTCAATATTTAAAATATTATTAATTGTTAGGTTATTATACAATCTAATACATATTATGGTATTCTTATTTTTTTAAATATAGAATAAGCAATATAAAATATGCATTTAGTTTAATAAATTGAATAATAACTATAATTAAGTACCCTTTATTTATTTTTTATAATAATACATGACCGGTTTCGGCTCTTAGGACATCTTCAGAGTATAAATAATATAGCCTATAAGAAATGAACAATTATAAAAATAAAATTAAAACTGATGAAAATAACATATGATTAATTTAGTGTGTGTGTGTAAGTTTGGCCGTTTAATTTTACTTTTGCTTCTTATGTTTTTTAATTTCTCTTATATATATATATATATATATATATATATATATATATATATATATATATATATATATATATAGGAGTTGTCATGTGTATTTAACTCTAGAATGCGAATTTTGGCGCTTCACATGCTATTTTCAAACATATACACGATCACAGAAGTAGGCACGTTGTGTGCTCTTTTGTAAAACTCAATAAAACGTATGTTTATCAGTAAGCAAGTGTGACAAACTTGTACCTATCGACGAAGAATGTTCTGTTCTGTACATTTCATATTTTTAATCATTTTGTTATACAATTTTATAAACGTAGGAATAAAATTAAAATGTACAACTTGAAATTCCCGCTCTATTCCTGCCCGGCAGGGGCCGGAGTGGGAAAATGGTCGATGTTTGTCGCATAACTGTACAATAACCAATAGTCGTAATCAGGTGTACAAATTGCCAGACTGCAGTGAATGAAATACTCTAGCCAACAAAACAAATTGCAATGTTGTAGGTGCTTTGGTTGTTTTACTAAAAATTGTATTTGTATACCCTTGTTTACGTGTTCTTTCAAAAGCCAGTATTGGCGCGTTACGTGCTTAGTGAATAGTGTAGTGTAGTTCATGTAAAATATATTTTAGTGGAAGTGACAGTGCATAAAAGAAAATTAGTTTTAGGCATTGTTCAACAAGTCCTACCACTAATCAACATTACAAATATTTGTACTAAAATATTTTTGTTTTTAAACATATACATTTCATATTTTGAAAAAAATGTTTGTATATCCACCATGTAAAGTAGTTTTCACACTTGTAGTCACTAAAGACAGTGAGGTATATAACCCATTTTGATTTGTTTTTTTTTCAATAAACACCTACCTTCTTCCTTTTGAAATAAATCAATTGAAATAATGCTGAAAATGAAATAAAACAAGTAAATAAACTTAAACCCACACAATACAAGCACAGAAAAACAATGATGAACTGATTGCTAGTACAAATTTAACAACTGTATCGTTTGTTTTATTCCTAAGACTTTCGAAATAATATTGTTCTTCAAAGAACTCAATTTTTATTTATTTAGTAACATCTTATATCACTGACATAAATTTCAGAGGTTTTGGTTCACTATAAAGTCAGTAATGCATAAAATACTACAAGTCTGCACTATCGGCGGTTCTCATAAAAAATGCTGATGCCCGTACAGTAGGGACATCTGCAGTAAAGAGGTTGAGTGGACCTAAGTTTTATTTATTAAGGAACTTACTTTTCATTATCTTCTAGAGTTTCAACTATATATTCATCATCATCTTTTTCCATCTGAAAAAAAAATCATAGTCAATCATTTAATTGGAAAACAAATGTAAGCAAGTTTATTTAATGGGATAAAAGACGATAAAACCATACAATTTATACAAAATGTAGTTACCATCATATTACTTCTTCTTTATATTTCACATTGGGAGACCATCAAGACTAGTTTAGAAAAAGGGAGACACAAAGTTTAGTAGAGATGGACGGGTCTCGAAATTTCGGGAATTCCCTGGGAAATTATAATTCTCCTCCTGCGAGAAGGAATTTTTGTTACGTTCGGGAATTCCATTTGAGAGTTTTTCAATTGTTATTCTAAGATGTAACCAACTAAATAGTTTGATCTCAAAAACACGGTTATAATCGACATTCATGGTCAAGTTCGGATTTTTTCAATCAAAATAAATTAAAGTGAAAGGATAATAAAATTTCAGATAGACTTGTGTCTCGATTACCGTGGAATGTAATTTATTGCTTATAGTGTGGCAGTGAAGTAACGTAGTGACTGACGACTGACAGTCAGAGTCGACAGTTAGGGTCGAACGTATATGTGACGTTCTCACGACCCGTTCATTTGACAAGGCTCATCTAAGTGAACGAGATATCCGGATCACGATGCTCAAAAAAACTATTAAAGTCGAACAAGTTACCGAGATCTATGATCCAAATAAACAAATCTAGTATAGGACAGAACTGTTGACCGAAACCCAAATGATAATGAACGAAAACTGAGTGGGCCTATATTCCAATGTTTGTTCGAGTCAGTAACATCATTCAATCAAACTGCTCCCGAAAACAGGTCACTTTACTGTCCAACAAAACAACAAATCTTCCTTCCCATGGCAAAAGTCCATTTCTCTCATATTGTACGTACAATGAACTGTTCTGCTCGTTTCCGAATTGAAATTATCGTATATTTCCCGTGAGATGATTGTGATCCGTTTTGGTGTTTAATCTGAGTAAGGAATCATCCAATGATTTGACAGAAGAAAATATCGTATCATATCATATAAAATATTGTGATGGCGTTCAAGTATCGTGCGACGTAAAAATATTTATTTATTTTCAATTGAATAAAAAATAAGTAGATATATCCGTAGCGAATGTCAATTAATAATTTGTTTGTGAACACTTTAGATCGCCAAATGTGCATTTAACATTTGCAGGGATACGATATTTTCTTCCGTCAAAATGTCGATCGGTTTCCTGACTAGGTTAGAAAGTAACACAGATGGAGTGTAAAATGTATTACAATACGATAATTTTGATTTGTAAACTCAGTGAATGGTTCCCTGATCATAATTGTTACTACTACGTCGATGTTAAATGCAAATCAATTCAATCCAAATCTCTTCTGATTATAAAAAGGACGGATTTAGCAATACGGAACATATTTTTATTGAACCGAAACTTTATCATACTACTTGTGTTCATTTCATAAATTTATAATTTAGCTGCACAAATCTTCTTTGTATCACCAGTTGCCAGTTGGCATTTAGCTGATATTTCAGATTGCATCTCGTCTGGCTAGGCATACATTTGCCAATTACGTATAACGTCACTCCAATACGTCAGAAATTCCTCGTGATGAAAAGATTATCTTTTTATGTATCGAAGTAGTTTCGAGTTGCACACATTCATTACCAATCATAATTTATTAAAAATAATTGATCGTAAACGACTTTTAAAATTATATTTATGTGCACAATTATTAAATTATTACTATCGATCTATTAAACTACCAGTATTTTGGCATCTAGATTTACAAATTTGATTATAATTCACAGCTTATTTCCGGTTAATTATAACCACGTTATTACTGAATAAAATAACTTCAGATCCACTTTTTATGGCGTATACAAAATCAATTTTTTTGCTGAAAAGAGACAATTTTGAAAGCAATCTACTGTATTTGGCGATGACGCCTGAATCGTAGAATCACTTGATCCAGCTTTTGCCCAAAAGCTTCGCTACCGTGATCGGAACTACCAGATAAACCAGATCGGCCGTCTTTGTGATTAGTTGACAATCACAGAAAAGAAATAGAGGTTGCTTTCTTATGACTACAGCGGCAGTTATTTATAGAATTAAAACAAATGCACATCTTTACAATAGTCAATACACGTGCAGTAATAATTACCAAGTTTATCCGTGAGGATTTGGGGGGGGGATAAGGAAGGGACTGCCAAGATGCTGGCTCTGTGTGCAACTTCAGTTCCTAGTTATAATGTAGTTCAGTTAATTAACACATTGTGTGTGAGTCCTCCGCTGGCGGAGGGTAGCGTGCTTGCGCGCGCAGCAGATCGATCGCCGGCGGTCGACGGAGCAATGCTGGCTTGTAGGCTTCAGTGTGGCCTAGCCACTTGCTTTAGAAGGGTTGGATTTGCGCCGCATTATAGCCCATTTCTCGCATCACGTTTCGGTGTTTTTCGTTCGTGGATCGCGTCATTTTGAGCCAGTTGGCTACAAAAGACAATGTGTACTGGATGGATGGATGTGCTGTAAATATATGTAAATAGAGTGTGTGTGTGTATAATTGTGATGTATCGAGTTGTGTTTATAACTATTGTCACTATTCTAATGGCGGCAGGCGTCTCGCGGCGCGCATGGGTTTCGTTGCGATGTGCAGCTCAATCACCGGCGGACAATCACTTCAGAAGCCCCAATCTACCAGAATTGAGGCCATAAA
Source organism: Stictocephala bisonia (assembly GCA_035578905.1). Taxonomy (NCBI): domain Eukaryota; kingdom Metazoa; phylum Arthropoda; class Insecta; order Hemiptera; family Membracidae; genus Stictocephala; species Stictocephala bisonia. The sequence continues at coordinate 1,493,216 of JAQJVL010000105.1, forward strand.
CTGGATTTGGTGTATCAACCCTGTTTCCTGACTATATTGTTTTGGTACAAAATATTATTTTAGTAATTGACATGTTTTTAACTTATTTTTTCAGCATCGAATGGGTTAATTGAAGAATTCATCCATGTCTAGTTTTTATGATGATTTTAATTAAAATTGGCATGTAATATGTAACTACCATTCTTTTATTTCACTTGTTGTTACAATTTTAATTCAGTTATATCAGATGAGATTGCTTTGTTTATTAAGTGTGTAATCTGTTATTGTTTCGTCTAAACCTGTTTGATTTTTTTCTGTTTTGTGGATAGCAGGCAAAAAATAAAAAAGATTTAATAAAATAAGGAGTACATAAATGTGCCTTAACATTAAAGGTTGAATTTCCTACTAGATCACGTACCAATAAATTATTATTACTATAAAATGATTCGGTTTATTTGTTATATCTACCAAGTTTGAAAATTAATGTATGATAAGCTGGGAAAAATTCCCTCCGAAAATTTCTCGAAATTTGGGAGGAAATTAATTTTCCTCCTGTTTCCCTCCCAAAATTTGGGAGGAAATCAATTTCCCTCTCGTTTCCCTCCCAAACCTAAAAATCTTCTCTCGTCCATCCCTAAAGTTTAAAAAATACAGAGGATAGATGATGATGGAAGGAACAAATCATCTACCTATTGTTGATGGTGAGTGAACAAAATTAAAAAATATAAATAAAAGCAACATGTAATAAAGTGCATACAGAATTTAGATTTTATAGTTCTAAACACTTACAGGCCGTGAGGCGAGTGAAGAAACTCTGGATGCACGAAGGAGGGGATGTAGCAAGTTGGGGAGAAAGCTCCCCCTCTCAGAGTCGGTGGCTACTGTTGTACTAGCCACCCGCCAAACATCAGTCCTTTGCTAAAGTGCCTATCCAGTAAAATGTACGATTCCACTGACATTCAAAACTTTAAAAGAATATTTATTCGTAGATTTAATGTAATCCTGAGGACCTTTCTGGAAAGATAAGATGTTTAGTTATAGCTTTATTTATAAGTACTTACATTTATAATAATATATTAACCACACACCACCTACAAAACAATTTTTTATATGGTTCTATTATTTTCCTGTGAGCGCCCCGTAATGGCATTGAATAGAATTCCAAATGATCTGGTAGAGCTTAAAAACAGCTATAATGTATAGAAAGAGGACATTCTAAAGATTCACTGTCGTGTATATAATCACTGAATGATAATTATTTATTTAACAAACAGCCGCGATTTTGCAAATAATGTTTTTATTTACTTAAATAATTTTTCACTCTTTCACTTTCAGGACTATAATTTTATAGATGTAGGCTACCTTTATAGTGATGCAGCCTAGTGCTTGTGTACTGGGAATATATCATGTTTAGTACCAAGTTCACTACTGACATTTCTTAGTACTGATTATGATTACAATCTAAGACATTTATGAAAATCTTGTTAAAGTGAAACTGATATTTTTTAATATTCACTAATATTACAATAGTTTATGTTTAGTAAAATTAGTTTTCTGTTGACATTAGACAAAAGAATTTATTTAGTAAATAAACGTTATTTAGATAATGAAGTTCATAAAAATATCAGTTAAAACAGCAATAAAAAGTGATTGCTACATAAAATGAAATAAAGATAAACGTTTATTATTTACATAGAGTATTTACATAAAATATTTATACAGTCAAAATTATACTAGCATTTCGGTACATATAAAAAGCCAAAATATACAGTTTGTTAATACACTTACACGGGTCGAGTCGATTAGGCTTTAGTCGAGCTCTTCAATTCCACTCATATTTTCTTCGCTGGAAACTGAACCATTGTGACTGTTGTCACTTTCACTATCACTGCTCTCATCCACATGTATTACAAAACGCTCAGTCTCTTGGTCGATAACATGTTCACGGCTAAGATGGTCCTCTTCTATTTTCTTCACATGTTCGCATCGCTTCTTCCAGTCTTCTGGAGTGATTTCGGCGAATTTCTCGGCTGCAAGCTGGAGGACGGTTTGTAAACAAAACGACATTTTTTTTTATATAGTCTTTCACTGTAGCCCATATCAACTCGATAGGATTAAGATCCGGATGGTAAGGAGGTAGTCTGAGAACAGAGTGCCCATGCTGAGCTAAGACTGCATCGATCTTGTACATTTTTAACTGTGGTTTATTCAGTTTGATTAATGAGTATAACTGGGGCTTCAGCATACTTTCACAGTAGGGAATTCCATTGTCAGTCAGCCATTTCTGCATATCTTGTTTCTTCCATGATGAGGTTGGCGCCGGGTTGACCTGTTTATTATGATAAGGTGCGTTATCGATAACTAACACACTTTTTGGCTTCAGGTTTGGGATTAGTTGTTCTTTGATCCACTTTTCGTAGTTATCAAAATTCATGTCTCCATGGTAATCTCCCTTTTTTAATCCAGACTTGAACATCAACAAACCGTTAGCCACGAATCCCTCATCGCCTCCTGCGTGTAAAACAATTACTCGAGAATCTTTGCTGACACATTTCTTCAGGCCACCAACTGTGCTGTCCGTCCAGGTTTTCTCAGTGGTTGTTGTGCTATGAAAATATGTTTCGTCCATGTACACAATCCGTCTCTTTTCTTTCCTATATCTGTCCACATTCACCAAGTAGTTCAACCTTAAATTTCGGATATCACTTTTTTCAACGAGCAATTGTCTGTTGGATTCAGTTTTCTTCCAGCGGAAACCTAATTTTTTTACAACCTTACGAACACACCAAATACTTCCTTTGAAATCTATTTTATCCTTTAATACACGTAGTATTCCTCTGAGTGTAGGTCTTTCACCCTCGTTTAAATGAAATTCGTGAATTGTCTTGCGGATTACAGTTAAATCATAATCATCGAATATAGTTTTCAAATGTTTTCTGGGTCTCTTTTTTCTTGGGGTAGTGAACTTAGGCGATGACATACCAGACATCTTATTTTGCTCATTGATGATTCTCCTAACACTACTAAAAGATACACCGCAAGCATTAGCCACTTTAGTTTGTAAAGCTTTTTCACTTAAGCTGTTATTTTCTTTTTTCATATAATTATAAACATTGTGAATAATCTTCCTGCTCTGGCTGTGGATCACTTTTCTCTTGACAGACTTACTCACTGGCGTTGTATGCTGTAACGATGATGGCCCAGACATCCCTGGAGGTAACAGGTACACAACACTGCAAAATGCACTAGAATGTTTTCAGAAAGGCCGTAACACAAACACCACTCACGGAGACAGAAACCAACTGAGGAGGTTGTTGCCCCAAACAGTTGTTCGGCGCATGCGCAAACTTTCTCTTTGTCACTGCGCATCCCCAGGACAGTTTCTTTACTCGCCTCACGGCCTGTATTTAATTAATATGTGTTTAAAATACTCATTTAAATACTCACTTATTTAAAATACTCACTTTTACAGTCGGTGTGTTGTTAAGGTAGTTAAAGAAATAATTTTGTGAAGACTGAGCTTTTTTCACAAATTCAAAACAATGTTCGATTGAATTACAGCAATTTTCACATATTTCATGAGGAAGTCTGTCTTCTGCATGTATCTAAAAAAATACATATTAAGAATGAAGTTAGCTGACAATAATGATGTTAATAAAGTTGAATTAAAGTCTACTGAATATTTAGTATTCCATTTTAACTTATTGAAAATTGCTATTACCAGGTCTCAATTTGAGGTGGAATGGCGTTCCGGGACCTCTTTCTTTTATTAAAAATGAATCAGCACTAAGAGAGTTTAAAAAAATCATAGCTATAATTGTTTGTTGATGATTTAGTTACGAATTCAATTATTGATATCAAGTATTAATCTAAATCTTCAGATTACCTTTTTATTAATAAAACAATAAACTATAGCTAGATGCTATCTTGAAGTGCCTACTATTTTTAATATAAGTCAGAGGTTTCCTAACCTTTTCCCCTCCACATGATTCCTCCCCCTGTCAATGAAGACTTTAATGCCATATTGTATAATTCAATTATTGATATCAAGTATTAATCTAAATCTTCAGATTACCTTTTTATTAATAAAACAATAAACTATAGCTAGATGCTATCTTGAAGTGCCTACTATTTTTAATATAAGTCAGAGGTTTCCTAACCTTTTCCCCTCCACATGTTTCCTCCCCTCTGTCAGTGAAAGATTGAATTGCCAGTTTGGCCGTTGGAAAAAAAATCATAAACACAAAGGTCAGAAAGCAGCTAATGAAATTATACACTCGTCGAATTTTATACTCTGACGAAGCTTGCGGAAACATTGCTTTGCACATTAGTAAGGAAACGAAGAAAACACATACAAATGAAATTTTTAAGAATGAGATCAAAATTAGTCCGATAATTAATGAAAATCCACTTCTTTAATTAATAAGTCAAGTTTGATTGTATAATTCAATTATTGATATCAAGTATTAATCTAAATCTTCAGATTACCTTTTTATTAATAAAACAATAAACTATAGCTAGATGCTATCTTGAAGTGCCTACTATTTTTAATATAAGTCAGAGGTTTCCTAACCTTTTCCCCTCCACATGTTTCCTCCCCTCTGTCAGTGAAAGATTGAATTGCCAGTTTGGCCGTTGGAAAAAAAATCATAAACACAAAGGTCAGAAAGCAGCTAATGAAATTATACACTCGTCGAATTTTATACTCTGACGAAGCTTGCGGAAACATTGCTTTGCACATTAGTAAGGAAACGAAGAAAACACATACAAATGAAATTTTTAAGAATGAGATCAAAATTAGTCCGATAATTGATGAAAATCCACTTCTTTAATTAATAAGTCAAGTTTGATTGTATACGTCCGGTGTTCTTAGGAGCGGACATAGATATGGGGCTAAGGCGTTGGCTTGCCACACAGTCTGTCCTGGTTTGATTCCCGATATGACCATTAACAGTTTTTGCCCTGCCACTCCCGTGGTTCGGACGTAACGTAAAACCATTGGCCCCAGATTAAGTGTTTGAGAGGGCTTCTTAGCCCTAACTTCACCTGATAAAATAAGACAAACTTTTAATTTTAACTTTTTCTTTGCAAAAAACTGGTATCAGTAGCTCCACTAACATATTTTTGGATCTGATAGAACTTAATAGTGTTACTGCTAAAGAAGTTTTTAACTCTTAAATGAACTGTCTTCACTCTATTGGGATATCTGAATTGTTTTTAAGCAATAACTTGACAAGCTTAGCTTGTGATGGTACTGCTACCATGTTTGGTGAACACAAAGGTATTGGGGCATTATTTTGCCTTACATTTCCTTCTATTTTATATGGACACTGTGCACACCACAGACTTGAGCTGTCAGTTATAAAAAAATACTTACCTAAATAAAAAGAGCTCGAGTTGGTTTTATTCAAATATGAATCTAAAACATAAATGAAATGAGACTTATCATCCAACACATACACAAGCAGAGACATTGTAAATCTCCTGACTGCACAATTGTTGAGAAGTGGTTAACAAAAATACATATTCAAATCCTCATATATATAATACATGAAACCGTTTTTGTCAACGCAACTCCTCCCTTATTTCTTGATCAATTTAAAAGATTTAGGTGTAAATAAATTTGACTCTGTTCATAGTTGTTCAATAAGGTCTTTTTCTTCAATATTTTCCCCCTGGAGGGTGTGGAAAGCCCTCAAACTATGTATTTTGGCCATAAGAATAACCTGGGAAAGATTTAAACGAACCAAACCAAACAGCTGTTCAAATGTAAATAATGATATCCAAAAGGTTTTAACATCTGTTGTACACAATGGTGATTGTAATATTTAAAAACTTTGATGTTTCATAATGATAAACCAGGAAAGGATGTAAGCATGGTTATATTCACATTTGATTGTAAAACTCCACCAACCTGGACTTAAAGGTTTCAATTTCAATTTAATGCAGTAATTTTAGTTATTCAATTAATATTAAGGTGTCAAACAAAAACAAATTAAATTAACATTGGGTTTATATACTAATAAATAGGAACGCAAGTAATATGAGAGAGATGCTGTAAATAAATTTAATACTGTGATTTTACGTTACAAAGTTAACCTAACATTATTTGTAGTGAAAATACACAGCCCGAGGCCGAGATGTAACGATCCTAGGGAGTAATTGGGAAATTTAAACTTATAAATCAATTTTACTTAATAATATTTTAACTGTATTATGATTTAATAATTATTGTTCAACCTAAAAAAGTCATTTCAAACAAAACCGACATTATGGAAAATCCAAAAAGATTAAGTAAGAACCAACTATTACATGTGCTCTTTGCATCTGTCTATAACCTGATTGTTTTAAAGAATGCAATTGCGTATTCATACCAAATAAAATTATTCTTACTTAATTTAACCCTCCAAGTTATAAAAGTAGATGTGTTGAACTTTTTTTGGTCGCTCGAGTGATGAAATACGTATTGTTAACCTTCCTGCAGAGTTAACATTAAAATTGTCGTAATTTGGTTTAAAAATGCAGTAGGGTTTTAAATTTTCTTCCATATGAATAAAATATAATGCATATAGGCTTCGCAATTTATTTCATGCCTCACTTCAATCCATCCTGTGAGTAGGAACTAAATTAACAGTTGATAAACATTTGTGTTGTCTCTGTCTGGACTGGACTGGTGTTGCCATTAGCTGCATAGCAACATTCAAACAGTTGTTGTCTTTTTGTCAATTGTTATTACTAACACATCATAATAATATGCAAAAATTTTGAATCTGATCTTATAAGAAACATTAGAAAAACTAAAATCGTTTTAGTGAAAGAAGCAATATTGAAAACGCATTAGTTCTTCCATATGACTATATATAAGAGTAGTGTATAGAGTTAGGTTTAGTTAACATTTTGTGTTTATTTTTAAGATAATTTAATAAGTTTGTTATATATTCATGCACATGAAATTCACTATAATTATTTATGGTTTTACCGTAACTTTTGTGATGATAGTCCAAATGTTGAAAATATTTTATTATATGTGTGTAAATTGGGTAAATAATTGTGTTCAAGGATATTAGGTTATGTTATTAATTAAGATAGTATTTTCTTGTAAACATATCTTTATTTTGCGTTATTTCCTGATTTTAGGGATATATAACATTTCCCACCTATGTGAATATTTTATATTTTTTACCCATTTTTAATTACATGCTTACAGAATGTTTAAAAACTCCTTATCACATTTAAGTTTTATATTGATCTCTTGGAGGGTTTAAATAATTCTAAAACAGTGTATAAGTAATGAAATATTCACAATATTGTTAAATTTAAGAAATCTTTTAAGGAATTCATGATAAATTCAGAACTGTACTCAGTACATGACTATTTCAATATAGAGTAAGTTAGTTCGCCATTCATTGTACTTGTACAATTATTTAATAAAGAGATTTGAATTGAATGTTTAGAATCATACATAATGACCCTGTTGTGATTGATATTAATATGAGAAAAAAAATTAAGTTTTGAACATACATGTAAATTGTAAATACTTACAGTAATTGGTAAACAGGAAGCGATTTTTTCCAGCAAATCATCATTCCTAAATACAGATACCAAATTTTCCTTCTCGTGTTCACAGCTGCATATTCTGCAAAAGTTCTCTGGAAAAGGCCAAAAGTTGTAATATAAGGATAAGATTTATTGTTAGTTTGGATAAGGAAATATTTCTAATCATACATCCTCTCTTGAAAGTACGTTCATATTTGCACATTGAAACATACATTAAGCGTTAAATCAACTCTAGAAATTCAGCACTCTCCTTGAAAAGTAGATCTGGATAGGTAAATAAATAGCACTACTTTTTATAAATCCAAATTATTAATCATTGTTATAATGCTAACTAAAAAATAAATAAATTATTTTATTTCAAGCTTTCATATACATCCAACATTACTATAATAATTTAAAAGTGAATCATTGAAATGTATGAACAAACACATTCATTTATTATTAACACACACAAATATTTTAACATCAATTTAAGAAGCTCATTAAATAACCTTAAATGCTGTATTGAATGACTGAAAAATTAGCTTCATTTCCCATATCAATTTTACAGTACAGCATATTCATATAAAAACACAAAAATAATGAAATTGTTGCAATAAATAATAGATATTCTAAAAATGGCATTTTACTAAATAATAAAAGTTTTTATATGCCAAATGATGACCAATGTAGAGACCTGAGTAACTAAATGTCTGACGATGGTAATTAATATTCTATAAAAGAATTTTAATTTAATGCTTGCGCTGATACAGGAGTTTACCAATTTGAAAAAGACCAAATAATAATAATAATCGATATGATTGACAAGAAACATTATTAATACTTTATTTAAATTATCAAGTAAAGGAGATTAGAAGGACAACAAAGCTAGAAAAAGAAAATTACTCTGTGCCTGAGAGGGAGTCAAACAACACAATACTACTCTGTGGGGCGAGAGGGGAAAACTCATGTGAAGAAACTACCACTCACCACATCATTTTTTTTTTTTTTATTTTTTACAGAAATGGCTATGCAGTATTTTCTTCACTTTGATACTAGTTTCATCATTTTATTGATTTTGTAAATATCTCAAGTGTATCATATGTTTTAATGTGCTATTATATAACATTTGCAATATGGGACTTTAACAATAAGTCTGCACTGGTGGTGCAGTGCTGTAATGCAGCTACTTGGGGACAAAGTGTTTGGGAGATTGTAAGCGATAAGTTCCATGCTCGGCCATCTTAATACTGACACAGCATCTGCTCAATGGTTACCATCAATGTGGACACTACTATAGAAGTCTGAAGTGTCCATGTTGGATGGTAGTCAAGGTTCAGTTGTTGTGTAGGGGAGAGAACTGAGTGTCAGACTTGTCAGCTGGCTGAAAATCAGACCAATACTACGTGATTCAAATTTCATGTAAAGCTGCGAGTCCCATAGTTGCCCTAGCTATTGGGTTATTAATAAATAATCCTTTCTGAGCTAAGTCAAACTCAGATAGTAACAATGACTACAATGATTCATGTACACTCATCACACTCATTCACCCCTCATATTACTCCAAATTTCTACGATCGGCGTCTAACAAATGAGAAATAAATAAAACAGATTAATCTTTGACTTACCTTTTAACACAAATTTTGTTATGAATCGTAAAATGTTTTGTTGATGTTCAATGTTGATATTTTTATACTAATAACTAGCCAAACGCCTATGCTTCATTAAACAGCGAAAGATCTCAGTTTGCACGAATGTGAATTGACATTAAAACGTGACATAATAGCTGATATTAAGATTGGAAAAAAACAAATAATGCTAGCGCAATACATTCAGTGTGCCAAAATCAGAATACTGTTAATTTGTGATTGCAACTACACCACAGCAAATTGATTTTAAATGCTGAATGAAAATACAATATGACATTCATCCCAAACATTTTGTCCATAAGAATAATGTTAACTTTAAAGACTGCAAAGGTGACTTTAGCTGTAGGACTAAGGTGATTCCCACAGAGCATCCAAGTAATGTAGCATGCATGTATAGAATAATATTTCATCAAAACCATATTCATGTTTTCATGTAGAAGTAGCCAAAAACATGTGTTACCAAGAAACAGACAAAAAGCCCATGAAACAGAAATAGATAAGCTTGTTTTAGATTCTCTGATTTACAAAATACCAAGATATGTAATAAACAGTATTCTAAGCTATGTACAGACAGCAAACAAGCTGTACCGACATGCAATACTGAATACCACTTTATACTGAATAAAAGGCGCTTTTTGCTTATGAGTCCTGATTTTGGTACTTAAATTCATCCAAATTCCACACCTAAATTTCATTATTATAATACTTATTTCTGGTGCTAATTAGTGGACTTCTTATGCTGTATGAAAATTAATAACTTTTTACTTTGTGTTGTAGGAAAAACTTCACTTATATTAAACGTATTTTTTCAAGTTTAGAAAATTGCGAGGTTACCCTGCGAGGGATGAGTGGGAGAGTTATCATTTCAGTACATATATGGGGGAGGCAGAGGGGTCAATACCACAGTGCATATATAGGAAAGTGGGTAGGTTAACACCACTGTACGTGTGTGAGAGGATGGGTGAGTCAATACCACTGCGCATGTATGAGAGGGTGGGTGGGTCAATACCATTGTATGTGTATAGGTGGGCAAGTGGATCAATACCACTGTAAGCGTAATTCGTTGTTAATTGAAATATCTCTTATTTGAGTGATTAATCTTCCAAATTACTACTTGCGATCAATAAAATATTAGTCTCAAGAAGTTAACAAAAATTCAATTTAATATTGCATACAAATTAAGAGGGATTTCATCCAATACAGTTACATAGTAAAGCCACTAAGAAATAAATATAATAGAAATTGAGTATTTCAATTAATTACAAGCATGAGTTTCATCAATTTTAGATTAATACAACTTTTTTAATAACATTTTTTTAATAACACTAAGCAGAACATTTCATTTTAATAAATAAGAAATATTCCTTTTATTTTAGGCAAGGTTTAAAAATAACATTTTATTTTAATGTTGAAATAAAAGTATACTTCTTAAATTTAAATAAAAAAATTAATATTGAAGTAAGTTTTCCATAGGAACTTTTAAACTATAGTGTAACTACAGATGCTAACCTATAGTTTAAGAGCTTAAAAAACTTCAAGATGCTTACCAAAATATTTTAAGGCTGTATTATCTTCCATATTTAAAGCTGCTTCTTTATCTGTAACACAAAGAATATAAGCTCAAGATACTAAGAATTTGTCTGATCCACGTACAATAATTGAAATATCATATTGGTAAAGATAAAATCACATTAAACTCAAAGGAGCCAAGTTGACGAAACAAATCAAAATCATTACTGGTAATTAATGCATTTTTTCAAGTTATTCCACCTTACAATCTATAATATAAAGATTTTTATCAATAATTGACTTGAATGCTTACAGTTCTGCAAAAATGTATCCATTTTACATTATTTTATCCATCAGAGCCTCCAAATTGATATTGAATAAATTGTCTTCAGAAGACAGATTTGTTAGGAAATTAATCATTTATAACATTTTACAATAACCATTTAAAATTATTAAGGATAAAGTTTTAACTTTGAAAAGAAACAGCAAAGGAAGTATTTCTGAAAATTGTTGAAATACTTTTATTAATTGAATTAATTATTACTAACTAAAAAGTTATAAACAACCAATTACATTGTAGTTATTTTTACTACTTATTAACACTCATTATTATTTATTATATGGCCAAGTTTTTATAATTATTTTAAAAACAACTGAGGAGATTATTTAAATTAATAGTGTTTTTCCTTAAAAACATGAGTTTCTTGAATTTTCCTATATCTAATTTAATAAAGTAATCAATGACACATATTCTAAGGTACTTTTCACCAAGCTGGAAAATATACATTTGGCATTTAGATTGGACATGAGTTATAATTTGCAGTACAAAGATTGTAGGATAAAATACATACACAGGGTCGAATATAGTGTTAAACATTTATTGTGGTTAATGTACACGGTAAAAGCGATGAAAAAACGCAATTAAAATTTCTAATTCAAAAAATCATAGTGTTGTGGCTATTTTTTGTATTTTTACATAGTTCTATACTTAGGACAAACACTTAAATATTTTGGTTGGTTTTAGCCTGTTTTTAAGCTTTAAAAATAAGACCATAGTTTAATTCCCCATATTTGCAAAAAAATTATTCTACTTTAAATATACAGTCGTAACTCAAAGTTTGAATTTAGGAAATTTTGGAAAAATCGTAAATGTTAACCTGTCTACAATAACTGATTTAATTTTCTCAGCAGATTAGTAAATAACATATAAATGTTATAAGCTTTAATATAATATTATGGGCTTCTAGTTACTGAAATACAATAATATGCTTTATAAAAAATAAACTTGAATTGCAACATTCTTATTTGAATTCAATGCATCCAAACGATAGAAAAATTGCCATCTGATGAAATACTGAATAGAATAAAATTTATTGCACCTTTTTGCAAAAACAGGCAAATTCATCCTTAAAATAACAACCCTTTGAGAACAGTAAATTTTTGAAAATGTTCTGGTATATGCAAACATTTTTTATAACTTTTCTAAAATTGTATGTGAAAAAGTTCAAATATTATGCGATTTTGCAGACATTCAGAGAAAATGTTGTAACTATACTAATATGTAAGATATTTAAATAATTGTTCTATTAAAATCTTTAAAAATATTCGCCCTTTGCAACAAAAAAAAAATTACAGTAGGTTAGTGTGATGTGTGTGTATATATATATATTACATTTGGGATTATATATAAAAAATTAAAAACTACAAATTAAATTTCAAGTTCGACTTCTCCTGGAGCAAAAAACTAGAAACATTTTAAAAGTGGGAACCCTTTTTATATTGTTTATAATTAAATAATAAACATGTGTAGCAAATTTCATCAAAATATAATAATAATCAAAAAAGTTGGAGCTAATTTATGGCACTTAGCTTGACATCGGCATAATTGTCAGCTGATTCATTTCAAAGAGTAACAATATTTTACATGATTATTTGATCGGTAAAGATAATTGATATATATTAATGGTTTACACACTTATATCAACTCATTTAGAACAGTTTGGCGTTCATACAAACTATTTTCGATGACTAAGAAAGTAATTAAGAAACTATAACTAAGCGGATCGGCCCGCTAGTCCTCAGTGGAAAAACACTAGCTTATCACAGTGGGTTTAACTAGCTTATCTATACTAATAAGTCTTGAAAATATTCATTCAAGGAATAATAACACTTGGTGTTCTTAAAATATTGTTAAGTTTGTTCGTTAACTGCTTTGGCAGTAAATTTTGCAAGTGAACAGGGAGTTTTAAACAAACTTGAACGTCAACGTACTATTGCGTTTTCAAATAATTTAAGTCAATGTGAGGAAATTTTATTTGTTTTATTTTCATAGTGTTACAATTATGTTCAGTTTCTTCTTTTCTTAAAAAAGTGTAATATAGTATAGTCTCGGTTAACCGCCATAAACTATAACCTGCACCCCTATTATTCAGATGGAAGGGCGGATAATAAGGAGGGTTAATTAAAATGCAAGTTAATGAACTTTGTATATGTTTTAATAGACAAACGTAAAGAATAAACAAAAATTAGTATTAGTATCGTATAATAAGCATATGTCAATTTGAATAAAACTAAATTCTAAGATTATATTTAAGATTTTGAATTACTGTACTGTACAAGTACACAAACAATTTAGAAATACAGGAAGAAAAACAAACTAGTGATCTTCGTCTGTTTTCCTGAAGATTTACGCTTCTTTGCTGCCAGGTCCTGCCATAGTTGCAACATCATGATATCATCAGTCCTGGCCTCCTCCTGCTGCTCGATGTACTGCATTGCTGCTTCAAGAGTTTTAACCCATTCACTGTGTGCAATCTTTTGGGGTTTGCTAGATAGTTTCACTTTCAACATCTTGAACATCGTCACTATTAACAAGGGCAACAATTTTTCTGTCAGTAATCTCATACTGGTCGTCTGCTGAAAGCCAATTCCCTACATCGTCGAAATATGCATCCTCACATCCACAAATACGTTGCACCAAGGGATGTGATGAGATTTATCCAATACAATTTCACCTATAACTTCGTCATAACCTAATAACTTATGCCAAGACTTTGCAAGTGTTTCTGCCCTGACATCAGCCTAGGCACTTGCAACCCAATAGGCCACATCCCTCAGATTTATGCTATTTAACTTCATAATTAAATCGTGACCATCTTCAATTTCTTGAATAAGTGTGGACAGAAGCTCTCTTCAGTAGTTTTGTTAAAGTGTCTCTAAAGCACCTTGGTCCATTGGCTGACGTACCGCAGTCATATTTGGAGGCAGGAACATAGCCCTTATGTCCCCATCTCTAAGTTCGTCTACATCAGGGCATTACCAGGAAGTAGTAATGCTTTCCTGGGTAGGTTGTATTTCTTTTAAAAAGTTCTCTGTAGAGTGCACAAATTCTTTGAAAAACCATTTTTTAAATATTTCATTGCTCATCCAGGCACAATTTTGGTTAAAATATTTTACTGGCAGAACATGTTTGGATTTTCTTAAAGGCCCTCGGGTTTTTGGACTTCCCAATCATTGTAAGGTCCATTTTAAAGTTGGATATAGCATTACTACATGATAAAATTGTAATTCTCTCTTTACTGTGTTTAAATCCCGGGGCTGCTGCCTCTCTATCCCAGGAGGCCAGCTGCAAGACTCTCACTTGGCAACAGTCATACAAGACCAATTTTGTCGCAATTAAATATCTGGTCACCTGTAATGCATTCACCTTCAATATGTTCTTGAAATCTTCAAGAACTTCTCCATTTCTTCAATATTTGATGACAATTTCTCGCCACGAATATTCAGTTGCCGGATTCCATATCGTTTCTTCCATCTATCCAGCCACCCAACACTTACAGTAAAGTCAGCATCACCTTCATTAAATTCTTTTTGAAATGTCAATGCTTTTTCTTGTTAAATAGGTCCTGAAACAGGCACTCCTTTTTCCCTGAACTGCGTAAACCATATGAACAAAGCTTCGCTATCCTTTTCATACTGCTCTTTTTCATTGTTTTCTTATCTTTTAGGGAACTATCAGTAACGCGTGAGGAACACCATGTTTAAGGAGTATCTAGGTAATACGCACTACACGACCATGAATTTAGGATGCAACGTTGCCGCGATTAAACAAGTATTAAATCTCAATTATTATTATCAGCTGTTATTTATTATTGTAATATAAGTTAGTAATATGGTTAATTGAATGAGTTCAATCTGACAACGCCATTCGACACACTTTAAAGCGGGGACAGTTGACACACTACAAAAAAATTGTTAACATTCTTTAGCATGGGAATGAGCTATCTAGGTAGAATTATTTATCTGTGCACGCAACTAGACCCTAAAATTAAGGTACTGTTAAAAATTACAGTCCCTACATATTGTGGTTAAGGCTCTGCATTGATTTTGAATGTTTCACTTCTTCTTTTCTAAAGAACCACTAACTGTACCTGTGCACTATATATAGTGCACAGGTAAATAATTCTACCCAGAAAGCTCATTCCCATGTTAAAGAATGTTAACAATATTTTTGTAGTGTGTCAACTATCCCCGCTTTAAAGCGTGCCGAGCGGCGTTGCCAGATTGAACTCATTCAACTAACCATATTACTAACAAATATTACAATAGTAAATATCAGCTGATAATAATTGAGATTTAATACTTGTTTAACGCAGCAACGTCACATCCTAAATTCACGGTCGTGTAGTGCATGTTACCTAGATACTCCTTAAACAGCACGCAAACTATTCCCATATACTATGAGCCATCTGGGTAGAGTTAGTTAACCGTGGGTGCGTGCTAAGAAAGGATTTTGTAAAATTTATATATTGAGGTGCAAAATTCATGAGTTTTTGTACAAAATGTACACCTCTCCATAAGAAATACATAGAGGGCGATCTAAAATTCAACGCACAGCGTAAACCATAAAAGATAGCTTCTATAAATGTTTAAAGTACCTTCTTTTTATGATTTTACTGCGTGCTAGGAAAGGATTTTTCAAAATTCCATTCCTAAGGGGTAGAAACAGCCTCCCAAATGTGCATAAAGACCGATCTAAAAATCAATGTACAGCATAAATTATAAAAGATAGCTACTTGAAATGTTTACAGTACCTTCTTTTTATGGTCTTAGTGCGTTCTAAGAAAGGATTTTTCGGAATTCCATTCCTAAGGGGTGAAAACAGTCCCCCAAACGTTCCATTTTTTCAAAAAGAATAACATTGGCATTAATGTAATTTATTAATTTATTTAAAACAGCTTATACAAAAACAAAAAATACACAAATCTTTCACATATCTGATTAATTAATGTATTTTTTTATATGTTGACAAATTAGTTTGATTTGAAATTGTTTTCAGCTGTACGTAAAAAATTCTTCCTGAAATTTGTGTAATTGAAGTTAACGTGTATATATTAATTAATCCCTCGAAGAGAGGTTTCATCATTTTCATTTTTTATATAGCTCTGATTCTTTTTTCAAGACATGGTTGAAGCTGCGAATATAGTCGTAGATGGCGACGGCAAGGATGTTCCTCACCGTGTGATTGAGGTTCGTGGGGGTTATGCATGCCTAATTTATTCTCTGCCTTATACTGCATACGGTTTACTGTCTCGAGCGTCTGAGGTACAGGTAGCTATTGTAAATCACAACTCTAACAACTGGCAGAGGTTCAAACTGATCACTATAAGCCGGGTGGGTTAACAATACTCCAATAAGCTACAATACATATTTCAAATGTCCAAATGTGAGACTTACTGTACTTCTTGTGAGCTCAAGGCAACGTAGTTTCCCATTTGAGTTTGAAATATATCGTGATGGCAAACTTCTGGCTAAGTGTGGAGAGAAAGAAAAAGAAAAACGATTCTCTGGTTCAGGGGAAACAATTAAGAAGGCCATTTCGACATCTTCCTTGCTGTGACATCAACATCTCCTTCACCTATGAAAATATCTCCACCCTATAGTTCTTCAGATCCTATGGACCGTCAACCATCATGTTCATTCTACACCCATCCTAAAATTCCTCAAGTCTCTCTGCCAGGCTCTAATATTTTGATTGATTCTGATGTGTCTGATACAATAACTCTCCAAGTGGTAGCCAAGCAAACTGTCGACAAAATCGTCATAATGAAGTAAAAAGACCAACGCAACGTAATGATGATTACAACCATTCACGATGAAGAATGTGAAGAAGTACAACAAAGACGTGGTGACATTCAGAAACCAAAATGCATTGTTCAGTAAAATAAGGCTAAATCCTATATCGACCTTTCTGATCAATTGGTGTCTTACTCAAGCCCACTTCGTCAGACACTGAAATGGTACAAAAAAATTATATTTGAACTGATCCTAAATACAGCTGTAATTAATACACTGTACTTATATAACTTAGCGAATCAGAAAAAGATGTCGGTGACAAGTTTCAGAGAGGAGCTTGCTATTTCCCTTGTTAAATCAAGAGAGAATGAAAACGAAGAATCTGCAGGACAGCGAACACCAAAACATACTCTTTGTGAAATTTAAGTGTCAGCCCATAGACAATGCAGTAATTTTACAAAAGTACTATGAAAACTCAAGGGCGTTAGGTTGTGCAAAAGACTTGTAAAAGGGTGACTACTAAGTGCAATGTTTGCAATCTCTTTTTTTGTAAAACTTGCTTCAGTGAAGCCCACAAAGGACCATTTGTTTAGTTTTTATTTTTATTGTACTTTATTACATCTTATATAACATAGGTTTTTATTCAAAATTTTTCCCATTTATATATTTAAACTACAGTGTATCTATATTTCAACCCTTTCTATCTCATGTATACAATGTTTTTGTAATCATATTGTATGTAAAATAAATAACATTTCATAAATATTATATTTTATTATTCCAGTAACTATAGAGACTATAAACCCAAATTCATTTTTTTTTTTTTTCAAATGTATAAAAACGTATTTATAATTTCTTTAATTAAAAACCAGAAGTCTGTTTTGTAGCACATTTTATGAACTTTCAGAGTATATCATTAAACATTACGTAATACTAAAAATGGCTTTACAGTTTGGGTTTGATCGATAAGACACCTGGGCCACCGGTGCCCATATGGCGCATAGCGGCACTATGACGTGGGCTACTGGTGGGCATGGCGTCAGGTGAACATTCAGTTTAACTACGGCGGTATCAGAATGACACAACAAATTATCTACACTGACAGTCAACGTGTTAATAGATGTTGTATTTAATGATCGCATAATGGCTGGTAATCGTGATTTGCCAAGAAAGTAGGGTAATTATGCACTTTCTTGCCACCAAACTAATTTGGAACATTTAGCTTGAAATAGGTTTAGAATTGGCTGTATTTTCATGAGATGCTTTTTATTCCGCAGAAATAACGTATTTTAATGAAAAATTCAAAAACCAATGTCAGAACTTTTGGTATTTTTGTCATATTTCCGTTAATTTAAATGATATTTTAATCATCTTTTTTTATTTTGATGTATTTTTTTGCGCTGAATACAAATTTGAAAATTATTTTGGTCTTTTACAAATATTTCTCGAGAAATAACGGAAAAACTACTATCACGGCGGATCGCGATTTGCGGCCATTATGCGATCATTATATACAACAATTATTAATCACAAAAACTGAATTAACCCATATTCCTGCTGGAGTGGCGGCCGGCAGGCCGTCACGGAGGCTAAACGCTCGAATTTAACGTAAATTACGAATTTTTGTTGAGAAATAGACAATTAGGATAAGTTAGGTTATGTCAGTAAAAAATGCATTTTTCGAGCTGAAAAATTAATTTTACTACAAAACCAGTTATATATTTGTGTTCAGCATAAAAACACGAAAAATGGAAAAAATTCAAAATAAAAAAATAACGATTTTTAAAAAGTTGCTTTTTCATTAGATAAAAAACTAGTTTTTCGATTTTTTGGTAAAAAACAAGTTTACCGCGTATGAAATGAAACTCCTCAAGAGATATACTCATTTTTTACCACTTTTTAACATGAAATCGTATTTTTAGAGGTGGCAAGAAAGTGCATAATTACCAAAAGTAGTTTTTTTGTTTATATCTCGATAAATAATTGCTATAGACCTAGCTTTCAAATTCTTATTGACAGCAAAACCTCTTAGAAAATAATACAAGCCGGGTGGGCTAACAATACTCCAATTAAGATATGTATGGTTAAAATACCATCTAAATTAACGGAAATATTAAAAAAATACTAAAAGTTGTCATAGGCCTATTGGTTTTTCAAATTTTTCTGTAATATAGGGCCTACGTGATTTTTGCGGAATAAAAAGCATATCACGTGAAAATATAGCCAATTCTAGACCCATTCCAACTTAAATTTTCCAATTTTGTTTGGTGGAAAGAAACAGTACAAACATCATAAAATTAATCGTCGGCACTGGTGGCGCAGTGCTGTAACCCAGCTACATGGGGACAAAGTATTTGGGAGATTGTAGGCGATAGGTTCTATGCTCGGTCCTCTTAATACCGACATGGCGTCCGCTTGATGGTTGCTATTGGCGTGGACACTACTAGAGAAGTCTGGGGTGTCCATGTTGGGTGGTAATCATTGTGCGGATGTTGTGTGGGGAAGATAACTGAGTATCAGGCTTGTCAATTAGCTGAAAATCAGACCAGCACTACGTGGTTCAGATTCCACGTAAAGCTGTAGGTCCCTTAGTTGCCCTGGCTGTTGGGCTAGGCCTATTAATAAATTGCCCTTTCTGAGGAATAGTTGCTCAGTTAGTAACCAGACTACACTCATCCTACACTCATAAAACCATTCATATTCGCCTTAAAATACGCACAACGTTGTGTCGGCGTCTCATATGTAAGAATGTAACCAAAAACATGTTTTGGTTTTTGGTAGGCTAAGTTTCTCACACCATCTAGCATAACCTAGGCATTTTGTCATGCACATCTACACATTCTTTGTTTGTTCTCAAGAGGACTGGATTGAGAATATTTTACACTTATTGAAAAATGGAAACTTCTTTTGTCGAGAGGAAAAGATCCTAAATGGGGTTTGTTCATTGAAGGCATTTTTTGTCATTGTAAAGGCAAATTTGCACTTTTCTATGACCAAAACCTTTTATTGTGAGAGTACATAAGATAAATAGACTAAACACAGATAAAAACTGCTAAAGCTCTAAAATACTAAGTTCAAAAGTACCTGGAATTATATTGATTGTTACCATAGTTGGTTATGTACATCAAGCTATGTGCAGCAATAAATAATTATTAACAGCCTATATTTATTATCTTAATATGATCATAGTATCTCATCAAAGTACCAACTGGATAATAAACATAACTTTTAAAAAAAAATGCAAGTTAGCTATTACAGTATTATTATTTTATTCTATTATAATAGTCTTTTGTTGTATTAGAAATTATAAACAAACAAAATTAAATAGACGGAACTTTATCCCATGGAGGATAACAGGAATGTATAAAACATCACTTGGAAATACTCTCTGGTTAGAAACTCATTCCACTTAGCCACAGAGAAAGGTTCAAGTTTAAAGAAAAGTAACAAACATTTACTTAAATATTTACCAACCTCCTAAGCTTGAGACTTCTTT
Source organism: Stictocephala bisonia (assembly GCA_035578905.1). Lineage (NCBI taxonomy): Eukaryota > Metazoa > Arthropoda > Insecta > Hemiptera > Membracidae > Stictocephala > Stictocephala bisonia. The sequence continues at coordinate 1,513,460 of JAQJVL010000105.1, forward strand.
ACCTTGACTCTCATATAAATATTTTGACAGAGAAATAAATATTAACAGGAATTCTGTAACCCTTGAAAATGGGACGCTCACTCTAAAACATTTTTAGTCAATTATATGATTGCCTAATGCCTAGACTAACAACGACAAGAAGAAATAACGGAATTCTCCTTTCTTTGACGTCACAGAATCCGAGACCAATCACAGCGAATTACAGAACATTTCCAAAGAGGAAGATATTTTACATGAAGGGTAGCAAAGAGTAAAATAAAATAAATATATAATTTGCAACAAATGTTGTTTGCATCTAGTCGGCTTTTAAAAATATTTTACAGCTTTCATCAGATGATCACGATTACATTTGCTATTAATTTGTGGTAAACTTACAAAATAATCTGAATGTTGCTATAAATGTGCTAATAAATTAAAACTATAAGTGAATGCGGAAGTAAAAATTGATAAAAATCATGCAATGTATGTTCTTATTGCTGGCTGTAAAATCATGTTCATTTGATTATTTAAATTTCAAATTTATCAACATATAATTTAATATAAAGTAATATTACAAAGAAAGTGTTTTCGTCCTAATTATTATTTAGCAATGGCTGAATATTCTGGTTGTTTTTTATGTCTTGTATGTAGTTTTCAAATTTGCGTTTATTTTTAAACTGAATATCTTTTGGTAATATAAAATAAAGTTTAGTGGATCTTCATTTAAATCTTTTAAGAGTGTTTTTTTTTTAACTTAAAAAAGTTAATAAAACTGATCTTCAAATATTTAAGGGGCTAAAGTTACAGCCACTTTTCATGTTTCTGTTAATACGTTCTGATGATGTTGAATTATTTTATTATCCTAAAATGAGAGCGGTGACTGTATATATATATATATTAGATCTGCAAGGTCATCAAGTAAAATAGATATGAGATTGCCTTATATTCAGGTAGTATACTATGATCAATTTATTACTGTTGAAAATCCTCATTGTAGAAAGCCTTAGCTCAGTTTGAATGCATAGATGAGGCAATACAGTTTTATCAATATATAACATGCCATTTTTGTTACACCTGGCTGAGTAATTTCACTCTTCTACATCAATCAACAATTGAGCTCAAGTTATCAGTTCAGACTTTGAAGTAGTAAATTTATCCAGTTGACGGTAGGATTTCAGAGTGGTATTTAGCTCATCCACCCACCCTTACACTTACTGTGGTATTGATTAATAAAAATAATGCGACAATTAAGTATACTACATTGTGCAGTTGTTGGTCAATTAATAAACAATTAGGTATTACAGTTGGTTACTATCTATTGTAGTACCTAGTATTTTTTATTACTATAATCCAGCCGTTCTAGCTTTACCTTTGAGGTGGGTGGGCAAAACTGGAGAATCGACAGACAACATTGCACGCTAGACTGCTTCAGCCCTCCTCTACTGGTGGCGCAGTGCTGTAACCCAGCTACACGGGGACAAAGTGTTTGGGAGATTGTAGGCGATAGGTTGTATGCTCGGTCCTCATAATACCGACATGGCGTCCGCTTAGTGGTTGCTATCGGCGTGGACACTACTAGAGAAGTCTGGGGTGTCCATGTTGGGTGGTAGTCATTCGACTTAAAGGATCCATGTGTCCCATTTGGAAAGGGGACCAGACGACAGAAGATTGGCCGTACCAGGGATTTGTACTGAAACACAAGTGTCAACGGTGACCTGAAAGGTCTAGTAGATCGGTAAAGAAACCCCTGTAGAGAAGAAACCCTTGAAGAGATGTAGGCTCGATGTTCGTATGGACTAAGTGAAGGAGTAGTAATTATGCCAAGATCTTTGATTCTCTCAACAACATTGAGCTCGTTTCCATTGATGTTATAGTTATATTAACGAACAATTTTGCTGCGACTAAAATGAATGACCACCCACTTAAAGACATTTAGTACCATAGCATTTGATGTGCACCAATTGCTAATGTTGTCAATGGTACGTTGAAGTTCGTCTTGATCTTGTGTGGAGGTGGCTTTGTTAAACACCTTAATGTCGTCTGCAAATAAAAGAAATCTGGTTGCGACCACTTTGCAGGTGTCATTGATGAACAACAATGGACCCAGATGAGAACCTTGAGGTAATCCGGAGGTAGCTGGAAAAGGGCGAGAATGGCCTCCATTACACTTAACAATAAGCATACGATCGGTCAGGTAGCTCGGAGAGCATCCAGCGAAGCAACTGACCACAGATGTCACCATAACATTCGAGCTTGGTCAACAGTAGGCGATGGTTTATCTTATTAAATGCCTTACTAAAGTCCAAATAAACACAATCCACTTGAGAATATTGGGTGAACGCCGACACGATAAATTTATGAAAGACTAGGAGGTTTATGTTTGACGAATAATAGTAATATTCTATTATACCTAGTGTAATAGGTATAATAGAAGGTCTATGTCTATGCTACGATCAAACATTCAATTATAATGTCGTTAATTTTGTTATTCAATGATACATACAGCATTTAACATATATTCTTCTTTTAGTAAAAGCGTGAGAATTTATCAAATATTATATGAGAGAAATGGAAAAAACAACCAACAGACTGGCTTGATCAAAAAACAAAAAAACAACCAACAGACAAAACAAGAACTTTGAACAACAGTCAAAATCAGATTAGGTTTTGGGGTTATGCTGGTTTATGATTGATCAACGTACTGGGTACTGAACTGCTACTGCTGTGTTGTCATGTCATTTGTATGTTAGGGTTGATCAAAGATTACGGTCTAGTCTAGTGGGCCGTTTTGTGGTTGCTGTGGTTTTTAGACAAACATGGTACCAATATGTAGGACTAACCTTGTGTTTGTTGGTTTTACGCTAGGTAACGTTTTGTCCCAGGCAAATCTAGAATCTCTCATAGTCCTAGTCGAGATCCAAACATGAACAAAGCGATATGTTAGCATGACTGTAAAAGAACTGTTCTTTCATTACACAAGCATGAATAAGCACTTGGTAAGGTAATCTTAAGCTAGGGATTAAATTAAATGCTAAGTAATCATGGTCTTTCTAGGCCTAGACGTGAGATATGTAAAAAAAGTGGTTAAAAAATAAGTTTATAGTTTTAGGATGTTTGGAACTATGTGAACTTGTTTTTATAAAATACAAAAAAATTGTTATTCTTGAAACAGTAATTACCTCAGCCCATTTACAAAACCGATGATAGAAACTGCTTCTGTTTATTTTAAAGCTTTTTCTAAGTTTTAAACCTTCACAAAGCAGACTTATTATTTTGGGCTATCTATTATGTAGTTTTCTACTCACCAAGAATAGGCTACTAGAGTATTAGTTAAACCCATACTACGTCCAGTGTGTCCGTACTGTCTTGCTTCAAGACTATGTTCCATGTGTTGCTTTTTGTCAATGGTATTAGAAAAATGTGTTAATCCAAAATTGTATTTACCGACGAGGTTCAATTTACAAGAACAGCTACTTTAACTTCCAGAACATTTGGGGCAACAGGAATCCTACTAAATCTAATTGTCCACAACATCAGTTTTAAGTAAATGTTTGGGCTGGAATCATAGTAGATCATCTAGATATATTCGTGCTTCCTCCCAGGCTAGTGGCGTGATGTACTTAAAATTTTTAAAAGACAAGCTACCTTACTTGATGTACCTTTGCAGTTGCGCCAAAATATGTAGTTTATGCACAACATGGTACCAGCATACTAGTCTGTTACTGTTCTTGAACACCAAAATGAGAGTTTCCCAAATCAATGGCCAGCAAGGTCCCCGGACTTACATTTTTACCTCTGGGGACATTTGAAAACATTAGTTTACTCCTCCCTAATAGATACCATTGAAGAACTCCGATTAAAGATTTCTAATGGAATATAAGTTATCAAGCACCTGGATATATTTTGAAGACGCCTCGATGAGAAGACGCTTGAACGTTTGCATTTTTAACAACAGAGGTCATTTGAACATCATCTTTAATCTTCCGGAGAGATTTTAAGTCATTTTAGATCTGTTTATTTCAGTTTTTAAAAATACAAATTTTACAGAAAACTAATGTGTTTATTTTTCAACAACTGTTCATCAGTTGTTCATTCTGAAAATGGCAAGTTTCATGTTTAGTGTGCCACATAAGAGTAAATTTTATACATATTTTTCACAGTTAGTTAACTTTGCCCGTATTGTTGTTTTCAAAATTAAATTCTCTAAAGTTTGTATTAGGAAAAATATTTTTTTGTCATTTAACAACGTTATTGGGCATCAAACATTAAAGACCATATTTTTCTCATTAGCTGTTTGGCAAATTTAATCTTTTTTCCAAAAAACTTTTAACACGTTGATTGCGGGCGACGTTGATCAACGATGCGCCGCAGTAGCGCGTGTGGCGGGCAGCGTTGTACAATGATCCTACAGTCCTTGAAATGTATTGACTCCGTGTGAGGTTAGCCATTGCCCGGGAACGTTGTGTCGCTCGTCGCTTGTTGTGCCGGTCTTTGTGAATATTTTGATGTACTTCGTTTTTGGATACCACCATTTTTGTGTTTGTAGTACCAGTTCTACGTTTTAGTGTTTTTTAGGATTGTTATAAGTAATGTTTGTGCAATGGATGATAGTTTTCGACAAGTTCCACGAGGACATTCATGAGTGAAATATAGTGTAACAATGGCTGTGGGAAGTTTTGTAAATAGTTTTTTATTTTTAGTATACCCATTTTTTATATTACCATACATTATTAGGACTAACTGTACATTCTCATGCCATTCGATAACATTGTGCGCGAACTTATTTTTATCGTGACTAAGCATTTTTTTTTCGACAGAAGAAGTTTTTTTTTGTTGTGAAACTGTTTATTTATTCTGTTATGCAATTATCAATAATGGGACTGTACAAAATTGTCAACAATCGCCAGCTGAGTAACGCTTACCGGCGCCCCAGGCGGAGAACGTTGATCAACGCACCGGAAATGACGTCAATGGAATTGGCCTAATTCCATACCTGGACACCTTCTGACACTACTCTGGCTACAATGGGACTATTTATAAGTTAAATAAAAAATTATTATATTTCAGCCTGGGGCATGCACAATGTTGGGCGATTTCAGCAATGAACGTGTTAAACTTGTTTTATTCGATTTTTCAGGTGATTTTCCATATAAATCCACCTTATTTGTGCTTTAAAGTAAAAACCTAAATATTCAGAATCACTTAATTTAACCAGGTGAACTGAAATCATAGCGAACTCTTTTGCCAGCCTTTACTCGCTAATGAAGTGTTCCCGGACCTTTGTTTATGAAAACTTTTTTTCTTATTTTTAGCTACACAATTGCGTCCTAAATTAATTTACCATAATTCTGAATCGCCCTGTATACCACTAGATTTTAGAAAAGACCATGTTTATAAGAGTAGTGTTAGAGCACTCCTATAAAGTCAGGTTCATGTACTGTATTTAAAACAGATAAATAATTCATTAATTATATCAAATGAATCTTCTATTAAAAATTTTATGTAAAATATAAATTAAGTGAATATCTCAAAGATGCTTTAAGTTTCTTGGTTGTTTAGTTCCAGAATCCCCAAAATATGTGTCTGGAGGAGTTGAAGTTAAAATATTTTACTGATATCACTTCTTATGAAGAACTCATTCCTGCATTGGTAAGTTTTGTTAGCAGTATTGTGCATACACTCTTTTAATAATGATATTTTTTTAATTATAGCGATCCAATCAAAATTTTAAAATGATTTTCATCTGAAATTTTAACAGCAATAAATCACCAAGCCAAGGGGGTGTGAGAATTTGGAGGAAGACATTACTAACCTCACATTATATTTAAAACCGTAGTACTGTATATCCGACCCAAGTGTAAACGCTGCTTGATCAGACCCCTTATTAATGTTCTTACAAATGTATTTGATAGATTTTACAGTGTTGCAGAACTCTATGTTAATGTAGCCGAGAATGTGCGAGACAGGACAGGATTGTAAGGCACCACCCATCGACTGTCAAGTTCCAACCCTTTAATATTAACTCTGAACCCACCATCAGCAGGAAACCTCTTGCGGTACTGAGGATAGCTGTCCTCTCCAGTCTGGGTATCTTTAATTAGAGCTCAAGGGTACCTCTTGCTGCAGGATCCGCTCACCATGCAAGGCGAGTTTCAGTTAAGGGATCCACAAGACTCATCCATCGTGTTAGACTTGACAATGTTATAGAGAACAGGATCACGTTCAGGATCAAGTATTTCGACACTTATAGCTTTGTCAATTAAATCTGGCTTAATTTTTCTGCTAACCATAAAAGAATGTGAACATGAGGAAGTCCGCGTTTTTGCCATTCCACAGAATATATGTGACCCCTTATTGGCCCAAAGGTGAATCCTTTGTGAAGAAGTTGTTTTATTTTCAACTTAACTTTTAAATGGGAAACACACTACAGTGTCATGTCTGTGTGTAGTGTTTTGACCAGGTTTTAATTGATCTATAATGTGGGTTGCAAGTGAATGTGATAAAGAGGTCAGGCCATACTAAATGGCGCATGCAAGTCATGGCATCCTGAGTTCGTTCATGCATGTAGCGCGGTCCTCCAGTGAAGCTTAATGGTAAAACAATCATTTTACCCATTTCAAATACTTGGTCATCAGATCTACTCATGGCATCCCTCAGGTGCATGTGATCTTCACTTCTTAACTTTTTCTGGTTGTGATGGATCCAGTTTTCAGTTTCAATCTTCGCTTACATATCGACCAGAAATTAGTTAAGAAGGTTTTGAAATAACAAACAAATAAGACTCCACCCCATCACGATCCATTATTCTGTAGTTGTAGAATTGTGAAGCAGATACAGTTTTCTTGTTAAGTGGTTCTGTAGTGTTTGGATCGAATTGTAGAATTTCGATGTAACTTCACCGCAGCAGAACATCAGTGGATACTGCAGAGAATCGTAGGCCCAGTGTATTTAATTTGTCCTCATTAGTTTATTATTTCTGTTGTGTAGTACAATGTCTCTGCTATCAAATGCTTGGCCCACAATAAGGAGAGCCACTTTGTTTGATGTTGGAGTGTTATATCGACCTTTATGTGCACTAGCAGGCTTCTTATCCGCGTTGATTACTACTTGAAAATCTTACTGGCCTACAGGAACGGACTAAATTGCAGCCTTAAATTCCTGGGTGTACCTGTTGTGGTCATGTAGCAACTTCAGTAGTTCTTCATTAAGTTTCGATTTAACTCCAGGAAAATTGACACAGTAAATGTTTCTCTCATTTTCATCGTCTCCAACAAAGTTTATCTGAAGAAACAAAGGTTGCTCTTCAGCTGGTGGTAGCAAACTCCCTATTAGATGATATACCTGGCCCTGTACTTTAAAAGTTGGCATGAAATTGCCCTCTTTCACCTCCTTAGTGCCAAATGATGTCATTTGGAAGCACCCGTTGTACTTCCGGAGAGCAGAGAAGAAATGCTCTTACTCAGCGTTTTGATTGGTAAGTAGACTATGTAAGGGTTCAGGATAGCGTTGGGGGGCTGGAAATTGAACTTTACCATTACTACAACACATGTCAGAACTCTCTTCCATTGTTTAGCTGTACACCAAGTACAAAACTCTTGATAGCCAATGTCAATCATGTTGTCATTAATGTAATTAATTTGTGGGTCATAATTGTATGCTGATAAGTGTTTAGTTGTCCATGGTATTCCTTTTATTTGTAATATTTTTTAATTGTAATTGCAAACAGCAGCATGATTTACTTGTGGATTGTTTTTCGCATATTTCGCAACAGCTTCTCTATTGACCTGTGGATGATTTTGAGTGAATTTTTTAACTGCTTTTCTATTTGACTCGGGATTGTTACTCTTGTGTTTTTTGGCTGCTTCTCTAATTTGTTTTTTTCCTAGTTGGGTCAATGAATCTCTTCTTGCGTTTTCTTCCCCCTTTACCTTTAGTTACAACCGGAGCTTCAGGGTTTGATTCATCTGAACTTTACCAATCAGGTGGAAGTGGTATTGAGGGTGACAATAGTGATGGTTCTGATACCACACCGATAACATGTCTCTGCTCGAGAGGAATGAGAACATCAAAGTGACTAGAATTGAAGTTACCCTAAAATTTCAATCTCTTGATTCCCTAAGTTGGCTCTCCAAACCTGGCAATTAAAGTCCCATCAGCATATACTTGGAACTCATAGGGAAATATTACAGAATGAGCTCAAATGTGGTACTCTAAGTCCCAGCCTGAAACATGTCAGATATTACTCTGATTTGTTTTTGTATGGTGTTCCGCTCTTGTCATGGCAGATTGTTTGAGCCTCTTGTCAGTTATTAGATATGTGATGCATGATATCACATCGCATCTGAGCCGCCAGCGAGTCTGTACCGTGCACCAAGTAGGCAAGGCTAGAGAAAAGGCAGTTGCCATCCCCAGTGATCCTGTAGATACTGTGCGGAACAGCAATACCTTCAGTAGTAATTGATTCTACATCCATAGCGTAGAATGGACATCAGAACAAAAACGTTATAATGTAATATCTATGTACCTAATAAATAGTTAACCTAAGTAAATCTGGTTTTTAAATTTAAAAAAATTACTAAAGCTCTCTTACAAAGAAGTGGAACAATAACAATAATAGAAAAAGTACTATGACAGAGTATCATAAGTCATTTTTAGATTTACTAATCACAGCTGTGGGTGTAAACAGTATAGGATATACTGATTGAATAATTATTTATAGGCCAGCCCTTCTAACTCTACCTCTGAGGGGAGCACAACATTGTATATCTTAAGCACTTGGCTTCTTACTGTCCCATGGCTAATTTGTTTCCGGTCTAGATAAATCACAGCTAGGGTCTGATAGTTTTTATAAGTTCAAATTGTCCGATTGACTTTTTTTTTATATTTGTAAACAGTAAAAAAAGTACTTCCCAGTTAAACACTAAAGGATTTTAATTCCCACTAAAAGTCAAATAAATTTATACTGTCCTACATTCTTCCGATTTGTGAGTCACCGCATGTAAAATTTAGAGGAGAGCTGTGGCGGTCTGGATGCGAAGTTGCCTATGTTGATTTTCCAGTTTAGACTGCAAACCTCATAGGTAAAGTTAGAACAGCTGGACTATAGTCAAATGTATCAAAACAATTAAATCAAACTAGTTTGTCAACAAATAGAAAATAATTCATTAATTAATCACACATGTAACACATCGTCTTGTTTATGTTTTTATGTATCACCTGTTTTAAATAAATTCCTAAATTAAATAAATGCCAATGATATTCTTATAGGAAAAAAATTTTATGTATGAGGGCTGTTTCTATCCCTTGGGAATGGAATTTTGAGAAATCCTTTCTTAGTGGGTCTATGATACAAAAGCTAACTTCCCTTAAAATTTTATCAAAATCTGTTCATTTTTGTGATTATGAATGAGTGTTATTTGGTATTATATATAATAATATTGCATTGACATTTTTGGTAGAAAATGTATATCAACACGCTAAAACATAATAATTGTCTTATAAAAAAAATTAACCTATTGGAAAATTGCTTCAACAATAAAAAATAATACAGCAAATTCTACTCTATCTAGTAACTAATAATGATAAAATACATTTGAACTATTTAATTCCTAAATCTTGATGAAATTTAGAAAGTGATGGCTATCTTTAGAATCTATTAGAAGCATGTTATATATATTTTCAAAGAGCAGTCTCCCTACTATAATATGTTTCTAGAAAAAATAGTGAAAATATTAAAAAAAATAGAACATATGTTTTTAATATAACATATAATTTTCTTTAGTAGAATATTCTCTAGATATTTGTAAATAAAATGCAACACAATAAAAGCATTCACATAACTTTACAATCAATGAGAAAAATAATAATTTTTTATTAAACTTAGAAATGATCTTTTGGTTCATTAAAAGCAAGAAACTAAATCCTTTCTACTTTGATACGTAATAGAAGTTTTATAAAATAACCAGCTGACTGTCTGTGCTTTGTTACAAGGTGGTTCTCTAAGCTTGCTTATTATTCCCATCATGGTTTCCTAATCATATCAGTATAAGAGCTCGGCAGTATCGCCATGTACTTCAAAAGTACCAATGCTTTTATGTTAAGTTTCTGATTTCTAATTATCTTAAAATATTGATAAGACTCAGATGAAATAAGTCTCAAAGAGGCTTATTTCATTGGTCACATTGCTTGTTCCAGCTAATTTTGGACATTTCTCATGAAAATCACATTGTTCAGCTAGATAACAAAGTTTTATATTCTAGAAAACCCTCTAAGTCTACTTAAGTAGTAAAATTGTGCCAGAGTAAGTAGAAATTACCCTAAACATTTCACAATAAAAAACCACTTAATTGGCTACTTTTTATAACCACAGCCACATCGCCCATCTACACTTTAAGGAGAACCTCTGTGTCAAATTTCAGCATCATATACTCTGTCAATCTCGAAATAAAGTGACCAGTCATTGAAGAAGTGTGTCATAAAGGAAAATTTTATACAGGTTAGCCGTGTCCTATTAGCAAGCAATGACTGCATTGAAATAAGATTTGAAATTGTCTGATTGATACCAGTTTGTTCTCCCAGATAAGTTTTATAGTAAAAAAAATCAGTAAGTCTACTTCTACATGTTACAAATGAGGGCAGTTGTGTCTCAATCAGTGAGACATTAGGTCTCCCGCCATGTTTAGCCATGTCCCATGGGCAGGAATTTAAATAAGTTTTGAAATTTTCTGATTGAAATTACTTTTTCACCAAGATAACTAAAGTTTTTAAGAAGGCGCAATTGATTGTGCCTGAATCAGTAGTTTTTTTGCCATATGTTCAGTAGACCTACGATATAAAGATTGCTGGGACTACAGATTTTTCTTTTTTCTTACGAAATGTTTGCTTTATTTGATGTTAGAGTTTTTGTTTTGTCGAGAAAACCAAGTAACTTAACATTCACAGAGTGTGTTAAGTATCTGTTTTGAGTCATACACATAATCTAGCTCTAGCTCCTTAGCCCTTGTCAAGCAAGTGAGATGAACAAAAAGTCACAGGAAAAAATTTGTATATCAGTTAATTTTAGCCTGACACAGTTAATTTTAATAATTTTTCAATAGGACTATTATTTTAGCCATTACAGGCAAAATAGTAAAACACTGTTTAAATGTTTCAAAATTTCTGTACTAAAGCGTTTGCCATTTCGGAACTACAATTAATACGTCAAAATCCCTTCTTATTGCACATCTAAAACATAAGACATCCTACAAAATTTCAGCCACGGATATATTGTAGTTTTTGAGATACAGTGATGAGTGACTCAGTGGTATTTGGATTTTATGCTTGGGGACATCCATGCACGCTTCACGATTTAGATCTGATAGATGCAAAGGTTGCTCTTCAGCTGGTGGTAGCAAACTCCCTATTAGATGATATACCTGGCCCTGTACTTTAAAAGTTGGCATGAAATTGCCCTCTTTCACCTCCTTAGTGCCAAATGATGTCATTTGGAAGCACCCGTTGTACTTCCGGAGAGCAGAGAAGAAATGCTCTTACTCAGCGTTTTGATTGGTAAGTAGACTATGTAAGGGTTCAGGATAGCGTTGGGGGGCTGGAAATTGAACTTTACCATTACTACAACACATGTCAGAACTCTCTTCCATTGTTTAGCTGTACACCAAGTACAAAACTCTTGATAGCCAATGTCAATCATGTTGTCATTAATGTAATTAATTTGTGGGTCATAATTGTATGCTGATAAGTGTTTAGTTGTCCATGGTATTCCTTTTATTTGTAATATTTTTTAACTGTAATTGCAAACAGCAGCATGATTTACTTGTGGATTGTTTTTCGCATATTTCGCAACAGCTTCTCTATTGACCTGTGGATGATTTTGAGTGAATTTTTTAACTGCTTTTCTATTTGACTCGGGATTGTTACTCTTGTGTTTTTTGGCTGCTTCTCTAATTTGTTTTTTTCCTAGTTGGGTCAATGAATCTCTTCTTGCGTTTTCTTCCCCCTTTACCTTTAGTTACAACCGGAGCTTCAGGGTTTGATTCATCTGAACTTTACCAATCAGGTGGAAGTGGTATTGAGGGTGACAATAGTGATGGTTCTGATACCACACCGATAACATGTCTCTGCTCGAGAGGAATGAGAACATCAAAGTGACTAGAATTGAAGTTACCCTAAAATTTCAATCTCTTGATTCCCTAAGTTGGCTCTCCAAACCTGGCAATTAAAGTCCCATCAGCATATACTTGGAACTCATAGGGAAATATTACAGAATGAGCTCAAATGTGGTACTCTAAGTCCCAGCCTGAAACATGTCAGATATTACTCTGATTTGTTTTTGTATGGTGTTCCGCTCTTGTCATGGCAGATTGTTTGAGCCTCTTGTCAGTTATTAGATATGTGATGCATGATATCACATCGCATCTGAGCCGCCAGCGAGTCTGTACCGTGCACCAAGTAGGCAAGGCTAGAGAAAAGGCAGTTGCCATCCCCAGTGATCCTGTAGATACTGTGCGGAACAGCAATACCTTCAGTAGTAATTGATTCTACATCCATAGCGTAGAATGGACATCAGAACAAAAACGTTATAATGTAATATCTATGTACCTAATAAATAGTTAACCTAAGTAAATCTGGTTTTTAAATTTAAAAAAATTACTAAAGCTCTCTTACAAAGAAGTGGAACAATAACAATAATAGAAAAAGTACTATGACAGAGTATCATAAGTCATTTTTAGATTTACTAATCACAGCTGTGGGTGTAAACAGTATAGGATATACTGATTGAATAATTATTTATAGGCCAGCCCTTCTAACTCTACCTCTGAGGGGAGCACAACATTGTATATCTTAAGCACTTGGCTTCTTACTGTCCCATGGCTAATTTGTTTCCGGTCTAGATAAATCACAGCTAGGGTCTGATAGTTTTTATAAGTTCAAATTGTCCGATTGACTTTTTTTTTATATTTGTAAACAGTAAAAAAAGTACTTCCCAGTTAAACACTAAAGGATTTTAATTCCCACTAAAAGTCAAATAAATTTATACTGTCCTACATTCTTCCGATTTGTGAGTCACCGCATGTAAAATTTAGAGGAGAGCTGTGGCGGTCTGGATGCGAAGTTGCCTATGTTGATTTTCCAGTTTAGACTGCAAACCTCATAGGTAAAGTTAGAACAGCTGGACTATAGTCAAATGTATCAAAACAATTAAATCAAACTAGTTTGTCAACAAATAGAAAATAATTCATTAATTAATCACACATGTAACACATCGTCTTGTTTATGTTTTTATGTATCACCTGTTTTAAATAAATTCCTAAATTAAATAAATGCCAATGATATTCTTATAGGAAAAAAATTTTATGTATGAGGGCTGTTTCTATCCCTTGGGAATGGAATTTTGAGAAATCCTTTCTTAGTGGGTCTATGATACAAAAGCTAACTTCCCTTAAAATTTTATCAAAATCTGTTCATTTTTGTGATTATGAATGAGTGTTATTTGGTATTATATATAATAATATTGCATTGACATTTTTGGTAGAAAATGTATATCAACACGCTAAAACATAATAATTGTCTTATAAAAAAAATTAACCTATTGGAAAATTGCTTCAACAATAAAAAATAATACAGCAAATTCTACTCTATCTAGTAACTAATAATGATAAAATACATTTGAACTATTTAATTCCTAAATCTTGATGAAATTTAGAAAGTGATGGCTATCTTTAGAATCTATTAGAAGCATGTTATATATATTTTCAAAGAGCAGTCTCCCTACTATAATATGTTTCTAGAAAAAATAGTGAAAATATTAAAAAAAATAGAACATATGTTTTTAATATAACATATAATTTTCTTTAGTAGAATATTCTCTAGATATTTGTAAATAAAATGCAACACAATAAAAGCATTCACATAACTTTACAATCAATGAGAAAAATAATAATTTTTTATTAAACTTAGAAATGATCTTTTGGTTCATTAAAAGCAAGAAACTAAATCCTTTCTACTTTGATACGTAATAGAAGTTTTATAAAATAACCAGCTGACTGTCTGTGCTTTGTTACAAGGTGGTTCTCTAAGCTTGCTTATTATTCCCATCATGGTTTCCTAATCATATCAGTATAAGAGCTCGGCAGTATCGCCATGTACTTCAAAAGTACCAATGCTTTTATGTTAAGTTTCTGATTTCTAATTATCTTAAAATATTGATAAGACTCAGATGAAATAAGTCTCAAAGAGGCTTATTTCATTGGTCACATTGCTTGTTCCAGCTAATTTTGGACATTTCTCATGAAAATCACATTGTTCAGCTAGATAACAAAGTTTTATATTCTAGAAAACCCTCTAAGTCTACTTAAGTAGTAAAATTGTGCCAGAGTAAGTAGAAATTACCCTAAACATTTCACAATAAAAAACCACTTAATTGGCTACTTTTTATAACCACAGCCACATCGCCCATCTACACTTTAAGGAGAACCTCTGTGTCAAATTTCAGCATCATATACTCTGTCAATCTCGAAATAAAGTGACCAGTCATTGAAGAAGTGTGTCATAAAGGAAAATTTTATACAGGTTAGCCGTGTCCTATTAGCAAGCAATGACTGCATTGAAATAAGATTTGAAATTGTCTGATTGATACCAGTTTGTTCTCCCAGATAAGTTTTATAGTAAAAAAAATCAGTAAGTCTACTTCTACATGTTACAAATGAGGGCAGTTGTGTCTCAATCAGTGAGACATTAGGTCTCCCGCCATGTTTAGCCATGTCCCATGGGCAGGAATTTAAATAAGTTTTGAAATTTTCTGATTGAAATTACTTTTTCACCAAGATAACTAAAGTTTTTAAGAAGGCGCAATTGATTGTGCCTGAATCAGTAGTTTTTTTTGCCATATGTTCAGTAGACCTACGATATAAAGATTGCTGGGACTACAGATTTTTCTTTTTTCTTACGAAATGTTTGCTTTATTTGATGTTAGAGTTTTTGTTTTGTCGAGAAAACCAAGTAACTTAACATTCACAGAGTGTGTTAAGTATCTGTTTTGAGTCATACACATAATCTAGCTCTAGCTCCTTAGCCCTTGTCAAGCAAGTGAGATGAACAAAAAGTCACAGGAAAAAATTTGTATATCAGTTAATTTTAGCCTGACACAGTTAATTTTAATAATTTTTCAATAGGACTATTATTTTAGCCATTACAGGCGAAATAGTAAAACACTGTTTAAATGTTTCAAAATTTCTGTACTAAAGCGTTTGCCATTTCGGAACTACAATTAATACGTCAAAATCCCTTCTTATTGCACATCTAAAACATAAGACATCCTACAAAATTTCAGCCACGGATATATTGTAGTTTTTGAGATACAGTGATGAGTGACTCAGTGGTATTTGGATTTTATGCTTGGGGACATCCATGCACGCTTCACGATTTAGATCTGATAGATGCAAAGGTTGCTCTTCAGCTGGTGGTAGCAAACTCCCTATTAGATGATATACCTGGCCCTGTACTTTAAAAGTTGGCATGAAATTGCCCTCTTTCACCTCCTTAGTGCCAAATGATGTCATTTGGAAGCACCCGTTGTACTTCCGGAGAGCAGAGAAGAAATGCTCTTACTCAGCGTTTTGATTGGTAAGTAGACTATGTAAGGGTTCAGGATAGCGTTGGGGGGCTGGAAATTGAACTTTACCATTACTACAACACATGTCAGAACTCTCTTCCATTGTTTAGCTGTACACCAAGTACAAAACTCTTGATAGCCAATGTCAATCATGTTGTCATTAATGTAATTAATTTGTGGGTCATAATTGTATGCTGATAAGTGTTTAGTTGTCCATGGTATTCCTTTTATTTGTAATATTTTTTAATTGTAATTGCAAACAGCAGCATGATTTACTTGTGGATTGTTTTTCGCATATTTCGCAACAGCTTCTCTATTGACCTGTGGATGATTTTGAGTGAATTTTTTAACTGCTTTTCTATTTGACTCGGGATTGTTACTCTTGTGTTTTTTGGCTGCTTCTCTAATTTGTTTTTTTCCTAGTTGGGTCAATGAATCTCTTCTTGCGTTTTCTTCCCCCTTTACCTTTAGTTACAACCGGAGCTTCAGGGTTTGATTCATCTGAACTTTACCAATCAGGTGGAAGTGGTATTGAGGGTGACAATAGTGATGGTTCTGATACCACACCGATAACATGTCTCTGCTCGAGAGGAATGAGAACATCAAAGTGACTAGAATTGAAGTTACCCTAAAATTTCAATCTCTTGATTCCCTAAGTTGGCTCTCCAAACCTGGCAATTAAAGTCCCATCAGCATATACTTGGAACTCATAGGGAAATATTACAGAATGAGCTCAAATGTGGTACTCTAAGTCCCAGCCTGAAACATGTCAGATATTACTCTGATTTGTTTTTGTATGGTGTTCCGCTCTTGTCATGGCAGATTGTTTGAGCCTCTTGTCAGTTATTAGATATGTGATGCATGATATCACATCGCATCTGAGCCGCCAGCGAGTCTGTACCGTGCACCAAGTAGGCAAGGCTAGAGAAAAGGCAGTTGCCATCCCCAGTGATCCTGTAGATACTGTGCGGAACAGCAATACCTTCAGTAGTAATTGATTCTACATCCATAGCGTAGAATGGACATCAGAACAAAAACGTTATAATGTAATATCTATGTACCTAATAAATAGTTAACCTAAGTAAATCTGGTTTTTAAATTTAAAAAAATTACTAAAGCTCTCTTACAAAGAAGTGGAACAATAACAATAATAGAAAAAGTACTATGACAGAGTATCATAAGTCATTTTTAGATTTACTAATCACAGCTGTGGGTGTAAACAGTATAGGATATACTGATTGAATAATTATTTATAGGCCAGCCCTTCTAACTCTACCTCTGAGGGGAGCACAACATTGTATATCTTAAGCACTTGGCTTCTTACTGTCCCATGGCTAATTTGTTTCCGGTCTAGATAAATCACAGCTAGGGTCTGATAGTTTTTATAAGTTCAAATTGTCCGATTGACTTTTTTTTTATATTTGTAAACAGTAAAAAAAGTACTTCCCAGTTAAACACTAAAGGATTTTAATTCCCACTAAAAGTCAAATAAATTTATACTGTCCTACATTCTTCCGATTTGTGAGTCACCGCATGTAAAATTTAGAGGAGAGCTGTGGCGGTCTGGATGCGAAGTTGCCTATGTTGATTTTCCAGTTTAGACTGCAAACCTCATAGGTAAAGTTAGAACAGCTGGACTATAGTCAAATGTATCAAAACAATTAAATCAAACTAGTTTGTCAACAAATAGAAAATAATTCATTAATTAATCACACATGTAACACATCGTCTTGTTTATGTTTTTATGTATCACCTGTTTTAAATAAATTCCTAAATTAAATAAATGCCAATGATATTCTTATAGGAAAAAAATTTTATGTATGAGGGCTGTTTCTATCCCTTGGGAATGGAATTTTGAGAAATCCTTTCTTAGTGGGTCTATGATACAAAAGCTAACTTCCCTTAAAATTTTATCAAAATCTGTTCATTTTTGTGATTATGAATGAGTGTTATTTGGTATTATATATAATAATATTGCATTGACATTTTTGGTAGAAAATGTATATCAACACGCTAAAACATAATAATTGTCTTATAAAAAAAATTAACCTATTGGAAAATTGCTTCAACAATAAAAAATAATACAGCAAATTCTACTCTATCTAGTAACTAATAATGATAAAATACATTTGAACTATTTAATTCCTAAATCTTGATGAAATTTAGAAAGTGATGGCTATCTTTAGAATCTATTAGAAGCATGTTATATATATTTTCAAAGAGCAGTCTCCCTACTATAATATGTTTCTAGAAAAAATAGTGAAAATATTAAAAAAAATAGAACATATGTTTTTAATATAACATATAATTTTCTTTAGTAGAATATTCTCTAGATATTTGTAAATAAAATGCAACACAATAAAAGCATTCACATAACTTTACAATCAATGAGAAAAATAATAATTTTTTATTAAACTTAGAAATGATCTTTTGGTTCATTAAAAGCAAGAAACTAAATCCTTTCTACTTTGATACGTAATAGAAGTTTTATAAAATAACCAGCTGACTGTCTGTGCTTTGTTACAAGGTGGTTCTCTAAGCTTGCTTATTATTCCCATCATGGTTTCCTAATCATATCAGTATAAGAGCTCGGCAGTATCGCCATGTACTTCAAAAGTACCAATGCTTTTATGTTAAGTTTCTGATTTCTAATTATCTTAAAATATTGATAAGACTCAGATGAAATAAGTCTCAAAGAGGCTTATTTCATTGGTCACATTGCTTGTTCCAGCTAATTTTGGACATTTCTCATGAAAATCACATTGTTCAGCTAGATAACAAAGTTTTATATTCTAGAAAACCCTCTAAGTCTACTTAAGTAGTAAAATTGTGCCAGAGTAAGTAGAAATTACCCTAAACATTTCACAATAAAAAACCACTTAATTGGCTACTTTTTATAACCACAGCCACATCGCCCATCTACACTTTAAGGAGAACCTCTGTGTCAAATTTCAGCATCATATACTCTGTCAATCTCGAAATAAAGTGACCAGTCATTGAAGAAGTGTATGTGAATTAAGGAATTACACATTAGGACCATTAAAGTGACTTTTTAAATAGATTACATTCTAAATACAAGTTGTTAAGGAAATTTTAATTGTAATAAAATTTTTTCAATGTCAAATAGATTGTATAAGAAATTTACAGTTCTTTCTTACAATATGCTTATTTATTAGATTTAAATTTGTTTACAATTTTTTAAAAATTTTAAAGTAATAAATTGTTATGAAGTCATATACTAATTCCAAATTAGTTTTTCCATAATAAATAGTCCTACAATTACATTGATGATAATTTATTTTTGAAGTTTTTAAATTATTTTAAAATTTTGTTTAATGAAGACAATTTTAGCTTTCAGGAAAGTAATCTGTTTAAAGTTTCAAATCTAGTAAAGCTTGCCTTTGAACAAATTAATATTATCTAGAAAATTTTTATTCAGTTTAATTTTACCGAAAAAATTTCAATAATTTAATGTTTTTGAAGCAGTATAGTAATATATACTGTTATGTTTGCATTCAGCAAGTTACCATTTGATCTAATAATAAAACTTGTCTTCGAATTATATAAACATCCAATTTTATCTCATAATAGACTTTTTAAATTCAGTAGAACTTTAATGTTTATTGATTTATTTGGTGACTCCGTTGACTTCGGAAATAAAATCTTTATCAAAGTTTTACTGTGGAGCTAGAAACTCCATTATGATTCGGCTGCTACTGTAAAAGTTTGAAATGCCTTTTACTCCTTGCAAATATTTTTGGAACCTTTACCCCAGAGAGATGAAATCATCTCAACTTTTGATTTGTAATAATTTGGGTTATGATGCTGGCATTGAAATTGTATCTTTTATTTGCAAAATTTCAGAATTCTTTTCAAAGTATGCTTTCCCATAACTTTTTCCAATTCTCAACATGTTTTTATTAAGTAGGATTTGGTGAATTTTGTAGTTTTAATTGTTCGTATTTTATTTTTTTTGATATTTCAAATTTTTCTATTGGTTCAATATTTTTCATTTTCATCCTTTTATTACCTGTGATGTTTGATGAATTTTTAACTGTTTTCCATTTACTGGGATTGGTTTATTTGTTTTGATGGTTTCTAATTTTTTTACATTGCAATGAATCTCTCTTGGATTTCTTCCCATTAAACATTTAGTTAACCGCTTAGGTTAATTCTCTGATTCCAATCTGGATGTTATTTGAGTTAAATGTGATCTATTCTAACACGTAACATGTCTCTTCGTGAATAGAACTCAAAGCTGACTAATTAGTTTACCTAAAATTTTTTTTTGTTGCTGATTCCTCTCCAACGGATTTAGCCATTGATATTGGAACTAGAAATTACAAAACTCAATTGGTCTTTCCCGAGTTAAAACCCTTAAATACCATTGTATTGATGGTTCCCTCTTGTCGCAGATTGTTGAGCTATGTCAGTATAGAATCTTATGAATATAATACACCATAGGTCAGAATCCGACAGAAATAGTTCAATCTATGTGAATTATATGTATCCCCATGATGTTAATTTTAGACATCAATACTTAGAATGGATCAAACCAAAATTAAATGAATAGAACAAAACTTATATAAATCTTTTACAGATAAATCAACCTGTAAACAGATTGGAATTAACAAAATTAATAAATTAAGACAAATATATAATATAGAAAAATTTATAAGAAATAAATTTAAATTACTACAGACTGTTAAATTTAAGATAAATTATAATATTAAGAGCTTTTAACGTCAAATTGTAAAATTGTATCTTAATTTTTAAATTAAAAGGATCTCATGTTTCCAGACTATATATCACCTAGGTTGAATAATTTTTAACAATCTCATTGCTTTTTAAGATTTAATAGTAAAATCCCGTAATTAATTTTAATTCCCTAAGATATTTATTTTAGTACAAATCTCGATTTAAGTTACCATTAGAATTTAGAAAAGTTCGAACATAAATCAATAGTTTTAATTCAATAATTCAATAAATCAACATGTAGTAACTCTGATTTAGTCATTATTAAACAATTAAATAATTGTTATTTATAAATGCAAAATTCATTAATAATCAAACATTAATTGTTTTTCTAGGAATATTTAAATCTTTCTAATAAATAAAATAATTCCTTAAAAATTTTATTAATGTTTTTTTATTATGTATTGTATTTATAAAATCTTTCTTATTGTGTAAATAAAAGTATTATCCTTAAATAAATAAAATTTTTTATTATTTATTTAAAATGCTTTAATATAAAAAATTTATAATCATAATTTTTTTAAAATTTTATAATTAAATAATAAAATTAATTCATATTCTTAATAAAATTTAAATATTGAATGTAATTCTAAAAAAATTATACAATTAAATATTATTTTAAATAAAAGATAAATAATTTATAATTTAAATAAAATATTAAAAAATAGAAATATTTATTTAAATTATAAAATTTTTAGTATATTTTAAATTTTCTCTAAATTAAAAGATTTTAAATAATTAAAATCATAAAAAAATAATTTTTAATTAAACTAGAATATTTTTTATTAAAAAAAATAATTTTGATTTAAATAAATATAAATAATATTTAAATAACATAATATTTTATTAAAACTAAATTGCTTTTTTCATCAATGTAAATAAAACTTTTATTAACTGAGAAGTCATGTTATCAAAAACCAATGCTTTTATGTTAAGTTTCTGATTTCTAATTATCTTAAAATATTGATAAGACTCAGATGAAATAAGTCTCAAAGAGGCTTATTTCATTGGTCACATTGCTTGTTCCAGCTAATTTTGGACATTTCTCATGAAAATCACATTGTTCAGCTAGATAACAAAGTTTTATATTCTAGAAAACCCTCTAAGTCTACTTAAGTAGTAAAATTGTGCCAGAGTAAGTAGAAATTACCCTAAACATTTCACAATAAAAAACCACTTAATTGGCTACTTTTTATAACCACAGCCACATCGCCCATCTACACTTTAAGGAGAACCTCTGTGTCAAATTTCAGCATCATATACTCTGTCAATCTCGAAATAAAGTGACCAGTCATTGAAGAAGTGTGTCATAAAGGAAAATTTTATACAGGTTAGCCGTGTCCTATTAGCAAGCAATGACTGCATTGAAATAAGATTTGAAATTGTCTGATTGATACCAGTTTGTTCTCCCAGATAAGTTTTATAGTAAAAAAAATCAGTAAGTCTACTTCTACATGTTACAAATGAGGGCAGTTGTGTCTCAATCAGTGAGACATTAGGTCTCCCGCCATGTTTAGCCATGTCCCATGGGCAGGAATTTAAATAAGTTTTGAAATTTTCTGATTGAAATTACTTTTTCACCAAGATAACTAAAGTTTTTAAGAAGGCGCAATTGATTGTGCCTGAATCAGTAGTTTTTTTGCCATATGTTCAGTAGGCCTACGATATAAAGATTGCTGGGACTACAGATTTTTCTTTTTTCTTACGAAATGTTTGCTTTATTTGATGTTAGAGTTTTTGTTTTGTCGAGAAAACCAAGTAACTTAACTTTCACAGAGTCTGTTAAGTATCTGTTTTGAGTCATACACATAATCTAGCTCTAGCTCCTTAGCCCTTGTCAAGCAAGTGAGATGAACAAAAAGTCACAGGAAAAAATTTGTATATCAGTTAATTTTAGCCTGACACAGTTAATTTTAATAATTTTTCAATAGGACTATTATTTTAGCCATTACAGGCGAAATAGTAAAACACTGTTTAAATGTTTCAAAATTTCTGTACTAAAGCGTTTGCCATTTCGGAACTACAATTAATACGTCAAAATCCCTTCTTATTGCACATCTAAAACATAAGACATCCTACAAAATTTCAGCCACGGATATATTGTAGTTTTTGAGATACAGTGATGAGTGACTCAGTGGTATTTGGATTTTATGCTTGGGGACATCCATGCACGCTTCACGTGCCAGCCCCTTCACTCTACACTCTTGAGAAAAGCTCTGACTGCAGTCTTGTCTGGGGAGCTCTGCTTTATCACCTTTGTGCAACATGGCCTGTTGTCTTGTAAGGTATTTTTAGATCCATGAAAAGTGGGTTCTCTTCAAGTTTTGTGGCTTATACTTTTTAGCTCTACAATTCAATAAGAAGAGTTTTACTTTGTGAAGAGACAACTGAAGCCAATATGTTTTATTTACTGTTTACCGAGAGAACATGATCTGAAAATTTACTTTATATTACAAGTTCACTACTCACAATCGTAAGTCATGTAAAACAAAAAATAAAAGTTTGAAAGTCTTGACACCTTTTTCAGGAGCTTATGAATAGATTGATGCAAGAGTTTTCTTTTTACCTCTCTATAATAAATTAGTTCAGCTCTATCTCTCCCTCTTAATACAACTCTATTTCTTCTACCACAAATCTAAGAAAATAGGTTTGTTTAATCTTATGTGTCAATGAAATTTTGTTCCAGGATCAACGATGGTGCAACAAGGATTATGTTTTTACATTGTACATGCCCCCACCTTCTAAAACCAGTGATGGGAAGTTCACAATGGGATCTAAAGAGGACTGGTTAGAACGAATTGATTTATTCATTGGTGATATGATCACTTTATTACAAATGGAATACCATAGGTCAGCTCCAATTTTTTATTCATATATTTATATAGTTTTTTGTACTAATGTGTGAAATTAGTTGTATGTTTGATTAATATGTACCCAACATTTTTTAGTCAGCCAATTTTAATGTGTACATAGTGGTATAGACATTATTCTTAAAACTAAAGCTCTCTGTAAATACATAAATAGCAATAGACATACAGTAACTTAAAAATCTAAAGTCTTGCTTTAATAATAACCTATTACAACTAGAAGAATTAAACTATCCTCTGGTTGATTAAAAATTAAATTGAGTGACGCAACTTTTTCTGTCCCCCACCATAACACTGTAGCCTAGTCACATCAAAATGCACAGTCTCTGCCAGAATGATCAGTATCCTTTATGTATGCTGCATAATTTTATGTTAGATCTGCTAAAGTGCTGTTAGATTAATCTTATGTCATTGATTGATTTTCATGTATCATTCTAAACGTAATTAGAAATTAATCACAATGTAAAGTCTATTTTTATTTTTTACATAAGACTGGTGATATAAATTAAAGTTACATTGTGAGGCAAACTGTTTTAAAAATACAATTTTTTTTAAACTTAACTTTTATGAGATAAATACTTAATGTGAAAAATGAAATGTTTTCACATGTAAAAAGCTGTTTAGATTTTAAATAAATATGCTCTTCAATTTTTACCAATACACGTATCCAAAGATATATATTTATACAATCTCGAGCCTATGCTGAGGCATCTGACCATGTAGCATCTTTCCCCAAAGAAGTTTATAGAAATAATCAAAAAGAATATTGGTTATAAACAGTATTAATAATTTGTAAAAAGCTTCACGAATATTTTAACAATTAATTTAATATTGCTTCTCTTAATTTTACATAATGTAGGAGTAATCACTTACCCCAGTATAATTTCCCATAGATTTCTATTCCCTCAGAACAGGCATAGTGAAGAACAGACAATTGCTGTTTGACTCATTTCAGCTATTAAAATTGTCCTTAAAAAATGTGGTTGCCAATTGAGACTGCTAACATAATTAATTAATTCGAGCATAAACATTGTCATGTCCAGTATCTGAATTCTACTTCTGAATTCACTATAAACAACCTAGATATAAATAGAATATCCAAAATTCTTCTAAACGTAAATAGACAAATGACAATTTTAGGTCAGATTGCTTTGATACAATGTATATTATAGTCATATCCATGAATTTCAAAACAGTGTCAATTTAAAAGAACGTAACACAGCAAAGTGTCCAAAGTGTCAAGTAGAAATTTCCAATTTTGGAATATTAAACACTTCCACACATTTAAATAACATACACTCAGTGTCATATTCATTTGTAGTAGCATGCTGGCATGCAGTGACATTCAAGGTTTTTATTTATTATTTTTTTATGCTTATTACTAGTTTATTATTTGTATACAGGTCGTGAGCTGTACGGAACATCAGGTTTGAATGTGAATTCTACCAGGGTTTTATACAGTACATGCGATTCTGTGAGGTCTTTAATACCAACATTTTGTAACAATTTGCTGCTTAGATTAGAAACACGGGGTTGTGGTCCTATCACCAAGCCCACCGCGTCTAGACTCCATGGCCCTTTGCGCCCCGAGCCCGACGACAGTGTCACAAGAGACCAGTCCTCCTTATGAAGGACATGATCTCCCTGAGTGTAGCCCTTCTAATGACCTCTGGTTCCAGAAAAGCGGCACCCAGAGTCCTATGCCTAAGAGATGAGAGAGCTCCACAATGACAAAAGGTGTATGGAGCTCTCCTCATCCTCCTCACAGAGCCTACATGTGGAATCCTCTGTTAGGCCCATTATCTTCATATGTCTGTGAAGAAGATTATGTCCGGTCAGCATTCCCGTAACCGCCCTCACCTTGGCCCAGTTACAGATCAGCAGATCTCTGTTGTACCTGCGATCCGGTCCTTGGATAAGTGCACGAGACTGCCTAAGCCCGGACTTGGTCCTCCATCTACCATCGTGTTCCTCGGAGGTCCACCTGTAAATTCTTCTTTTTACCTTTTGAAAAGGAATACCAAGTGCCGGCTCCGGCCCCAGCAGAGGGCACTGCCCCTCTCCTAGCCAGTGCATCAGCTCTCTCATTTCCATCAATACCTGCAAGATGGTGGTTTGTGTATACTGCTTGTGTTAAAGCTCCTGGTGAAAAGTGTACTTACGTGGGTTTTCCCAAGTTTGGTTTACAAGTGTTGTATTTGGGTGAGCGCTATAACCTTTAATTTTGATGAGCTACTATTATTTCATAAATCTATTGCAGAGACACACATTTTTTTATTATTTCTGATTAATCTAGTCATGATATTTCACAGGTTTTTACACGAAATTAATAAATTCTCAATATCTAATTTATAAAACTAACTTTGTTTACATAGAATACACGCACAATCATTCACTACACAGGTGCTAGGCGCACGTCAGAGTCGACTGCAATCACTGCCTTCCTGATCTTTTCTCCACAGAGTAACTAGATTATTGCTGTAACCTTACACTGTAACAAATATCTGAAATTACGCACATCTCATTATGGCAACTGCTGTAAATAACCCCTGTGGTATTTGTTTAAAAGAAGTGACGAATCGTCAACATGGGGCTCAATGCCGCGGAAACTGCACCAGATGGTTTCATAAAGACTGCGCCAAAATTAGTTCCACTGATTATTCACGTCTTGCAAGTGACGATAAATACATCTGGGAATGCATGCGAGCTGATTGTATAAAAAATGGTACACAGCCCCTGGGACTTGATAAATGAAATCAGGTGCCTGACATCAGTGGTGCAGAGTCTGGTTGAGAAGGTGGATAGTATGAAATCATCTGATCTGGCTGAAATTAATTGGATATGAAAGCAGTTAATGGCAAACTAGAATCTATAGAAAATCGTATTACTAGCTCTGAAGTCCGAATTAAAGCCTTAGAGGGCAAAGTTGAAGCCTTGGAGGCCCCCCAAAATACGTGTCTGTTGCTGAGATGGATTGTGTTGTTGAGCTGACTATGGAGGAGGTTAAGGAGAGATCATTGAGAGCCAAGAATGTCATGGTGTTTGGTTTGGTCGAAAGCTCCAAAAGAAATGCAGAGGACAAGAAGAAGGATGATAGTGCTCACATTCACAAGCTAGTTGCTGCTGCATTACCAGGAACTGATGTCTCTAAAGTAAAGTTTTTTCGGATTGGAAAGGAAACTGTGAACAAAAGTAGGCCTATAAAGCTCATTCTTGAATCAGAGGCAAGGGTGCCTGAAATACTTAAGATTGCCACTCGAGAGTTCCTTGATCATTTGGATCCTGTTTTTGCTGCAGTGAAGCTGGCACGAGATAAAACCAAGTGAGAGTTGGAATATCTGGATCATTTGAGGAAGAAGCTTGAGGAGCGCACCAGGGGTGGTGAATCTGATCTGACTATTAAATATGTCAATGGCACACCCAAAATTGTTATTTAAAAAAAACGCATAATTTCCCACGGTCAACCTAATACCACCTTAATATATCAAAATGTCAATGGCCTTCGAACTAAGACAAATTTGCTGTTTGAAACTGCCTCTGTTAGCATGTATGATGTGGTTGTCTTTACTAAGACCACCTTGATCCCTTCTGTTAGCAACTCTGAGTTGGGATTTCACAACTATACTGTTTATAGACAGGATAGGCCTTTGGAAATTAGTAATAAGAATTCTGGTGGTGGTGTTTTGGTGGCAGTCCGGAATAACTTGTTGTCTACAGAATTCTGCAACCCTTATGATAATCTTGAAGCTTTATTTGTAACCATTGGTGCTGGATCTAAAAGATTGCTGCTATGTGCCACCACATACCCCCACAACAGCCCACCTCCTGTTATTCTTGTTTTGCTGATGCTGTTGTGGATGTTATTTCAAGGTGCGGTGAATTGGGCTCTACTATCATTGTTGGAGATTTCAATCTTCCTGACTGCAAATGGACCCAAGATGTTCCTGTGAGTTTGACTTCGAGTGAGAGGACCCTCCGTGAATTATCATCACTGTTAGAGCTACATCAGATTAGCCACGTAATGAACAGTAGGGATGTTCAGTTGGACCTAGTTTTTAGTTCAGCGCCAAAGTACCATAGTGCTTCTCTTTCCACTGATCTTTTATTACCTTTTGAGGATATACATCCACCCATCTCTATCACTTTGGAGTGTTCCCTAGCCATGATGAAGAGTGCTGCTGTCTACATACCGGATCTGAAAAGATGCAATTTAGATGGTGTAAAGAATGAATTAACTCGTGAGGCTCATCAACTGGATTTGGGGAATGATTCGGGTGGTTTGGAGGCTGTCATTCTTACTCTGGGTGAAGTCATTGTAAAGCATTCTCCTCTTAAAAGGATTGGTCCTTCCTGCTTCCCTCGCTGGTTCAGCAACCACCTCAAACAGCTGGTAATTCTTAAGAAGACACTCCATCGGAGATACAAGGAAACTTTAACTGACGTTGAGTACTACCGTTTCAGCAGTGTTCGTGAAGAGTGCAAGAGAGTGACAAGAGCCTGTCAACTTGGCTATGTGGAGCACTTAGAAACCGTTATACCCTCTAACATTAGGGTGTTTTGGTCCTTTGTCAATGGTTTGAAGCAGGATAGCTCTAAACCTGGAGTCATGGAGTTTGACAATCTGACCGAGTCGGAGTCCGATAATATCTGTGAGCTTTTTGCCAGCTATTTTAAGTCAGTTTATACTCCACCTATTGCCTGTTCTCACACTTATGACTTTAAGACAAATACAAGCATCTCTAAGTGTACTTTCACCCTTGATGAAGTTAAGAAGAAGTTGGAGTCTCTCGATTCATCTAAAGGAGGTATAACCCCGGCAGTTCTTAAGCATTGCAGCAGCCAGCTTGCGCCTATTCTTGTCAAAATATTCAATGCTTCTTTATCTGGTGGAAATTTTCCGAAATTCCTTAAACACAGCTATGTTGTCCCCATCTTTAAGTCGGGAGACCCTTCTAATATCAGTAATTACCGTCCCATCGTCATCCAATCAGCAGTGGGAAAAGTATTTGAGAGTCTGGTACTGGATTTTGTCAAGCCTTGTTTTAGGCGGGTGGTCGTGGACGAGCAGCATGGCTTTACTTTGGGAAGATCTACAATCTCTAATCTACTTCCAGTTCAAGACTTTGTATTGGAAGCCTTTGGTAGAAGAAATCAGGTGGAAGCTCTATATACATAGATTTTGCTAAAGCCTTTGATAAGGTTAGTCACAGCCATCTTCTTGCCAAATTGAAGGGTTATAGGATTGTCGGTGATCTGTGGCTGTGGTTTGAAAGCTACTTACAGAATCGGACTTTGGCTGTAAAATATGGGTCTAATGTATCTTCCTCCTTCATCGCCACGTCGGGTATTCCTCAGGGGTCTCTTTTGGGGCCATTCTTATTTGTACTATTCATCAACGACATTGGTAGTAAACTGGGAGTCAGTTATTCGTTGTTTGCTGACGACGTTAAGCTTTATCAGGAGATAAGAACAGAGGAGGATATTAGATTGCTGCAGGACTCTCTCCAGCAACTCTCTCAATGGTGCGTGTTAAACCAAATGAAAATCAATCCTACAAAGTCCAAACATATTACTTTTAGTAGAATGAAATCTCCAATTGTTGTTGACCTGTACTTGGATGGAGATCCCATTGAGAGGTGCGATCTTGTAAGAGACCTCGGAGTACTGATGGATTCGTCACTTGAATTCACGGCGCACATTGATAGCATTTGTTTGAGAGCATCAAGAATGATGGGATTTGTCTTTAGACTGGGTAAATTTGGTCTCAGCTCTCAGACAATGGCTTTCTTATACAAGTCATTGGTGAGACCGATTCTGGAATATGCTTCCTGTGTATGGTCTCCATATCAGTCGGGACAAATAGATAAGCTTCAGTCTATCCAGAGACGATTTATAAGAATGCTGGGTGTGAAGAATGGCTATGCCTATAGAGAGGTCCCTATTGCCGACATTGAAACCAACCTAGGTCTTATGCCTCTGATTTCTAGACGACAAGTTGCTGATATGTTATTTCTATACAAGCTGATCAATGGTGATATTGATTGTCCTCATTTGCTACAACTGGTTAACTTTAAGTCCCCTCAGTTACTAGATCGCATTACCTTTTTGAGATCAGGTACAGAAATACTAACTACCTTCTTCATAGTCCTATTCCCAGAATGCTGAGAGCTGGAAACGAGGCCTGCAATGTGGTGGATTTCTTCTCTGACTCCTTGGGAACTTTTCGACGTCTGGTCCTATCCCTGGCTAACAACAATGGAGAGAAGAGTCTTCTTTGTGCAAGTGGAATGGAATTGGTTTCTGGTGGAGTTAGTTTCTGTGAAGTGGGTGCTTGGTGGCTGCGTTAATGGGCCACACTTGTGTTGTTGGGGGCATGGTCTCACCACATTGCATATTTCACTTTTAATACCAGTGTAGTGATTGTTCCATCTTTAGGTAGCTGCGTTAAAGGGCTACACCTGTGTACGTGGGGGCATGGTCTCCCCACTTTTCGCACACCTATAGCACTCTGAAATTTCACAATCATTTCTCCCCAACTTCACGTATTTATATATAATTATTATTGTTACCTTTTTATATTTTATTTATGTTATCTATTGTTATTTATTACTACATTTATATTTATTGTTATTTATATTATTGTATCTGTTATATCTGTATATTCTACTTGGGTTATTTATTTATTAGATTTTTGTTGCTGTTACTATTTGTAGAATTTATTGTATTGTTACACGATGGTTACACACTCCACTTATTATGCTATTGGACTGTTGAGACTATTTTAAATTGTTGTTATTGAAGTGTTTGATTGTTAGTTTTAGTTCATTATCATAGAAAGTAACATGAATCATAGACTGCCATCTTGTATGTTATTGTACTTGTAAAATTGGTTAAACCGTGGGAAATAAAATAAAATAAATAAAATAAAATACCAGCATGCCCAGGGACCCATATGAGTCTAACCTGGCAAAGAGTCTCCAGGATCCCCTGACACTCCCATACCAACTTAGAGCTGGTACGTGGTGCCATGATCGCCTTTATCACCGCCTGGCTGTCCGAGCAGATGGAAACTACTCCTCCAAAGCCACCTAGACACATTTCTTCTTGTGTGGCTATCATGATAGCCATCACCTCCGTCTGGAAGACGGTAGCGTGGGTCCCCAGAGGTACAGACAGAACTTCCCATGCCCCCCTCCCGTACACCCCAGCGCTTGCGCCTCCTTCTGTAAGTGAGCCGTCCGTATACCAGACGCTTCCTTTGCTGCTTAAGTTTGTTAGTGTTATAATTTGTAATCCTGCTAGAAGATGGATAGCCTTTGTTCCATATATAAATACACTAGTTTTTTTTATATTATGCCCAACTGCTTAAATTGGCTAGCAGATTTATTGCAGTACACTTACGTGACCCCCCCCAGTTTCGTTGTTGAAAGCAGATTTTTGTTCTAATCAGAGACTCTTGTGGTATGCATGCATTACTTACTGGCTTTATAAGAAACACCTCTCATTTAAATCTGTTTCATTCATGCGATAAATTCCAAAATTGCCCCAAAGCAGAATAACGAGCGACAGGGCAACATTGTCGTAGAACGAAAGAGACGGCTGCAGAAAGAAATCGTCTAATTGAGAAATTATTTTTCCCTACATCAAAATTACAACATTAATTTCTGCAGAATAATATCTGGTTTTGTCTATGAACACAAAACCATAGTTAAAAACAGTTACAACTGTATTTGTAGTGCAACTTAATAACAAATTGTGTACCGACTGATTCAGAATGACAGATGGCATTTGCGATTTCACAAAGTGAACAACAGCTTACTGCAGTGAGACGATAGTCAAGTACTGGTCACCTTCAACACATGCGCAAGTTCACATAAACTCTAACCACACTACGCCACTCTAGAGATGGGTAACTTGCAAGATTAGTACACAACCGAATCAACTAGTACTAGTTCAATCAACTGTAATCAACTAGTTCAAAATGACTTAACGAACAACAACTTGTACAAGCAACTGATGGAGTAATTTATAGTTTTGTTTCATAGACACATTTTTATTATTTATATTTTTAAATTTGTTTGATCAACCTTCTTTAACCCTTTGAGGACCAACATAAAAAAGAAAAATGTGGGAACTTTTTTTCCTCACTTTAAGTGTGACATGTAAAAATAAGTCTTTATACATTCATTTATAAAATCTGTTCTAATAAAGATACTATGGTACTTCTTTGACCAGAATGTTTGTAATTGAGTACTTTATCAGAATAAATGTCCAAAAAGTCATCTTATAATTTTTAAATATTTATGTTTTGTCCAAAAAAGTATTTTGTTTAAAAAATGTATTTATTTATTTTTGTACGCTTACAATTCGCAAACAAAAAATATTTTATCTTTTCGGAAAGTGTGTTATTGAAGTCTAAACTTAATCGCATACAAACACATAAAACATCATAACAATCTGATTGAAAATTTAAAAAATATAACATGAAATATTTTGTTAATACTGTCAGATTCGTCTGTTAAAATGAACTCCCTTTCTATTTTGTCAGTTCTTTTGATTGACGTTATATTCCTCCAGACGTTAAAAAAGCATTCTCGAACATCTGCGTGTCATCCCAAAGAAGACGTACAAGTTATCGTAAGTGGTAAATTGGATGTTATATGTAACAAACTTCGAATGATGGGATATCGTCATTCAGTCCTCAACGTGAATTTTAGTAATGACCATATTTTGTCATTTCGGTCCTCAAGGGAAAAAAACGTAAATGACAATATATAGTCATTCGGTTCTCAAAGGGTTATATTTCAGTTTTATTACTAATATTGATAAAAATAAATAATTACATTTAATGATTTTGTCAGCAGTCCTTACCAACTCTGATGTTCACTTTGAACTGACAGTTCAAATAATAATGAACTAAAGTGTTCACTCATTCACTAAGCTGATTAGTTAATTTCACTCGATCGTTTGTGAACTACCCATCTCTCCACTCCTGCTTTCCAATTACGATCCGATTCAGATCATTATATCATGTTTGAGTAATTATAATGATAACTTTAATTCAGTTATGTTATCATTGACTGATAATGGCTACCTCTGGAGAGCGTATTGATTGTAGTAACGTATCAGAGGAAATACTCAAAACACATTATTTATGACAAAATCAAGGATGTTCTGTGATGTATACGTCTGCAACCAACGGAAATATTGGTTATTATTTTCAGTTCAGTACAGTCGGACAGCTTCTGCTAATAGATCAGGCAGGTTTTTGGAATTAGGTTAGGTTATGTATTAAAGAACTAAAAAGTATGAAAAAGTATGAAGCATACTAAATTGACATTTACATCTGTTGACAATGAATTAGTAGTCATTGTAATAATCTTTCTTGGTCAAATAACATTGAATAAAACATAAATAAACATAGTTTGTATCCCTTAATTTAATATTTTACATCTATATTAAACATTCAGGAATATAGTTTATTATAATTGTGAATAAAAACACTAGATTTACACCATTCTGAGTGATTATTTACATGGCTATAAAAGAAGATGCATACCATCGCAGAAAGATTGATATATATACCATCGCAGAAAGATTGAAAGCATTCTGCGTTGTAGCAAAATTGCCCCAATGTCTACATATAATGTAAGAGGCATTCTTTCAGTCACGATGAATATATTTTAGTTAGTTAAAAAAGGTATATAACTTTATACACCAGCTTGTCAAACAGTTTTTTGCATATAAGATTTTATTTTTGTTCTATTCATTTATTTTATATATTGGGTAGTAGTGAGAAGCAAGGCCAGTATGTGAGTATCAGTGAGAAATAGCATTCTAAAAACATGTATGGATGACATGTTGGCATGCCAAATAGAGTTAAAGTGGTAAATAAAATTGGTTTACGAGCATGGAAGACTCAAATTTAAATTTTTTCCCAGATATGTATTTTGTATCCACAATTTCATATTACACAACTCCCATTTCCAAGTTTTTCTGCTGTGAACAAGTAATGTATGCCCTCCCCTACTTATTGAACACTCAATTTTGTTGATTACTTGTTATGTTTAATGTTTGCACTTAGTTTCTTATAAATACTAATCGAGTAAGATTAATTACATAAAAAAAATAATCTTCTTGTATGCGGTTTTGTTTATGAGCTTAACTTATTAAATGGGTGGTAATATGGTTTAATTTCCCGTAACCCTAGAAATCAAAATGTACGTCCATTGCAAAATTCCTGCTTGAGAATGGTTTTAGAGCTTTTTGTACCATGTTACAAATGGAAATCACATAGGCGTGAACCGAAACATCATTTTTTATACAATCATCCAAATATTTAAAAATTTCAATCCCACTTAACCAACTTCTTTCCATTTTGTAAATATTTTTAAAAATCCACTTAACACTATAACTAATTATATATTTATATATATATACTATTACACTACATATAATAAAAAGAACCACAAAAACTACATCTACGATTTACAACACTTTTAAAATAAAACTATCATGAAAGCTAATGTAATGTATATCTTACTAGCAAAGGAAAAAAACAACTACATTGACGACTGCTATGATGTTGATAGCAATGCGCCCCTTTCTCGTTGATGAACGGAACTGGGCGTATGAGTTCGAACTGACGTGTACAAAGGAGTGGTTTTAGAAAACTTTCAAAATCTGAGTCGTAGAAAATACGATACGTTAGCTTTCTAGGGTTAATAAATCTACAAGCTTAATTCCATGGTGATTGTACCAAAAGATCCAAATTTTCTATTTATTTGTGTGTGATTGATATAGCCAAGTTTTGAATAAATCTAATCACTTTCTTTAATTGAATGTATGGCGGGACAAAGTATTTATTATTTAATTACCTTGCTAATTTTTTTTTTAATTTTTATTTCAGAGAATGAAATCATTCAAAAGCTATGAAATTTGAGAACACCTCTATTAAAATATATAAGTATGGGGATTTATAAACTATGCGAGAATGGATAAATCGCGCCATTAATTGCCAAACATTTTTATGTCATTTGTTGGGGTGTTTTCTGAACACATTAATAAAACATAATAATTGTATAATTAGTTTTTACAATAAATTTTGCTCTTTCAGAAAAATAACCATTTATTTCTTGTTTCAGGTTTTGGTCTGAAGTAATGTTCAATAAACAATTTTTAGATGGGGTAAACTCATTTTTGCAAAGTGCACCTCCCTATTACTTAAGAGACCTAATTCCTCAAGATAAAGATATATTACAAAAGTTGAGAAAATGTCAGAAACTTGTATTTTTAGTCCTGATTCGCTTGACAACAACAAAGGAATCTGAGGTATCGAATATCTTGATCTCACTTCTTCTTTTTTAAATGTAGCTTAATCAGTATTAGCGTAGAATTAAATATTTTGTACAGCCGTGTTATATAATTTAATAGAGTGAAATCATATTGGAAAGCTATTGAAACTAGAAGAATGGGTAAAGAAGATTTTGAATTGTTACAAATGTATTTAAATAACCCAAACTGTATGTAGAGCTGTCGTCTTGCTGAAAGCACAAATATCCACTACCTGAATAAAAAGACATCATCATTAAATTTTGAATAACGTCAAGGAGAAAGTTGCAAATAGATAGCTTGGTACTACAAGAACCACTGTACATACCAATTAAAAAGATTTCGTGTTCAAAGGATTCAGTTACTACTTTTAAAAATCTCAATTAATAGTTGTTCAAACTTAGCCATGGTTAATGTAGCTTGAAGCTGTTATCTCGTGATAATGTTGAAACACTACCCTCAAGTCAGCTGACGTTAATAGAGAAACTGAAGTTTGAAGTATAGCGAGTGTTTAGAAACAATAATTAATTATTCTTATAGCCCATTGTTTATGATGGTCATCTGAAAAAATTGCAGATTCTAGAGGTTATTAAGGGAATAAGTATTGAGTAATATCTTTTTAAGTATTTTTCCAAAAATTTTTAGAATTTTACATCATGATAGAGCCTACTGTGACTTTCAGAGAAAACAAAAACCTCCGCCAAATCCTGATCCCAACATCCTGACCTGTCCTAAAGACCAGCAACCACCCAGTTCTAATTCTTGTAACAAGAAATCTTGCAAAACCTGCCCTGTTCATCTCTCAGCCACATATTTTACCAGCTCAAGTACCTCCTTAACCTACAAGATACCTGGAAACCACTCCTGTGATTCCACCAATCTAATTTATCAACTCCAGTGCCAGCACTGTCCTGCCCAATATATTGGCCATACCAGTGAAACCCTTCGAAAATGCATGAATGGTCATATACATGATTGCAATGTCCAAAGTCCTGAAAAACCTGTCTCTGACCATACTCTTCTCCATAACCAAAATTTTGATCAGTGTTACACCACTAAAGTAATCAGATCCCTTCCTTCCCATACCAATAGTTCCCAACTCCAAAGAATGGAATTAGCACACCAATGGATAACAAACTCCCGTGACCCACCTAATCTGAACATAAGATAGACCACTTCCCTTCAACCCTTTCCCCATCAACAAACTTCATATAAATATTAGCTGAAAAAAACTGCATCAATACCTGAGTGTTGCTCTATGGATGTACAACCACCACCACTGCCACCTACCTAGCAATGAAAATGAAATGAAATGAAAAATGGCTTTATTGTAGGCGAAGTTAGGACTATAGAGTCCTCTCTACCACTTAACCTCAATAGTGCAATAGTGGAAGCCATGTCAGTCTCTCTCTCTCTCTCTCTCTACTCATCTGAAGAAAGTGCCAGTGGTATTGAACATTTGTGTGATTATGTGATTCTTTTGTGTATGTTACTACTACTCTGGTGTTTGTAAACTTGTCTTCTAAGGTAAGTTTGCTGGTGTCCTATCTCTCCAATGTTAATAAACAATGTAGCTCAATCGTCCAGCTAGTTCAGAAAGTAACTGGCACAAGGGAAAACAGTGAAACACACACGCATACGCGCCCACGCACGCACGCACGCACCCACCCACCCACCCACCACTAGAAACACTAAAAGGTATAAGTACCTTATTATTTATTTGCGATGAATATGTTTTCAGACACTAGCTTTGCGTCCACCATCTAGCCGGGTCGGAGTAGTGAGGTGAACTGCTGTTCTTTTTCTTGGCCTGCATACAGTTGGAACGTTTTGTCTCTGTATTTATATTTTATAAATAATATTTTTCATTAATAACTATTTTGAACTAAAGACTGATAAAAAGAAGCATATTAAAGTAATTCTTAACTCCTTTATAATGTAAAAAATTCCCTTTACTTTAGTATATAAAAATAGTATGGTTACAATTCCGACTTAGATGTTCTTCATGCTAAGAGGAGAATAAAAAAAAATATTAATTTACTTATAAAACATATTAATTCTTTTAGATTACTAAAAATTACATTTTTTGCATTTCCAAGAATTTGAGTTTATATGACTGAGAAAATAATAGGAGGAATAAATATTAAGTGATCGGTGGATTTTACTATAACTTAAATAATTTATTCATAAAGTTACTGTTTGCTCTGTTATTAGTTACTGTGCTTTTAATTTCAGAAATCATGGATGAAAAGTAATACTTTGGGCAACATTCTTTATGATAATTTTATCATTTCAATACCACAATTAATGGATATTTGTTCAATCTATGCTCAAGAAAATTTTGAAGAAGTAAAACAACTCGTTAAACATGTAATAAACATCCAGCCAAAATATGTTTGTGACATTGAAAAATCTATTCCATTTATTTCTAAGGTAAGGTTTATTTATAGAATAAAAAATAATTCATTGTATGCAACATATGCATAAGCAAATATTTTTAAGGATATTTTTATTTGTTACATTTTAATAATAAAACAAGTATAGATCTTGTATCTTATCAGAATTTTGAACAGCCTGCATCTGTTTGTTTTGTGTTCTATCATATTTAATATTAATGGGATAACATTGTTCATTGATTACAAAGTATATTTATCTGAGCTCCAGAACAGTTATTGTTAATGTTTTATTTTATGCTGAAATGGAATATCAATAGCAAGTTTGGACATTTATTTATTCATTGAATATTGAAAGAACATAAAAAAAAACAGGAGTCAGGGTGCGGTATAAAAATACTTTTGCCTTTTATAATATAAAAGGATGGAATGATGTTATATTACTATTTTCTGTCTCATTTTTGGTGAAAAATGGAGTCACACGATGTTCATATGTGCCAGCTGCTACCTGTGCTATTTTAACACTACTCTTTTAGTCTTGGTTTGAGCTTACAGCAAATAATACTAAATAATACTTGGATTATCAAAATGGAGGAATTGCATAAACGTATTTATTAATTCTACAATTTTTGGACAGCTAGTGGTTTGTCTTGACTTGTTTGATTTGGTGTGCAGCCACCATCAAATGAGGTGAGACACGATAGAACATCAGTCTCATCGCATTCTGTTCAGTTTGATTCAGTACATAGTTTTCCCTATCATCACAGCTCAATACTAATAGAATTTGTATAGGTAATTGAAAAACTGTTGCCATCTTTGTGAAAATGGTACATGTACAGTGATATTTACCGACACCCGCCCACTCATACACGTACAGGCGGTTTGTTTTCTTTTTTTCAGAATGTGTGTGTGTAGCCGTCCGTTTAAATAAGGCATCCTTTAACTTTTTTTCGATCAGTTTGTTTAGTTGTTATCAAGACTGTAGCAGTTACCGCATCAAAACAGTCTTGTTATGTTTGCTCCAGCAATGTCCACACTTCCAAGTAGTGTAAAATAGGTTAGATAGATATTTATTGACATTAGATATTTCTCACAAAATACAATGGCTTAGTCATAAGATGTTAACAAAAAAAAAAAAGAAAAAGTTATACGTTTTACAGCAACTGCCATTTTTTGTACTTTATATTCTGCTTTAGTCTCTTCTCGGATCTAAATTATGAATGTTTATGTTTTGCAGGTATTCTCCAAACTTGAAAACCACTTGAATTCCTTTAATGAAGAAAATGGTTTTCTACCTACTATACCAAATCAAAGAATAATTACAAGTACTATTGAAATTGTTAAATTAATTCTATTGGTATTAGACATAGGCTATTCTTTGGCTACATTCCTGTATATATGCCCTCAAGCTGGTATTGTGTTTCATGAACAGCATTTAGAGACTAGGTAAGTCTTATCGCATATTTTTTAGTTTTATGCTTAATATATATATTAGGGGTCACCCCTACACGCTTCTTGTGCCAACGCCGGCTCTAGCTACACTCAATACACCTCGGTCTTTGGCCTCGGCATGTGACTTTTGACTAAAAATAATAGTAAATTAACTTTAAACATAATCACAATATTAAATTTATTTACTGAAGAAGTATTCCTGCCTCCACCTTCCATATCATCCTCATCTTCAGGCTGTAATAAAACTCAGCAGGAATATGAATTAGAAAAAGAACACCAAAAAAATTCAACAAATGGAAGACAAAATAAAGCAGCTAAGTCTCCCATGCAAACTTTGTGACATACTCAAAGAAAAATCAAAGAACATGATACAAAGTCTGAGATGCTTAGAAGCTGAAAATCTGCAGTTAAAAAATAGTGTGCTTACATCGTCTTAATCTCCAGTTGTAAACCTATCTACTCCAACACCAGTACACAATATCTTTCATCTTCTGGGTGAAGACAATAATCAGGCAGATGAAGACTTTGTAACCGTGAAGAGGAAAAAGAGAAATAAGAAAAAATCGATACTAGCTGCAAAATATCAGTAAAATGTAAGAGAAAGAAAATTAAATCGGTTCACGAAGTCTACCTATCCACCAAATTTTCACGGGTCACAATCCTCGAGACAGTCACATCCATAGTCTCGCTTCGCTTGTTGGAAAGGGACTAAGGCACAGCAGTGAGTGGAATATGTAAGCCTGGAGCTGGGCTGTTGAACATAAGATCAAACTCCTCGCCAACAAGAGAGCACTGCTACGTCCTGATGGCGGGGACCAATGATGGTGCTGCTGGACGGGAGGACATCATCTTCACCCATTTTGAGGAGATACGACCCTCAAAAAGACATCAATAGTCCTGGTATTGCCTTTGACAACCAGATATGACCTCGACTCAACCAGCCCCGTTAATGATACTGTACAACTGGTAAACAACTATATGGCCGAGCTGAGTCACTGACATAGAGGTGTGGATGTAATTGACATCAGCAGTATTAAAAAGCATCACTAATCCTCTCATGGGCTCCACCTTTGTGCAAGTGGGAAGGAAGTCTTGGCCAATCTAATAAAGGAGAGCCTTGGCAGATTCATACCGTATAAGTGATCTATGCCTGAGGCTTACTTTCAAGTAAAAGTTTGCTTGTTTACATATTCATATATGTAAGAAAAAAAGGTAAAGTAAACTAATAAAAGTTTCAAAATGTTATCATATCTTTAATTTTCCTGTACAGAACAATAAAAACAAAATGAGCAACTTAAAAATTTAATTTTGATATTTTTACAATAAATTAGTGCTAAATGGAAAATAGGCATTGTACAAATAACGCTCTAAGGGTTAAGTTTACAATCTATGTATATCTTTGCCTAGTTTTTGCAAAAAATAATTTTACTGAGATTGACAGATGTGAATTTGTGCATAACTATTGCACCAGGAATAGGTTTAATGTAATGACTAGACAGTTTTACTACAATTAACAGTTTTATTGAACAATCTAAATGATATTTTACTTTGTTACCATCTAAGATAAGATGTTTGGGCAGTATTAAATTAAAAAAAAAAAAAACCACTCACGAACTATCTGTTGAAACGGTGTCCATACAATGATGAAGAACTTATAAATGATATTAAAGTTAGTTTTAAACCTTAGTTGCAAAACAGTTGTGACAATGCCATGCATGTAAACTTGTTGTACAGCATAAATTATTTGAGTTCATCCACTACTTCTTTATAAAGTTTACACAAAATTTCATAGTGTTCAATCAATATTTAATCACTTTAAATGCAGTGTAATTGAATTGTGGCCTCTCAAAACTGAATCTCTAAGGGCTATATGTTTTTAAAGCATATGTTAAATTTTTAAAATATATTAATTTAATATTTTATTTTATACCTTTAATAACAGGTAATAAATATTTTCCCAACCACTTCCTTGCAAAAATTTGAATTTATGATTACTTCATATTAGTGGGCCAACATTTTT
Organism: Stictocephala bisonia; assembly: GCA_035578905.1. NCBI lineage: Eukaryota > Metazoa > Arthropoda > Insecta > Hemiptera > Membracidae > Stictocephala > Stictocephala bisonia. Next base: position 1,553,867 of record JAQJVL010000105.1, read on the forward strand.
ATACAATACTGTACTTCAAAAACTCTTATTTGATTGGCATTGCTTATGAATAATTCTTTTGTGATTCCCTCTGGTCTGAGGAAAGTGAGTGTGGTTCACTGAAATCGATCACCATAATATTTGTGCCTCTTGTACTTGTATTGTAATATATTTGTGCATTTTGTGCTTATATTGTAATAAATTTGTGACGTTTACTTGTACTATAAAAATATAAACATAATTAACATGGATAAACAGACTAATTCTAAAGAAACTAGTACTTATTTCATTTATTTTTTGACTGTAAATAAACGAGTTATAAATATTTAAAAAGTCTCAACGATTTTGATATAAATGCATTTTTCACATATACCACCAAAAATTAACTGAGATTTTTCACATAACCCCCCAAAAAATGGGTTAAGGTTACTTTCAAGAGAAAGTTGGAATGGTGTGTACTATGCTTCTATAGATAATAAGTTTTAAATGTTTTTTGAATGTTTTTTCTACTATTTTAATGTATGTTTTCCTGTTGTAAAAACAAGGTTAAAATTTAATGCAAAAACCTGGTGAACAGTGAGGTAATCAGCAAAAGTCTGAATTAATAGATTTATGTTTAGAAGCTAGAATTGATAAAAATGTGTAAACGTCGAGAATAGAGTAACTCATATGAAAAAAATACAGAATAATGTTAAATAAAGCTAAGATGACTTAATTAAAAACTCTAATAATGTAAGCAAAACAACATGGAATAACATAATTAAAAAAGTGGGTAAATCAAGCAAAAAACTGATTATATATATTTGGAAAAAGATGGTGTAATAACTAATGATCCCAAAGAGAAATAAGAATTATTTGGTGATTTCTTTACCAACATGGTTGACAATGAGGTTATACCCAATATTAGTTTATAAGGCAATGAAACAAAGCTAACTGACAATGTTTTTACTAATATTCAGTTTCATCTCACATCTTTAACTGACGTGGAGGACATTTAAAGTCTTTTATCAATAACTTATCTGCAGGATTTGGCGAAGTGCCAAAATATTAAAATTAGCTAAATTGTATTTAATCAAACTATTAGTTCATATTGTTAATGCATCTTTTATTTGTGGACAATTCACTGAGTAGTTAAAAATTGCAAGGATTAAACCAGTTTTTAAAAATGGAGAAAAATGTATGCCATCAAATTACAGACCACTGTAATTTGGTGGTCCAACTTCTCTCTTCTTTCTCCAAAATCTATAAGCGGGCTATGTATATACAATTTTATTAAAAAAGAAAAAAATAATCTTCAGAACAACATGGTTTCCATTCTAAAAAATCAGTTATGAGTGAATCCATAGAGAACAAGTAATTAATGGAGAACACAAAAAGTAACTTAACAATAGGTGTGTTCATTGATCTAAAAAAGCCCTTTGATAGCACTGTTTTAGATTATTTCACAACTGGGTGTAAATGGACTGGCATACTCTTGGTTGAAATCTTATTTGTGCAATAGATACCAATTTGTAGAGTTATAACATTTTAAAATTGTTATTAGCTGTAGATACGAATTGACCAGATGTTGTTTGAAAGTTATTTATCAGCATTGGATTGTTCATTATATGTAGATAATGTTTGGAGATTTCCAATGCTTTGAGTGTTTAGGAAACAAACACAACGTTCCGACAGGAATAACAAACTCCTGCCGTCTTCAGGTGTACTTACTAACTTAGCCTACATCTAAAACAATTTTTTTTTCTTAACCCATATTAAATCAGAAAAGACAATATTACATGCTAGATTCTAAAGATTAATGTTGAAAGTCAAAAGTTATTCAAAAACTATCACACATAACATAATTATACAAAATATAATACACAATATGAAATACAAAAGAAATGCAAAATATGAAATCAATCAACAAAACACAGAGCAAGTTATTAAATAGACCAAATACTCAATGACATACAAAAATAAATGCAAAATAAGAAAAAATCAACAGAGCATAAATCAGGTTATTAAACAAACAAAATATTCAATGAGACACGAAATAAATGCAAAAATATGAAAAAATTCAACAAAACATAGAGCAGGTTATTAAATAGACAAAATATTCAACTTATCCAACCAGCTTCCAATTCCACTGAAGCGGGAGAAGGAGTCCTCGCACACTACACTCACAAGATCAATTTGCCACAACCGTCAAAGACGAACTGAATCAGCGGTAAGCTGATCCGTACAAGTGGTGGGGGTAGTCTCCTCCAAGCGATGCCTAGGTGGACTGTGCAAGGTGATTGGGAGGAGGGGGTGTTGTAATCAAACAAAAACATACTTAAAACACAACAGAATTGTTCAAAAACGTAGAGACGATTACAACACCCCCTCCCCCCAATCACCTTCCACAGTCCACCTAGGCATCACTTGTAGGGGGCTACCCCCACCACTCATACGGATCAGCTTACTGCATCTTGATCTTGTGAGTGTAGTGTGCGAGGACTCCTTCCCCCGCTTCAGTGGAATTTGAAGCTGGTTGGATGAGTTGAATATTTTGTCTATGTAATAACCTGCTCTATATTTTGTTGAATTTTTTCATATTATTTCGTGTCTCAATGAATTCAATAATTCGTGTCTGTTTCATAACCTGATTTATGCTCTGTAGATTTTTTTCATGATTTGCGTTTATTTTTGTATGTCATTGAGTATTTGGTCTATTTAATAACTTGCTCTGTGTTTTGTTGACTGATTTCATATTTTGCATTTGATTTGTACTGTATTTCATATTGTGTATTATATTTTGTATAAGTATGTTATATGTGATAGTTTTTGAAGAACGTTTGACTTTCAACAGTAATCTTTAGTATCTAGCATTTAGTATTAAGTCTTTTCTGATATAGTATGGGTTAAAAAAAGAAAAACAATTGTTTTAGATGTAGGCTAAGTTAGTAAGTACACCTGAAGACGGCAGGAGTTTGTTAAACCTGTTGAAACGTTGTGTTTGTTTCTTAAACACCCAAAGCATTGGAAATCTTCAAATATTAACTATATATCATGTTAACCAGTTTAATAATTTAAGAAAAAACAAATCTCAATGTAAAAAAAGAAAATACAGTGTTCGTCAAGGGTCAGTTTTGCACCCTTTACTTTTCCTTTGCTACATTAAGGGGATGCCTAAGATTGTACAAGATCCATGAAAATTATGTACGCTGATGTTAATCTCATAATGCGAAGTAATGTAAAACTTGAAATGTCGTCTTTTTTAAATCTGTCATTCATTGTACTTGTACAATATTTGAATAAAGAGAATTGAATTGATTACTTAAGTAATATTTTAGATGTCTTTTGAATATATTTCTTTCTTTTATTTGTTGTGTAATTAGGAATATAAACAATTACCTTCCGATGATAGGAGAAATGTTCAATGCAGCACTAGCCTATGGGGTTCAATATCATGGTGCTGTTCAGTATAAGTGTGAGGTTAATTGTTAGGCACATTAGACTGTCTCAGTTTATAGTAAGATAATGTAAAATATTTGTAAATAAATGGACGTTTTAAGATGTTAAGTCCTTTGAATGCCTGTTTGCATTAATCTCTTTGTTTTAGATAGGATACTAACATTTTGGTTGTATTTTGAAAATGTTATTTTGATTTCTGGTAAATGAATTTCCTTACAGTTGAACACCAATCAACATATAACTGTAATAGCAATCATAGTAGACGGATAACAACACATCCTTGTTACAAATCTGTGCCCATGTACAAACTGAAAATTTGGCCTAGTTTTATTTTGAGAAAATTAATTCTGCGTGTTCTATGTGATTTAGATTGAAGGTAATACTGAAAATGTAAAGGATTTAAAGTTGTTGGGGTTATGTGTTGACTCCAATAACTTGGATAGAACACTAAGAATTCATTTGCTCAAAATAAAACTCAGCCTTATTTTTGATTTGGAGATTTGTACAGATTTGAATAACTTAACATTTTCAATTTCTTTACTATCAGTTTAGTTTGCAGTTTAAGTTGTAAAAATATATCTTAAGTTTGTATGTTGGATCTGTTAATTGTTTTAGGATTGCAAGTTTTTATGAAAATATTACTCCAGAACTAACTAGACTCCTGGATTCCCAATACAATAATGAGGAGACTCAGGAAGAATACCTCAAATATCAATTCAAACTAAATCTTAGTCGTCATCAACTTATTTTGGCTGCACAAAGATGTTTAACATCTTATTTGTCATCAATATTAGAACAGAGGTATTATCATAACTTAAGATTTACAGCTATTAAAAAGTTATACATTCTGTATCATATTACAGTTTTGTAAGTAAAGTAATTTCAGCTCACTAAAAAACTTGTTCAGGAACTCGATTCTTAGTGGTTTTGTTTCTATCTTTTGCATTGAAATGTATAAAAGTTTGCTCTTTTCAATTGTTCGTATTATTACATAGTAAGGTATTAAATGGATAAATACTTTGTGCTCTAGTCAACTGTGGTTTCATAACCAAATCAGTTTCCCAAAAGTTCACCAATTAATTCTACATCAAATATCGTTTGTAGTAAATAGCCTAACCTTCATTCAATTCAATTCAATTCAATTCAAAAATTCTTTATTTGTCAATGTACAAATATACATTAAATAGCGTCACAATTCACATAATAATTATCATTAGATTGATTATTGTTCTTAATTTATCGTTGTACACAGTTAACCATGTCTTTACTGTAAATGTGAAATAAAAAGACGTAAAATATCATTGTATCTGGCAAACATTTAAAGCTAAAACAGAACTATTTGAGGTTTTTCAAAATACAAATAAGATACATATTTTTAAAATGTGAAGTAAAAAATAAATAAGATATCATTGCATATGACTGACATTTAAAACTCTAGTAGAACTTTGAGATTTATATCTAATAAAAAGAATAATTATTATATTTTACAATATTAATTTTATGTCATAATTAAGTTATTGATTATAAGATAGGAGTGATCTTTAAAAATACTTTAATTTATTTACAAATTTTATAATGTAAATTAAAAGTAAATAAAACATTATATATCTTGCAGACATTCAAAACTAAAACAGTACTATTTGAAATTTGCATAAAACCAAAAGTAATAAAAAGAAAACAGTTATTATATTTTACAATATTACATAATTTGTATGTCTTAATATTTAATACAATTTATCATAAGAGGTACTTTAATTTATTTACATATTTTTAACTGAAAATATTCTTTGAATGAGTATAACGAGGCATTTGTTAGGTACTGTTTACACTTATTTTTAAATAATATCAAATTTGATTCACTAAAAATATATTTCGGCAGTGAAAATAAAAATTTGTTGCCAATAAAACTAGTTTTCTTTTCAAAAAACTTTAAATTATGAGGTTCTACATATCTATTGTATCTGGTATTATATGAATGGGTATTCTGAACAGTTATTGTTTGGTTTGTTTTGACATACATTACAGTTTCAAGGATGTACAACGCATACACTGTTGGGATACCCAATTGTGAAAAATATTCTTTTACTGACTCTGAGGACTGTAGGTTAAAAATTGCTCTTATTGCCTTTTTTTGTTGTAACAGAATTTTATCCAAGTTTTCTTTTGTTGTGGCTCCATAAATTGCAATACCATATGAAAAATGTGAATGTACTTGTGAGTAATAAATAGTTTTTAGTGTTTCTATGCTGCATACTCTGCACAACTGACGCAAAGCATAGATACCGGAAGACATTTTACCAACAATATGATTAACATGAATATCCCAACTTAAGTTTGGATCTACTATTAGTCCAAGGAACTTAGTAGAATCAACCTGGTCAAGCTTTGAATTATCTATGTATATATTTGGTTGCAGTTTCAACCTATTTTGTTTTGTGGAAAAAGATATGAAATTTGATTTACTGGTATTTAGAAGAAGATTGTTTCCATCCAAAAAATCTTTAACAGATAAAAGGCTGATAAAAGAAGCCAGTTCAATATCCTCCTGTTTATTCCCCGAAACTGTAATGTTTGCATCATCAGCATATAAACAGATGGATCCTCCCCTTGGAATGACAGTGGGTAGGCCAGTTACATAACAGAGAAATAGCAGTGGGCCCAATATAGAACCTTGAGGAACACCATGTTTAACAATTTGAAAATCTGAGCGAACATTTTGAATATAACTATATTTATTGTAATTAGTTTTATGGTGTAACTCAATACATTGCATTCTATTTTGAAGATATGAACCAAACCAATTTAACTCTTTACCTTTAATATTAAAACTACTAAGTTTACTTAGTAATTTTTCGTGAGATACACTATCAAAAGCCTTTGTAAGGTCAAGAAAAATGCCAACAATACTTTCATGTCTATCAATGCTATCTATTATGGATTCAATAAAACGGATGCCTGCAGTAATAGTAGATTTACCGGTCCTAAAACCATGTTGTTCCTCATCAAGTATTTTATTACTTTCTAAATAATCTAACAGTTGGTTATATACTACTTTTTCTAATATTTTTGAAAAAACTGGTAACAAAGATATTGGCCTGTAGCTTGAAGGATCATATAAGTTTCCTTTTTTAAAAATGGGTACTACTTTCGCAATTTTAAGTTTAGACGGAAAATAACCAGATATTAACGATGAATTTATAATATGAGCTAAGGGTTTAATAATGTAGGAGATTGATTGTTTAACAACGCTTATTGGTATGTCATCCACCCCAGTAGAAAGTTTATTTTCAAAAGCCATCACTAACTTATAAAGTTGATCTTCACTAACTGTCTTGAATTTAAATGTTGTTGAAATTTCCTTTACACATTTAGAATTGAAATTACCACTTGAGGAATTTGGAATATTTGTAGTAATTAAACTGTCGACTATATTAATAAAAAATGCATTAAATATATTACCAACATTAATTGGATCAGATATGACGGTATTATTTTGCAAAACAATAATATTGTCAGATTTTTTGGGTAGCTGATTAATTTCAGATTTTATAATTTTCCATGTAGTTTTTGATTTATTTTTTGACTCTAGAATTTGTTTATCAAAATATGATTTTTTATCACTATTACTTTGTATTTTAATATTTTGTTTTAGTTGTTTAATTTCTTGCTTTAAGCTTTCCGTTTTTAATTTTCTATTCAATTTTTCAAGTTCAATCAATTTCCTTCTTTTATCTCTAATATCATCTGTTATCCATTTATTACAATGTGTCTCCTGTACTGTTACCATTCGTTTTGGGAAGCTAGTTTCAAAGGCATAAGAGAATATAGAGAAGAACTCGTCATACTTATTTTCTATCTTAGCTAAATACACTTCCATCCAACATTCATGAGCCAATCTCCTATAAAATGATTCATAGTTATCGGTAGAAAATATTCGGCTAAGTTGTTTATAAACTTGTTCTGATGCAATTTTCAGATTTAAAATTTCTAACAACTGGCCGTCATGGTCTGATATATGAGTAATTAAACCAGAAATTTTGAGTTTTTTAGACTTTATATTACAAATAACATTATCTATGGCCGTTTGGGATTCTGAAGTGACTCTAGTTGGAAAATCTACTTTAAATTCTAAATTGTACGATTTCAAAATATTTACAAAATTGTTATATGTCTTATCTTGAATTAAAACATTAATGTTAAGGTCACCTACTATTACTATGTTTTTATATTTGTTACTTAATATTTCACATAAAATATCCAATTTATCTAGAAATGGTTCAACAAAGCACTGCTGAGGAGATCTGTATAGGCAGGCTAATACAAAACAAAATGTATCAACTTTTATTTCAGAAATGCAACACTCAAATTCTTTTTCCGTAATAAGTTGTTGTACTGCAGGGATTTTTAAATTTTTACTGTTAATGTTTCTTTTAACCAGGATTAGAGTTCCACCCCCTATAGAGTCAACTCTTGTATAAAATGAGCATACTGTATAATTTGGAATATTTAAACACCCTATTTCGCTTTTAGTCATTTTATGTTCAGTTAATGCAATTATATGAGGTCTAGTCTCATCCAAGTTAATTTTCAAAACATTTAAACGGGAAGATAGGTGCTGTACATTTTGATGAAATATTTTAAGTGTCTGCGTTTCCTCACTGTTAAGACTATATGTTTTATTAGAAGATTTAGTAATTGGTTGTTGATAATTGCAATTTTTACTTGATTTTAAATTTATTTTTTTATTTACGAAAAAGAGGTCCTCAGTTGTACTTTGTGGATATAGCATTTGATTATTACTACCGTTACAAATTGCGGAATCGTGTTCCTTGTCGTAACAATCTAGTTTAAATTTAAAGTAGAAGTTTGTGAAGGTGAATATGTTAGTGAGTAAGCACTCGATTGCCCATTTGTTATTTCACCATCACTAGCACTGACACAGGAGATGTTCGGTGAGGACTTTGTTGTTGGAAGTGGGGGGAAGCAGCTCATATCTTGGGAAAGGAGTTGTGGTGTGTCCTGTTCCTCTGTCATTTTGGAAGTATTTGGTGCTGTAAGTGCTTCCATTTGGATTTTGGGCTGGGCTTCAGGAGTGGACCATCCTCGGAAAGGAGAGCTTGTAGACGGAGTTGCAGTTTGACTATTTCTTTTTGATGTTGGAGTTGATTTAAGATGAATTGAAGATTCTGCTGGTTTGTTACAGTTTTCAAGCTGGTTGTGTATTTCATGTTGTATGGCTTTTAAAAATTTGTGATGGGTGAGTCCGTTGGTTATTATTGTATCTGTTCCATTTTGTACTTTTGTGGGTTGCAGATGGTTCCTGATATCAGTAGTTTTATTCAGCTTGAAACGTTGGTTTAGAGCATTAATTATTAAAAAAGCTAATTTAGTTTTTCCTCTTCTGTTTAAATGGAGCCCTTGAGATGTGTAGTGGAACCTACTCAACTGTTCAAGATCCACTAAGAAAACATTGCTAATACGAGCTGTTAATTCTTTAATATAGTTATTTACCTGAACAATTTTTAGATGTATTGGATCGTCTATCTGGCAATCAAATCTCTCAGGGATGGTTGTCATTATTATTGGCTTATTCTTACTCAGAGTCACAAGTTTATGTTGCAAGGTATTGTATATAAATGTCAGGTCATTATTTAGTATATCATTAGTTCCCCCAATAAGAACAGTCACATCACTATTTGAATTATTTGTTATAGCTTTAGTTATATAGGCAAGATGTGCATTTGCCATTACTAGTGCCTCACAATTGATTTTACTTTTGGATTTATGATCAATTATTTGGCCAACATTTCTTCCTTGGCTGTCAGAGTACAAAGATAATCTAATTTTCTTACCAGTATATTCAATAAATCTTGACTTTTCACTGTTAGTGGTGTATTTTCTTTTATAATTTATTTTTTGCAGTTTTCTGGGTTTTCTGTAAAGTGTCTCTATGCTCTGACTATTTGACTCTTTATTCTCCTCAAAGTTAAAGTAAGGTTCACTCAGAACTTGAAATTTGTTTTTTGTCATCATTAGAGACTGTTTTGTAGCATCTTGTTTAGTGACAGGTATTGAAATGTTTCGTCTTTTAGATACTATCTGATTCCACTCATTTTTTTTAATTGTAGTAGCAACTGTTGATCCTACATCAACTTCATTTTTGTTCATATGTGCATTATCTGTTGTGATATGTTTGAGGTTTTTCCTACTTAGCTCTGAACTCTTTAAGAGGTTTAACTCATCTGATAATGTGGCAATCTTAGTTTTGAGGTCACATGTTTGAATTTGTAGTAATTGATTTGTTTCTCTGAGTTTTTGAATTTCCATGTATGATGTTTCATGATCATTAGTATACATTAAAGATTTTATTGTGTTTGTATCAAGATTATTAAATTGCTTGTTGTGAATCATTAGTGCGAGTATTGCTCTTTTTGTCAGAATATCAGATTTTGTTATAGAAGGCAAATTTTTTGTTAACAAATCTGCTGTGAGGATTATTTTACTATTGTCTAAAATTGTAGCCAATACTATATCAGTAATCAGAAGAGCATAGATCCCGCAGTCTACTGTGTTTGATCCTTGTTGAGGTGTTTGGATCTTGACAGTAAGTGTATTTCCATCAACATCCAGGAAAGGTTTTATTTTCCTTGTAATCATGAGAGCATGTTCAAAATTGTAATCCCCTAATGAGTCAAAATGAAAGAATGTATTTTGTTCTCTTACAAACAACAATATACTCCAATGGGAGCCAGAACCACCAATTAACAATATTTATTGATGTGTCTTTTAACACTAGTACTTTGGTGTTTGAAATAATTTTACAATTAAATAGTTATAGAATGATTAAAATTCGAGTTAGTTTTCTTTTCATATGGTCGTTCCAAATGGACAGGACATACAAACCTGATTATATGGTGATAACGAATATGAATTCAACCTGGAGATGTAACTCGTGCTGATTTGAACATGATAAAGTCCATCAAGCAATGCATATGGTTATCGTAACTTGCGTGCCAGCAGCATACCAAATCAGTTGGAAAATACCTATACTGACAGTCTACCTATTTCAGTTGGTTAGCAATTATTTTGGGATCTGTATATAGTAAAAAGAATAATAATAATAATTAATTGTTACTTATTTACTTGAAGTAGTGAAATAAATTAGGTTCTATTGTGTTTTTGAATATTGCTGATAACAGTCCATCCATCACATTTGTTATCAATTCCTGTCTAAAGAGCACTTGGTCCCTATATTCCATCCTTTTTACAAAATAATTCTTAATTAAAATATAGTATAATCTGGTTTTCTTTTATAAATTATTATATGTTGCATTTTAACAATTCACATTCATTGATTATCGATTCAATTAGACTATTGGCACTGTGTTCTAAATTAAATTAAATACATAAAATATATAGAAGTATTTTTTAAGTAAAATAATAATATAGTAAATATATATTTTTATATATAAAAATATAATAAATAAAATAAAACATTAATTATTAAAAACAACTGTATTTAAATCTATTTTCAAGCTTGTTATTGGAAAATATTTGAAATTAGTATATAAACTAATTGCATTTTATAAGATATGTTGATACTGTTTTATTGATTTTTATATATTGGCTAAACAATAAAGGACCTACACATAAACCAAAATTATAATTCTTCTAAAAAAATTCTGTGGTATAGTACGTTTAATTTATCTATGTGTATGTAACTTTACATTAATATTTATTTCAGTCAACCTCATAATCAGTTGAAAAGTAATGAATTATGGATGTCATCATTTTCCAACAATTATAGCTAATAACTATAGTTAACTTGTTTTCAATTATTCTATTAATTATTTTGTTTTTTCTGAAATATATTGTTTTAATGTAACATATTAAATTTGGATAATGTTGACCAGTTACTCTCCCACACTCGTACAACTATTGGCAATCAATTTAATGAAATTAATGCAGTACCATACACCCTTTATCACTGGCTTTTCCTATATGTGTCCTTATTCTTTTAATTTTATTACATAAGCATGCTTAATGTTAAATAAATTTATTAAACTGTAAACTTCTAATTTTATACAATTTTGATTTATTGTGCTTTACTGCATTTTATGAATTCCCACATCTTACATTCCTTAAACAGTATTATTTTAATTGACCTTCTTATTTTATCTAAAGCCTATTTTTATATTAGTGTTTCGTATATATAATATTAACCAGCTAATATTTTTATGATCAGTCAATAAATGTATTAAATTATCTTTTTTTTGTGCTCCCATGTTGCCTGTAATACAAGGTTTTACAGTAATTATTTCTCTAATGCTTCTAAAACGTAAATGAAAAACGGAATTCTATATGTGTACATCGAATCACGTTCATTTGAATCTAAAACCGGAATTCTATATGTGTACATGGAATCACGTTCATTTGAATCTAAATTCATTGAATCGCATCAATGCATTGAATTGAAAAAAAATGCTGTATCCCCCGTACTAGTTGTCCTAAAAATTTGACTATACGTTTTTGTTGTATCCAATTTTTATGGTGAAAACTGTAATTTTTTTGTTTTTTACAAATTATGAATTGATTATGTAGAATATATGTTTATATATCTTTAATATTCAAGTAAAATCAACACAAGTTATAAAAGTTAAGAATAGTTTTACAGTATGGTTGAAGGAACTAAGGGATTCCTATATCAGTTGCAAACAGCTATTTTGTATAACAACTTATATTACTTTTTCCATAATAATAGTATTTTATAACCTGTTCACAAACAACTAATAAACTATTTAAGTAAACGTAAAATACATTAATATCTATCTGATTGTAAATTTGTTGGATATTTCCAACAATCAAAGTATTGGAATCTCTAGCAAGTTAATTTTCAAATAACAATTAATTCAACCTAATTTTAAAGTAAGTTTTGTTTTCAGATCATTGTTGAGCAATCAGGAAATGAAGGATAAAGTTGACAACTACTTGAACACAGTCTCTGATTGCCTTTGTTATCACGTGTTTATGCGTGATTATAATTCTGCATTTCCTATACAGAAAGAAATAAGACTACTATATGAAGTCTGCCCAGATATGTATCCTTTTACATATGTTTTTGTATCTTAAGAATTTGACCTTGTAAAATTTGGGCTCAATATTTGTTCGAAAAGCTGCTGATTTATGTTATTTTTCTCTATAAGTCTATAAGAAATCTGATGTCCTTAGATATTTCACATATATTAGGTAAATTTAGATGTTTTTCCACAACACTGGTTTAGTTGAGTTCTTAACACATTCAGTCACAAATAGTCATGTTATATATCATTTTGTTGCTTATATGGCATAGATCAATTGTTTTAATATGTATAAGCATCATTGGTAGAAAAAAATTAAAAAGAAGAATAAAAAAATGAAAACTTGTAAAAACCTAATAATAATCACTTATGTATGATATATACAATAAATAAAAAAGTGAGATATACATTATGTATTAAATCTTATGTAGTTTCAAAAAATATATAAATAACCTAACAAACCAGACACTTCAACATGACTGCTATAGTACAACTTCAAATATACAGTATAATAGAAAAACTACATTTATTTACATACTAAATCGAATTATTAATTATGTAATACTGAGTAATATTAACTTTTTGCCATCTGTTGCACTATAATATTGTAATTTGGCTGCAGCTACTGTAAATAAATAAATGAGAACCTTAATATAAAAAAATCACTCAGCAATAGTAAGAAAGTAAAATTCAGTTTGTTTTTAGTGTCTGATTACGTCACTTGATAGTTTTTATGACAACTATATTTGTATATTTTAATTTCTCATGATTCTTTTAATGAAAATTATACCAGTCAATGTTGAGTGAATGCTTTGGTAGTAATTTTGTTTAACAAAGTAATATTTATTTGGAAATTGGACTAAAATAGTTGCCTTTTTTAAAAGTAGGCTATTCCTTGTACTTTTTTCAGTGTGTTGTCAATTTTGTATCTTTTGGTAAACTAACTCACTTCTTTCTTTTATAGTTTACCAAAATCTTGGAAAGAAACATAAAAGAAAATTATCGTGAGAATTATTAACTATCTAAAATATTTCTAGTCCGTTATCTTGGATGGAACAATTTAATTCAGTTAATAGTTAAATAAAATACTTAATAATAATTAATATAAATACTTAAATAGTTAATAATGGTAATATGTCAGTTGTGTTTTTAGTTGTAGTCCTGATACTTGACAAAAGTCTCGATTTTTATAACACGTACCATGTAATCTGTCACTTGCAACAAGTGCCGGATTGCACTTGTCCACTAGTGCAATCCGGCACTAGTGGACAAAGTTGTTGAGGAGATTGTATATGATAGGTTCAATGCTTGGTCCACTTGATACCGACACGGCGTCCATGACTAGACTCACTCGCTCCTCATATTTGCCCACTCTTGAAGATTGTCATCTCACTAATGAATAAGTTAGTATATGTTTGCTTTACTGCACACATAAGCCATAGCGTTCAACATTGTCCTTAAAAAATATTCAGTGATTCTGTTAAATGTGACTTTATGATTGAGTCTGTATTATCTTTGTATGATTTACCACCAATGAAGACCCAACAGTCAAAAGATACTATGTCATCTCTTGGAGAATCTAGCTCATCCAACAACTTGGAAAGAAAACAGGTATGATATTGTAAACTAATGGGGCTTTTGATATCACATGTCCAAACAGATTGTCAAATTCAACCTGAATTCAAAATTACTTCTTTAACAGTTTCAATCCAAATGATAAGTTAAAATCTCTTTTACTTTTTTTGTTTTAAGATTTCTTTAAAAAATATGAAGTTTATAACCAACTGATGCATATTGTGACACTTTAGTTACGATTAGAGTCAGAAGTCTTAAAATGATCAGAACTGTTGTCATATTGTTTTAAAACAACATTTAAAAATTAGTGTATTTATAAACTAGTATATTAGAGAGATAGGACATCAGCAAACTTACCTTAAAAGACAAGTTCACTAACATCAGAGTAGTAGTCACAAACACAAAGTAGACATAATCTCACAAATTGTCAACACCACAGGCATTTTCTTCAGGTGAGTAGAGAGAGAGAGAAAGAGAGAGAGAGACACTGAAATGACTTCCACTATTGCTGGGTAGGTGGCTGTGGTGGGGGGTGTACATCCATAGAGCAACACTCAGGTGTAGATGCAGTATTTCAGTTAGTATGTATAAATATATATGAAGTTTGCTGATGGGGAAGGGGTTGAAGGGAAGTGGTCTATCTTATGTTCAGATTAGGTGGGTCACGGGATTTTGTTATCCATTGGTGTGCTAATTCCATCCTTCGGAGTTGGGAACTATTGGCATGGGAAGGAAGGGATCTGATTACCTTAGTGGTGTAACACTGATCAACATTTTGATTATGGAGAAGAGTATGGGCAGAGACAGGTTTTTCAGGATTTTGGACTTTGCAATCATGTCTATGGCCATTCATGCGTTTTCGAAGGGTACCCTTCATGCCAATAGTTCTCAACTCCGAAGGATGGAATTAGCACACCAATGGATAACAAAATCCCGTGACCCACCTAATCTGAACATAAGATAGACCACTTCCCTTCAACCCCTTCCCCATCAGCAAACTTCATATATATTTATACATACTAACTGAAATACTGCATCTACACCTGAGTGTTGCTCTATGGATGTACACCCCCCACCACAGCCACCTACCCAGCAATAGTGGAAGTCATTTCAGTGTCTCTCTCTCTCTTTCTCTCTCTCTCTACTCACCTGAAGAAAATGCCTGTGGTGTTGAAAATTTGTGAGATTATGTCTACTTTGTGTTTGTGACTACTACTCTGATGTTAGTGAACTTGTCTTTTAAGGTAAGTTTGCTGATGTCCTATCTCTCTAATATACTAATTCCTGGCCTAGTGCCCTTTAACCTAACCTGTATTTATAAACTGAGACTCAAACAATACCGATATTTTCATTCAATGTTTAGGGATGAAATAATTTTTATATGGAAAGTCTGTGATGTTAATATGGGGTGAAATTCAGAAATTATAACAGTCGAGGACATCCGTTGGATTAGATTGTAAAATTTTACTAATAGGCTCTTATTCCAGACTGTGGACACAGGTTACTGGAGGATCTTTACATGCAATATCAGACACATTTTCAATTAAAGAAGCCAAAGTTCCTGGTTGCAACAATTTGGAATAGGTCTAGAACAATATTGTTCAATATTGATGCTGTTATTGGAAATAGGTGATATTTGATTGTAAACCAGACTCTCCACCACCTTTTTTCAGACTTTGCCATTACGTATTGTAAATTTGTTTCCTAATACTTTTACTAAATCGCATACCTTCACAGTTATTTTGACCGCTCGGCCACCAGCTCGCCCAAAATATTAAATGATACTATGCCTTAAAAAAAATGTCAAACAGAATTCATAAAATAGGCCAAGTAAAAAATAAAAGAAGTAAAATTTTATAATTATAAATTCAAGATTTAAAACAAATACCTCAAGTTTCAATTTTATTTTGCAAGAATATACCAGAATTGGCAGCATCTTATTCAGATCTCTCCCCAGTTCTCTCCATGCAAATTATTCTTGTCATTAGCATAATTTTTCATTTTACATTTAGGATAAATTCTACCATTTGAAGTATATCATTTTCTTGCATGTATGAACTGATGTTTTCCCTGTCTAGACATTATAAAAATCATGATTTATAGTAAACATCAAAGAGTTACAAGTTGTTTTCTGTGTCCAAGCCATTTTGTATAACAAGTTATTTTTAAAGAGCCATTACAAACATCTAATGTTTTTTCAAATAAGTTTTTTGCAAGGTTAATTAAGTCCATTGTTGATACTCTCTAAAGCTTCCAGTGTCAACTGCATCAAAGAATTATTATAATACATAACATATTGTAAATAGTCTTTTGACGTAGTTGTTAACGGAAGCTTAGTAAAATATCAATAGCATCAACTAATTAAGCTTTAAAAGTAATGTACACTGTAGTACATTCAATTGTTTATTTAAGAAATCATGCTAGCCATGTTTATGATCCCATAGATAGATACTCATAATGGCTACCTTTCGGTTCCTTGAGCATGATATTGTTATGTACGTCTAGAAAAATGCATACAGCCAAGGCAGTAGAGCCATCAAAACGCCCTTGGAGCTTGCTTTTGCGTTAAGCATACAACTAGGACTTCTGGCTGTCTCCCTGGAGTTCCTGTAATGATTAATTTATGCTTAATGCTTAAGGGTCCAGAATCATTGTATTTGCAAGATTGACTGTGCAAAGCCAGTTTCCCATATTTTCTTTGTCACCTCAGGCTTTGATAAGAGCTCAGCTTTAAGTAGATGGTGATAATACAAGCTTGCAAGTACATCTCTTAATTTTGAGCCCTTTCCCAAGTAAGGTTCAACATTAACAAAATGTTTCTACACATAGTAACACCAGATTGATGCCACGTTTGGGGGATTTGTGGTGTAAGTTCATTTTCAATGGACACCTCCCTCCTAAAACTAAAAGTTCTCATAAATGTAGAGGTCCAGTATCATAACTTTCTGTGTTCATGATCCAAAGCTTCATAAGCTATCATAATTTGGTTCTAAACACCTCTCATGGCGTCAAATATATTCACCTTTCTTAGATTCCTCTCTCATAAAATGATACAGTCTAAAAGAAAACGAAACCTTTTTTCAAAGCTCCTTCAATTTCAAATTTTATGATGTACAATACCTATCCACTTTACATTCAATTATTTTCAATTCAGTTATTCATTTCTGAAAAAAAATCCATATTATTTTACATGAAGTTCACAGAAATAGATCCTGTCATGGGCAAATACCTGCATGAAAGGAATGAGTTCTTATATCTGCATCAAATCTTAACACTGCAGATTTAAAGTTAATCAAGTTTAACTACAGTGATATACGAGGTACAGTCAAAAAGTTCCCGGAATCAATATCTAGAGACACAAAACATGGTTGCCGGTGGGAATTTCATTGTCTATAAGCTAGTACTACTGGAGAAGGGATATGGGTAGCGCGAGTATCGCTCAGCTGCCATTGTTGTTTGTTGGAGAGACTTTTTGCGTGTTTACATTGTTGCTTTTTGAGAAATGATTTAAAGAACTGAAAAAACATTAAATTTTTTGTTTTACCTCAAAAGTCATCTTCCAAGACACTTAAAATGTTCGTTCATGCATACGGAGGTGAGGTGATAAAGAAAATCCAATTTTATGAAAGGCACAAAGAAGGTCGCATAAACATTGAAGTTGACTGTAGTAGTGAACGCCACTTGACTGCAACCACAGTTGACAACATTGAGCGATTTTGGAAAACAGTCCATGCAAGCTGAAGAATAACGATTGATGAAATCGTATTTGAGGTAAATTTATCTACACAAAAGTTCTTAGGCGCTTACGAGATGCAATTAGGGGGAAACGGCCTGAAAAATGAGCAGAAAACAACTGGATTTTTAATTTTTACTAAACAACAAATTATTTTTACTAACATGTTCGCAACCAAACAACTTGTTAATAAAAATAATGCGTATTTGTGATACATGGGGTTTTCTATCAGACCAAATATAAAACATACAGTTTCACTAATGACAAATGTAAAATTGAACTAACATAACCACAAATATACCAGGTTTCATGCCTGTGAACCCAAATACTACTACCAGGTGCCAACATAGACTTATTTCATTCACATACTAATGTAATCCAAGACAAAAAAACAGAAAATAGTCAGAAAACCTCTCGCCAGCTACATGCTCTTGCAACAGGCGTATAATGACTCACCAATGGTCATCAACCCTCAATGAGGCACAGAATCCATGACCAGATGTGTGCAGCTTAAATGATTGGTTAATAAATAGCAACACTGATGTGATCTTACAGAGTACTATTGACAATCTCTTGTAATAATTGAAACATTTAATATTATGAATGCATTTATACAACTTATTTGATTAAAAAAAGCTGTTTATCAATTCTATAAAGAATTTAAATGGAAGTACCTTTTTATTCTATGCCTTAAATATTTACAGGCAAATTCAAGAGAAACCATTGGTGGGAAAGTATCTGGTGTGGAACTTGAATCCTTGATTACAGAAGTCAAGGACATACTGCCTCATTTAGGTGATGGATTTATTGTTGTAAGTAATTTATTAATAATTTAAAAAGTATTGTAATAGAATACACACAAAAGATATCACCAACCCAATAGTGACAAGTTTTTATATAACACCCAAGCACTGATTTTTTTAAGAGTCCACGCTATCGGTTTATTGTAATTTGTGTGATTTAAATTCTATCACTTTATAACTCACTATCATTTATAGCAACACAATCTTCATATACAGTAGAACTATGCTTGTATTGTTTAATCAACACATCATCGTAACAGTTGAAATCACCAAAGAATAAAATAAAGCCATAAAGCTCCCTCTTTGTAAACAAACTTGAGTTTGTGTTCTGGTGTACATAAATATTAAATAAACTATTAAATATTATTAGAACTCATAATATATATTATAGAGGGATATCGAATAACCCAAAAATTATTTATATAAAATCCAGAAACTATGATGACGGACAATGCTAACTGAAGTTGTGTTAGCACATTACAAGGCTTGAAATTTCATTATTCAGTGCTAAAACTGACTTATTTATAAAACAAGTGTTAAATGCTTGCAGTGTTTATGAATATATAATAGTGTCATATATAATGTATATTTCCCATCTTCCAAATATACATCTTCCTAATACCACATTTTCTTATTTTTTTGGATAACAATCCAATTTTAATGTCATGTGAATGGGTGGATCATAATCACTGTATGTGGATGATGCTTGGTTGGGTCATCACCACTGTACGTGTATGGGTGAGTGGTGCTTCATTACCATTGTACGTGTATGGGTGGGTGGTGCTTCATTACCATTGTATGTGTATGGGTGGGTGGTGCTTCATTACCATTGTACTTGTATGGGTGAGTGAGGGATCCACAATATATGAATCTACTGGCATGATGTAGTTAGTGAAATATGAATTTGTGGTTTTAAGTGCAAGAGAAGACTAAATAGTTCTAACAACTTATTGTGTACAAGTGTACTTCAGTGTTTGCATTTTGAATGACTATAATTTATTTAAATCAGTCCTCAACTATCAGCAACAACAAATTAAAACTCATCAACTCAAACTAACTTGCGGAAACTAAAATATTTTTTTCTTTGAGATTGAACAAAGTATGTTTCTAAAGCCCAACAAATTATATTTCTTAAAGTGCAAAAATAGGTAATATTTATTTTGTCCGTTCAAGTAAGATGTCAATTAAGAAGTTAAAAGAATTCTTTTATTAAATTTGAATACTTTATTATGTTTTGTAAGTAAACATGTATGGCATACAAAATTAAAAGCAATTATTTCTAAATAAAAATATTGCTCAGGAGTTCTACTGCCAATCACCAAAATGGTCAAATTTCATAAAGCACTTACTGTTAATGATTGAGTATTGGCCCAAATGTTCCGACAACCAAAATGGCTAATTTTTTATTACATACTTGAATGGGTAATTAAGTTAAAGATTTACCTTTTATAGTCTAAATGTAAAATATGGTGTATGAGAAGGCATTTGAGGTAGGAGTTCCTGTCTAGGGAAACTTTGTGTAAATATGTACAGACACTCATCCATATTCTCGTAAAACTCTAAACTGTACAATACAGCCTATAAAAAACAACCTTTTTAGAATAATAAAGATTGGCTTCTTTGTGTTATGGCCAATTTTTATAAAAATCAGGTTTGTTTAATATAGGAAGGATTGATGCTTTCTAAATAAAAGACCTTAAGTCAGAACATGTAATAGTATAAGTTCATAAAATAAAATGTTAAACTTTAAGGAGAAATGTTATTTGGATCTCAGGCTGCTAGCATAAAGATGGTTGTGTGGTTAGTGCTTGTAATTGAACAAGCATAACAATGCTGATTGTTGTAGGAAATAGTCTGTAATACAGCTATTTAACTACTTGTTTTCTTTTATTTTAGCAATTATGGAGTAAGCGTTCATGTGCCGAAAATAACATACATATTTGAAAATTAACTGTATTTTCTGAAGTTAATTTACTATTGATTTTTATGCTGTGAAATTACTCAATTTATAAGTCCTTATTTCCCAAACTATCTATCACCCTAAACCATCTGGTGGCGCAGTGCTGTAACCTAGCTACTTGGGGACAAAGTGTTTGGGAGATTGTAGGCGATAGGTTGGATGCTCAGTCCTCTTAATACCGACATGACGACTGCTCAATGGTTGCTATCGGCGTGGACACTACTAGAGAAGTCTGGGGTGTCCATGTTGGGTGGTAATCATTGTGCGGATGTTGTGTGGGGGAGATAACTGAGGATCAGGCTTGTCAATTAGCTGAAAATCAGACCAGCTAATTGACGTGGTTCGGATTCCACGTAAAGCTGTAGGTCCCTTAGTTGCCCTGGCTGTTGGGCTATTAATAAATTGCCCTTTCTGAGGAACAGTTGAACTCAGTTAGTAACCAGACTACACTCATCCACACTCATATAACCATTCATATTCGCCTTAAAATACCAACAACGTTGTGTCGGCGTCTCATATGTAAGAATGTAAGAACATTTAGAAATTTTAAGAGTTATAATAAAAATATTCATATAACTATTAATTACTTTATAAGATATTTTGTATACTCAACATTGGAATATTTTATTTTCACTACCAACAGTTTTATGTTATCGCCAATATATTAGATGTATACAACAAAGACTAACTTATTTCTATCTGAACCATGTCAGTCTTTGTTCCTTTTTGTATGCTCATTTTAATTAGATTGATGATGATTGGAATAGTAAAATTGTGAACTGTAACACAAGATCAGTCATGTGATTGCGGAGAGTCTATCCAAACAAAGAATCACATAGTTACAGAGTGCCCCCTGCACTCTTTCACCGAGGGATTAGCTAGCATAAACAGAATCAGTGAGGCAGGTCTTAAATAGCTTGATGGATTGGACTTAGGTGTGTGACAGGATTTCACTATAAATTTTTAATCAGTGAATATAACCATCATGACTTTTGGATTTTTATCCAACTATACATCGCAGCTTTATAATTAACTAATGGTAGCTGATAACAAACCATACAATATATATATATATATATATCCTCAAAATAAACTTTAGTTAAAGATCTGTAAATCGATTGTTACTAAAGGAGTCTTGTAGTTCAAAAAATCCTAACAGAGTGCAGAAGAATGTTATATACTTATTTTATCGTATCTGGCCTTGTCAGGCCATAATAGCTTACAAAGCACCACAACTATTTTCTTAATTTCAATTCACGTTTAACAGATATATCCTAAATCTGTCTGATCAGTCTATAAACTGTTCTTAAGGATTCATTCCAATTATAAATGTATTATTACATTTTCCCTCTTTGGTTCTAAATTTTGTTTTGTGTATTTCTGAAAATAAAAATATTTCCAAAGAGTAATTTAATGTACTAAATGGTTGAACATGTTTTTAGTTTAAGATTGGTAATTTATAATAAGTACTACTTTAAATGTCTTGATTCAAATGAATAATTACATAGGAGTATAAAACAATCTTGTTACTATTAAATAAATTATAACTGGAAGTCCACATTACATTTTTAACCATACAAAAAGGATTAATATTTTTTATCATGTAAAAATTATGATGTATATATCTTTTAATTTTTAGAGTTGTTTGAAATTCTACAATTTTGTAAGTGCTGATGTAATAAATGCAATACTGGAGGGCTCACTACCTGACTCTTTGGCCAGTCTGGACTTAGAAATGCCCGTTATTCCTCCTGAAGATACTGAGGTTAGTTTTATACTAATAACATGTGCTATTGTATAATCTGGTTGTTAAGTTCGATCCCAATCAGAGTCATAATAAATTTTGAGAAGGACCAACTGATAACCACCGGCTGTTCATTTGTCATTGGGCTATTAACATTGATTATATAAACCTACAATAGATAAACCATCTATTAGGTATATTTGTGGCAGTAATTTTGTTAGTTTGTGTGGCCCGCAACCACAGCTGGTTTAAACTGCATTACATTTACATGGGACTACACTAGCTCCACAATGGACCACAAAAACAGCTGATATTTTGAGACTCAAAATTTAACATTGTATGGGAAATCTATTTGTGTATAAAATCAATGCTATTAATTAATGACACTTTCTAAAGAATAGTCGATGTTAGTTTGTAACAATGACTACATTCGCTCATCTACACTCATCACACTCATTCGAAATCCATATTCGCCCATATCTTGACGATCGGCGTCTTATGAATAAATAAATAAATAATCAGAATCTGATTATTTACAAAAATTCCAGGTTATGTTATGCACATTAAATCCTGGTAACACGAAAAACTGAAAAAGCAAATGCTGTGTCACTCCTATAAATCAAGTTTCTATTTTATCTCTGTTTAATAAAACAGAAATTTTAAGTTAGGTTAAAGGGCACTAAGCCAGAAATTAGTATGTTAGAAGAGATAAGACATCAGCAAACTTACCTTAGAAGACAAGTTCATTAACACCACAGTATTAGTAAACAAATACATGTGCTTTTCTATTTGTTTACTACTCATGTGGTATTAGTGGACTTTTCTTCTAAGGTAAGTTTGCTGATGTCCTATATCTTCTAATATAACAAGAACAAAATTGGACAAGAACAAAATTGGAAACAAGAAATTACATTGGCCAAGGTAAACAAATAGGCCTAAAGACCTAAAACCTAAGAAAATTGTTTATCATGTCTTGGGTCTGTGTTTATTTTGTATGCATTTTGTTTGTGGACTTGTCTTCTTAGGTAAGTTTGCTGATGCCCTACTTATCCTAATATATTAATTCTAGGGCCTGGTGCCCTTTAACCTAGCCTAAAATCAGCATCAGCAAATTCACGAAAGGCAAGTCCACTGACACAGTCCAGAAGAAAACAGACACAAGACATAACACAATTTGTCAATGCCACTGGCACTTTCTTAATGTCAGAAGAGACTATATATTATCTCTTCAGTCTCTAATCACATAACTAAAAAAGCCATTAGCATAAAACATTTGTGTTGGGTGATTTGTCTGTGTTTATTTTCCTCTGCACTGTGTCAGTGGACTTGTCTTCTTAGGACCTCTCCTATTATTCTAATTACTGGTTTGGTGCCCTTAAACCTGGTCCTGCCATCCTGTTCTCTTTTGTTACTTTCATTTGAAAAAATGTGCAGCTGTCCAAAAACTCAACTGCCACTTATACATTGTAACAAATAAGAAACAAGCAGAAATGTTTATAAATATTTAATATATTTTTATTTTAGACTGCCAGGACTGGCCTCTTTTCTATTCTTACCTTACCTAGCTGGCCACTCAAACCCAAGTTGGTTTTTGGCCTCACCAACAGCTTGACGCCATCTTTGCCGGTCATCCATCATGTCCTCTGTAGCTCTTATGTGTCTCATGTCTTTTTGGACTTGGTCCCACCAGCGAAGTCTTGGTCGTCCTAAAGGTCTTCTTCCTCTTGGTATATCTTCCAAAGCTGCTCTTAAATTGGAGTTCCTGTTTCTTCTGTGAACATGGCCTGCCCATCTTAGTCT
Source organism: Stictocephala bisonia (assembly GCA_035578905.1). Taxonomy (NCBI): domain Eukaryota; kingdom Metazoa; phylum Arthropoda; class Insecta; order Hemiptera; family Membracidae; genus Stictocephala; species Stictocephala bisonia. Next base: position 1,577,976 of record JAQJVL010000105.1, read on the forward strand.
CTGACTTTTAATTGTTGCAATTATGTCTGGGTCTGTATAGAGTTCTCGTAATTCTCGGTTTTTTCTTATCCTCCACGTACCATTTTCTAATATTGGTCCAAAAATCCTCCTTAGAACTTTGTTTTCAAAGGTTATTAATTTCCTTACCGTTTGTTTGGACAGTACCCAAGTTTCCGATCCGTACATAACAACAGGAAGTATCATTGTTTTATATATTCTTAGTTTTGTTTTCTTAGAGAGTATTGTACTTTTTAGGAGGTTTTGAAGGGACCAGTAACACCTATTGCCACTGAGGATTCTTGAATTAATTTCTGTTTCCTCTGTATTATTTTCATTAATGATTACCCCTAGATACTTAAATTCTGTGCATTTTTTAAAGGAGTATGTTCCAACAACTAAAGAATTTTGGACTTGAGCTGTGTTTCTTCCAACAACTAAATATTTAGTTTTTTCTGTATTTATTAGTAGTCCTATTTTTTTGGCTTCTCTAATGAGGGTTTTTATTAATTCTTTTAGATCATTTTCACTTTCTGCCATGAGAACTACATCATCTGCATAAGCCAGAATATTCATTCTATTGCCTACTTCAAGGCCGAGGTGTTGTTGGTTGACTTCCTTTAAAGCTCCTTCTATAGCTAAATTGAACAACAAAGGTGAGAGCCCATCTCCTTGTCTTACTCCAGTGTTGACCATGAATTCTTGAGTGTACTCGTTATTAATGATTACTTTGCATTTAGATCCCTCTGTGCAATGCTTTGCTAGTGTAATAAGCTTTTCTGGTATGCCATGTTGTTGCATATATTTCCATAATTGTTTTCTATTAATACTGTCATATGCTTTGCTAAAATCAACAAATAGTATATGCGCTGTCTTATTAAATTCCCAATATTTGGATAGTACTTGTTTTAGGATGAATATTTGATCTGTTGTGGATCTTTGGGATCTGAAGCCAGCTTGATAATCTCCAAGAATTTCTTCTGCATAATCTACTATTCTATTATTAATTATTTTGGACAATACTTTGTAGGCACAACTTATTAGTGATATTCCTCTATAGTTATTGCAGTCTAGCTTATCTCCTTTTTTATAAATTGGGACGACTATTGCAGCTTTCCATTCCTCAGGAATTTTTTCTGTTTCCCAGATATTCAAAATTAATTCATGTAGTTTTTCGATTAGTTTTCTTCCACCTGCTTTGAGTAGTTCTGCTGGAATATTGTCCTCTCCTGGAGCTCTATTGTTTTTTAGAGATTTTACTACATAATCGACTTCTTCCATAGTAGGGGTGTTAATTCTTGGTTGAACGTTTTGGTACTGTTCTTCTTCATTGCTCAAATTTAGAGTTCTACTGTTTAAGAGCTCTTCAAAATAGTCTTTCCATATATTTAAAATCTCTTTTTGATTACAAATAACATGGCCCTCTTTATCTTTTACTCCTATAGATTTTACCTTACGTCCATTTTTAAAAAATCTAATAAAATCAAAAAGTCTGGTGTTACACTTAATGCTATCTTTTTCCGCTTTCTCCAACTGCTCTTTGATAAATTTTCTCTTTGCTGCTCGTAATACTTTATTAACTTCTCTGTTAGTCTTTTCATAGTTTTCCTTTGTAATTATGGTTTCCTTATTGAGCAGAGCATTTTTTGCTTTAATTCTTTCACTTATTAGTCTCTGACAATCTTCATTAAACCAGGGTTTCTTGTTTTTTGTATTCTTTCTAAATCCTACAACTGTTTCTGTGGATTCCTTCACAGCCGTTTTGATGTCTTGCCAGATTCTCTCTACTGAGTCGTCCGGTTCTAGTTGTTCTAGAAGTCGGAACTTGTTGGATATTTCCAGCATAAAATCTTTTCTTATGTTGGGATCCTTTAACTTACTTATATTAATTTTTGGCACTATGGAGTGTTTTTCCCTCTTAACCAATTGAAGCTTTTGTCTAAACTTGGTAATGACCAGATAGTGATCTGTGCCACCCTCGGCTCCTCTCCTACTTCTTACATCTATTAAGCTGCTTTTATGCCTACTTTCAATTAAAACATGATCAATTTGATTTTTGGTTACACCATTAGGAGATACCCATGTTGCTTTATAAATATTTTTGCGAGGGAAGTGAGTGGACATGATATTTAAATTCTTCGAGCATGCAAAACTTATTAATCTTTGTCCATTATCATTAGATACATCATGTAAACTATTGCCTCCTGTGTACTGTTTCCACACTTCTTCATTCCCAACTTTCGCATTTGCATCTCCTAATAATAATTTTAAATCATAATTAGGTAAATTTGCCATCACTTGATCTAATGAATCATAAAATGAGTCCTTGGCATCATCATCAGCTTCCTCTGTTGGTGCATAAAAGGATATTATTGAGACATTCCTAAATTTTCCTTTCAGTCTTACGTAGCATATCCTTTCGCTGATTGGATTAAATGTTATTATAGCCCCCATCAGTTTCTTTGCTATAGCAATACCTACACCTGCTTGGTAACTTCCATTATCACAGCCACTGTAATATAGTGTATATACATTAGAGTTAATTATGCCATTAAAAGGCCATCTTGTCTCTTGGAGAGCGGCAACATCCAATTTATACTTTTCAAGTTCTTTGGTAACTATATCCACTTTTCCTGGCACAGCCAGGGTCCTAACATTCCAAGATCCGATTCTCAAGTCCATTGAACAAAGCTTAGGTCTGTTTCCATTTGGTCCAACCAATTCCGAGGCTAACTGTTGGTGTTTCTGAACAAAAGGATTTTTACAGGGTAAGGTTGTTAGCCTTACGCCAAACCCCCAACCTGGAGGACCAGGGTATCCCTTCTAGTCTGGCTCCTACCTCACGAAGACCTGTCCGGCAAGGGAGGCCCTACCAGTAGCAAAGCTACCGCCGGCATAGCTCTCGAGGTTGTCAGAGCACACAAGCCCCACCGCCACATCAAGGCAAGGATACCTTCGGGGGGTATCCTTGCCTTGATGTGGATACCCAAAACAAAGAATCTTTTCTATTCTGGCCTGAGTATATTACTCAGGAGCCTACATATATTGGTGTTCAACATATATATTGCTAAAGTTTGGGCCATAAATTGTAGAAGTTTTAATTATACCGAAGATATTTAGTTTATAAATACAAGAACTAACCATGTAACTAAAGTAGCCCTAACTAGTGTCCTGACAGTGTTGATTTGTTAATGTTTTCACTCTGTAATAAAAAAGAATATTAATACTATTCATATTTATTCAGTGTTTAAAATGTGTTGGTTTTTTTACATTGGCATAAACTATAAATGACCGTTCTTTCACTAATTGTATTTAAAACTCCTATCAGTATGGTCTAATGTATTCTTGAAAGAGTAACCATAGCACCCAAGACCAATAAATGTTAATTCCTTCCAGTATCACTTGTGATTCTGGACACTTGTGATAAATACTGTTATTTTTTAGGATACCAATGGGCTTCCAGAAAGAGTAAATCTTTATGATAATGATGAGTTTGATATAATGACTCAAAGTACAATAGACACTAGCAGAGTTCATAGAGGCAAAAGGTAATAATTTTTCATAAATTCATTCTAAATCAAAACTTATAGATAGCTTAAGGTAAAGTTAAGGTGCCTATAATAATTCTTTTATATATAATGTTGAGTAAATTAATTCATTGAAGATGTTAACAATGTCATCTTCACCCACCAGAAGCCACTCATACGGCAACATATTCTTAACCACAAGCTATATTTACATAATTTGTAAAGTCAAAATAATATGAAATGTTTAATAATAACAGTTAGCTGTAAGAGAAAACTGTGTTTTCCTAACCTCGCCATTTGTTAATATAAAAAGAAATACAAAACAGACAATTTTCGTTTCATTTTATTATAGTATTTATTTCTAAATATAGACACTTTCACCACCAACCATCTAATTTATAAGACACACAGACTTTATCATCCACCCACTGTCTCACATATGAAGAATTCTTTCCATTAAGTATTTTCTATGCATTAATTGTTTAAAGTTATTGCCTGCAATACTCTCTAATTATTGTTACGATAACAATCAGGCACTGATGAACTACTATTGTCTATTATTAGATAAAATACTTTATTTAGGTTGTTTGCAACAGGAAAGCAGGCATACTGTTGTAAAAATTCCTTTGGTAAGTCCTTTGAAAGTCACTCACACAAAAAAGGTGAAAAAAGTAAAATAATCATTGTGATATTTGAAGACAATTGGCCATATTTTAAATCCATGACAGAAGAAGTTTAATAGAAGACTGGAGTAGAGTAGAGCTGAGCTGGGGTATTTCCATACAATTATAGCTAAATATTGCTAACTTGTATTTGATTACTAGTGATTTGCTATAATTGTAGTTACCTTTTTATTACCTAAATTAAAACATACTTAAATTTTGTTTATAAAGTCAACATACATGGGCTCCTCTGCTCCAAAAATAAAAAAGACCAAATATTTTGGCAAAGCGTTTAAGTTTCAAAATATACTTGACTGCAATGTTTTAATTGATTTGTTTAATGAATTTTCTGTTCTGTTTAAGGCCTGAGAAACATAAAAACCTGTCAGAAATGTTGGATGACAAATCACATGTGAATCATCTTCGAGATGTCTATGCTAAGCTTAGCCTTGTAGAATGCTTGGAGAATGTAAATGAATATGAGGACGAATATGATGATACATATGATGACATTGATGCACCTGTTGGTAACGAAGGAGAAACAGAGGCAGAAGAAAGGTATTTTTACTTTGGTAAAATATATATATATATATTCTATCATTGAAGTTGAAAAACTACTTTGCTAAATCAAAATTTGGCAAATTATTGTTTATCTACGAAGATGATGAAAAGTTTCCAAAAGAATTCTTTCAATAGAAAGTAGACAAATAACATTTCATTGTTTGTGAGGAATAGTCTATCGGATATAAATGGATTGTAGGACATTTCCAGTATTTTGTGGAAGTAACATTATTCTAACATTTTGTAAAAAAATTGCTCAAAGTTTTTTTGCAAGATGATTTTTGTGGAAATGGTCCTGTAAAATAAAATAAAAATTGATTGGTTCCCTGTGAAATACGACTGTATGTATATAAATAAACCAATGAATAAATCCTGAAATCCGAAAACATTGATTGTGGAGCAATGAACAAGCAATAACATTGGAGAATATATTAAATTATTTAACTACTTGTTTGAATAAAAGAAGAAAAATTCACTTAACTTTTCAATTCTTTCTTCACTTGGCTCTTTTTTCTTCTTTAGTTATGATTGGTTAGTTAGTTTACCATACATAAATTCAAAATTAATGATTACTTTCAACCTTTTTTTCACTATCTAAATATTACATTACACAGTCTTAATTGTATTGAAGTGGCTCGAGCAGATCCTGCCTCCTATTTGCTTCATCAAAGTCATATTCTGGAGATTGTCAATAAAATATTTTTTAAATCCTAATTAGGAAAAAATGTTATAATCGCATTTTAATTGGATTCTTGGTCATTGATAAAGGAGAGCATTCGTCATTCCAAGAGTTTTACAACAACGAAAAAAATCATGGGAAGAGCCACAAGATTTTGAGGAAGGTGAAAACGAGAATGAAAGCGAACAAATCAAAGCAGACTTATTCATAGAAAATCCAGCTGATATCCGAGAAAGAGCTGAGCAACGGAGACGAGATATGAGAGGGAGAGGCAGTGGCAGATCTAGAGCAGCTTTTCCTCGCCATGATGTTGTTGGTCAGTATTAAGTTGTAGTCTCAGTTTTAAAATATCTAATATTATGTAATTACTATTAATTTATTAATTAAATAAATTAATATTAACAGTTTAAATATGGGGCACAAGGCTTAGGATTTCAGTATTAATGAAAGGAAAGCAGCATAGCTGATAAACTTGGTAGACTGGTACATTGTAGATGTACACAATCACATGACAAAGAATTGAATAGTGAAATATTTCGGGGCCACTGGCCTCTTTTTCAGTCACTAAATAACTAGATACACAGTCACTTGAGGTAGGTGGATGAGATGTTGCCAACTGTAGAGCACTTAAACACTAAAATGTCACTTCTGTTTCTATTATATGATAAAATGGTGTAATAATGTTTATTATTCTGCTGCTTAGGTGGAGGAAGAAGAAACAGGTTATATCTTATATTTAGATTAGGTGGGTCTCTAGATTTTGTGATGCACTGATGTGCAATTTCCATTTTCCTAAGTTAAGAGCTATTGTAGTTTGTAGGGAGTAATCTGATAACTTTAACGGTGAAACATTGATCAAAGTTATGATTGTGGCTCATGCTATGGGATGAAACAGGTTTTTCAGGGTTATTTATCTTGCAGTTTTGTCTATGTCCATTCATACGTTTACGGAGGGTTTCTGTGGTTAGGCCTAAATATTGAGATGGGTAGAAATTACATTGGAGTTGATAAATAATGTTACTGGAGTCACAAGTATAATAACTGTAATTTTATATTGAATGGAGGTGGAAGAGCTCATAAATGTTGTGGCTGGTTTATAGATAATGCGTGTTTTACAGCTTTTCGTATTGCATGGAAAAGAGCCTTGTGCTGTAGATGACGGCCTAAGAGGTGTGGTGGGATCAGGTAATTTTGGGTGAACTAAAATCTGTTTTAAATTTTTTGACTGCCTGAAGGTAACAGTAGGAGGTTTGTTTAGAAGGTCTTTTATATGGCGTGAGGCAGTAAGAATAAAGAATATTGAAGCCATCTTTAAGAATACTATTTAGCTTTTGTAGGCCGTGGTTGTAGGTGGTAACATGAGGTAGGCTGGGTGGATTATTTTCGGACTGATGTTTATTAGAGGTTTGAGCCAATCTAATCTTGTTTTTAACAATTTGTTTAGGATAACCTCTTTTTTTGAAAGCATTGGTTAGATGTCTGTTATATGGTTCTAAATTCTCAGGGTTGGAAATTATACGTTTCGCTTTTCTTGCTAAGCTATATGGAATGTAGAGTTTAGTCTTGTTAGGGTGGCAACTGTCAAAATGTAGATACTGAAGTTGATTAGTTGGTTTGATATGAATATCATTTTGTAGAAAGCCTCCCTAATAATACTAAATGCTCTATTCCATATAGCTTAGCAACAAGAACGAAACGTATAATATCCAACCTGAGAATTTAGAACTATCGAAAAAAGAAGTTATCCTCAAAACATTGTTAAAAACCAGATTAGATTGGCTCAAACCTCTAATAAACATCAGTCCGAAAATAATCGACCTAGCCTACCTCATGTTACCACCTACGACCACGGCCTACAAAAGCTAAATAGTATTTTCTTAAAGATTGCTTCAATATTCTTACTGCCTCACCCCATACAAAAACCTTCTAAACAAACCTCCTACTGTTACCTTCAGGCAGTCAAAAAATTTAAAACAGATTTTAGTTCACCCAAAATTACCTGATCCCACCACACCTCTTAGGCCATCATCTACAGCACAAGGCTCTTTTCCATGCAATACGAAAAGCTGTAAAACACGCACTATCCATAAACCAGCCACAACATTTATGAGCTCTTCCACCTCCATTCAATATAAAATTACAGTTATTATACTTGTAACTCCAGTAACATTATTTATCAACTCATTCAACTCCAATGTAATTTCTACCCATCTCAATATTTAGGCCTAACCACAGAAACCCTCCGTAAACGTATGAATGGACATAGACAAGACTGCAAGATAAATAACCCTCAAAAACCTGTCTCATCCCATAGCATGAGCCACAATCATAACTTTGATCAATGTTTCACGGTTAAAGTTATCAGATTACTCCCTACAAACTACAATAGCTCTTAACTTAGGAGAATGGAAATTGCACATCAGTGCATCACAAAATCTAGAGACCCACCTAATCTAAATATAAGATAAACCATGTTTCTTCTTCCTCCATCTAAGCAGCAGAATAATAAACATTATTACACCATTTTATCATATAATAGTAGCAAAAGTGACATTTTAGTGTTTAAGGTCTATACAGTTGGCAACACCTCATCCACCTACTTTAAGTGTGACTGTGTATCCAGTTATTTAGTGACTGAAGAAGAGGCCAGTGGCCCCGAAATATTTCACTATTCAATTCTTTGTTATGTGATTGTGTGCATCTACAGTGTACCAACCAGTGTACCAAATTTATCAGGTATGCTGCTTTCCTTTCATTAAATTAATATTAAGAAAAATATCGGACAGGAAAGATGTGAGGAAAGTTGTCTGTTCCTCCATCCAGCACGGCCACTATGGGAGAGGTAATTACATTTTATGTTAAAAGTAGCTGACTAAATTGTAGACACATGAATTCTAATGAACAAACAGTGTCATGAGTTAAATAAAAAAGTTAACTTCATATGTAATAAAACAATTACACTATTTCAATTATTTTACTTCATCAATCTTGCTAATTTATCCTAATACCGATCAATGATCTTCCCTACGATTAAGTCTTTCTCTTAGCAGGGCTCTACAGAATTTAATAATGAATTATATTGGGTTTATTTAATGTTCCTTATCTATTAATGCAAAAATCGAACTTAAAAACCCCTACTGTTACTCACAACCACATAAAGTTAAGGGATCATTTTATTTACTGTGTCAGAACATTAAGTACAAGATCAGGTTGTTACCTGATAGTTTGTAGGTTATATATATTTGGTGATAATAAGATATTAGATTAGATACACCAACAACTAAATTTTTATAAATTAATGTCAATTTATTAAAATAATATTAATAAGATCTGCATAGTATCATTTACAACTTGTTTTCCCACCCACATTTAAGTATATATAGACCTGTTTGTGGGTAGTCATTAGAACATTGGGAATAACAAACTGAAGCCATTCTGGCTCTATCCATTATCTGTAAGCAGTCTCTTAACTATGCATCTCCATACGGCCAACTTCTTGCCTTTACTACTGTGGGACAAAGCTTTTAACTGTGTGACTAATATAGAATTAAAGTACTAAAATCTTCTCAGATTTGTTATGCATGGTGGACAGTGTTGTGTGAATATCTGCTGGTTTTAAAGTTTTACTAAACAAATAAAAGATCTATTTCAATTTCTGACGATTTAAGAAAAGTTGTCATTTGAAAGGCAGACAAGAAACAAAACTCAAAAAACACCAACATCTCATCAATGCCATATCCTGACCACATAATGAAACAATAGAGGATTTCTTCAAAAAACATATAGACTACTACAAACAATTTATATCTAAAAATCAGCCCTATGAACAAGCAATGAAAAATTCAGCAGAACAAAGCAACAACAACTCTCAAATCAACCCTATTAATCCTATTTCAGTTCCATCAAAGAACACTTCTGTAAGAGAAGAAACAAGAACAAACACAAAGGCGACAGAACCAAGCTCTCACTTTTTTGTAGACCATTATATAAACGAAAAATTATATAAACGAAAATAAATCCAGAAACTCACGTAAAAAGACACAACAGTTACCAAAAGCTCCCCTCCCTTTAATGCCAAAGAAGAAACAATTACTCACCCCAACCATCCTCCATCAAAATATGCGGGACCTGGCAAACAAAGTAGACAGGCTAAACCACCTCCTAAAAGATATCACTCCCTGTATTGTGGTCCTCTCTGAACACAGCCTTAATCAAAAAGCAATCGAAAACACAAACATTGAAGGCTACAAACTAACAGCAGAGAAAACCACAAACTTGGTGGAGTTGCCATCTACTGCAAGGATTCTCTGGCAAGTAAAGCCCAAGCCCATACAATAAATCAACATTGCAAGGAGTTCTTCCTAGAAGCAGCCCTGATATAAATTCAAATAAACAGAAAAATCCTTTACATACTTGGAATCTACCGACCTCCGGTGGCAAGCATCCCCACAAGCGCCGGCATTGACATCCTGTCAAATATTCTAGACATTATTGAGGCACATAACAAATCGACTGTCTTGGTGGGGGATATCAATATCGACAGACTAAAACCAAACACTATAGACAACATACTTCTTGAAGACGAGCTGGCCACCCACAAAATTACCCAACTGCCACTCCCAGCCACGCGAGTAACACCAACAACTAAAAGCTCGATTGATTGTATTTGCAACAATTTACCAATAAAATACATTGATGCAGTCATAGTTGATACAGGATTGTCTGACCATACAGGACAACTGTATACACTCAAAAACTTGAAAGAGACAACTTTAACACAACATTGCCTAAAGCGACAAGTGGGTACAAGAGGCCTTAACTCCTTGAAATACCTACTAGAAATAAAAAACTGGAACTCTGTACATGGTGCCACTGACGCAGAATCTGCTTACAACACCTTCCAGGGAGCACTGGGTCTAGTTTTAAACATTGCCTGCCCTATAAACAAAACTACAAACAAAAAACAAATAAATTGCTTAAGTACTATGACAATGAAGCTAAAGACCTGAAAGATTCCTATACAGGGTGTCTATAAAAGAACTCCGGGGTTTTGAAGTATAATATTTTAATGAAGGAAAAAAGGAATATATATGTTTTATACATTATTAGAAAGGTAGTAATGTCAAGTTTTTTTTACATATTAATACAGTTCAATATGAGCCCCGTTAGTGGCACGGCACACATCATAACGATATTCAATCTCTTCCCATGTCCTGGCCAGCATGTCTGGGGGCACGGTTGCCACGCAATTGATTATTCGTTCCCTGAGATGGCCAACATCTCGGATTTTCTCTCCATACACAAGGTTCTTGATATGCCCCCAGAAGAAAAAGTCCAACAGAGTCATGTCAGGGCTCCTTGGAGGCCATGGAATAGGTCCTTCCCTTCCAATCCATGTGTTGCCGAGTCGAGCGTCAAGTGCCTCACGCACACGCATACTGAAGTGTGGCGGTGCCCCATCTTGTTGGAAGTGGACTAAACCCTTCTCCGCCTCATTATCATCTGAGGAAAAACATATTCCTCCAACATGTCACAATAGACATCACCATTGATAGTTCTTTCAACAAAAATGAAAGGACCTATGACTCATGCATAAGACCACACCAAAAATTCACTTTAGGCGTGTCACGTTCATACTGAATAAACTCATGGGGCAGCTCTGAACCCCAAATTCTACAGTTATGCCTGTTTACAGTCCCGTTCACATGAAAAGTAGCTTCATCAGTGAAAATAACAGTTTTTAAGAAATTATTATTTTCTTCAATTTTGTCCAGCATAGAAACAGCAAAGTCAAATCTCTTAATCTTGTCTGCTGGTTTAATGTGGTGTAACAACTGAATCTTGTAAGCAGTTAAACAAAGTCTTTTATGAACTACCTTATGAACCGTTGATCTCGGTAATCCCAACTCCAGACTGCGCCTTGTTATCGATTTCTTAGGGCTTCGAAGGCATGAAGTGCGGATTCTGTCCACATTCACTTGTGACACACGCGGCCTACCCGGTGACTTTTGTTTTAAAACACTTCCGGTTTCCTTGAAAGCACTTAACCATTGACGAATTGTTTTGTCCGTAGGCGGATCAACACCGTAATTACGTCGAAAGTTTCTTTATACCGTAACAACAGAATTAGTTTCTATAAGCCAAATAACGCACTGAGCCTTTTGTTGCGGCGTCGCCATAGCGCGGCAGTCCAGACGGCACTGAGTCACTCTCTGCCGAGACGTTGTTTCAAGGTCAAAGCTACGCAGAGCTGCCAACTGTTGAAGAAAACATTCCCTATTGGTATGAGTAAAACTTGATAAGCTAATCGTTTCGAACAAATTATAAACATTTTTTTATCTTCTATAGTTATTAATATATGAATTTTTAAAATGCCGGAGTTCTTTTGTAGACACCCTGTATAAGAACTATGCTAAAGTTTGAAGTTACAGGAAACATCAGAGACAAGGACGACATGACTACCTGGAAGAAAAGATATGATAAAAAACTAAAAGAATTAAATCAAAATACAAATTACCACTTCATTCAAACAGAAGACAACAAATCAAAAGCACTTTGGGATGTGGTAAAACGTGAAAGAAAGAGTAAACCAGACAAACAACCTAACATACAGATTAATATTAACAATGAACTCAAAGTAGAACCTTCCAGGGCAGCAGAGACTTTAAACATATTTTTTTCTAATATAGCAGGGACCACGATCAAACAAAATCAACTCAACCATCTAACAGTAAAATGAACACACCCACTCTCTGCTGGAAAAACAACTCCCAAACTCCTCAGCTTAACCCCTACAACGCAAAAAGAAGTTAAAATGGTAATCAACTCACTGAGAACAAAAAAACTCAGGTGGTGTTGATGAATACTCCTCAAAAATGGTAAAACATTGCACGGATGAGCTAATTTCCCCCCTCACCAGCATTATTAATAAATCATTCACTCACGGCCAGTTCCCCTCTGCCCTCAAGTTAACAAAAGTATATGCAAAGCACAATAATGATGCTCGGACTGAGATGGCAAACTACCGACCAATCTCTTTAATCTCAACCTTTTCAAAGATAATAGAAAAAAATTGTACTAACAAGACTAATGAAACACTTAAACAACATAACCTGATCAATGACTGTCAACATGGTTCCTCCAGGGGAAATCCACCATTTCTGCAATCATCAGCTTAAAGAAACTATAATAAATAAAATAGACACTGAAGAATATATCACCGCTCTATTCCTAGACTACAGCAAGGCCTTCGACTGCCTGGGTCATGATCTTATTTTAAAAAAACTATCCAACCTAGGAGTTCAAGGTCAAGCTAAAAATTGGTTTACAAGCTACCTACATGGAAGATCTCAAGTAGTTGAAGTACAACATACCAACAACGGCGTTACTAGCACACACAGATCGAGCCCACAACCGACCTCAAGCGGAGTACCTCAGGGATCAGTGCTTGGACCAGTGCTGTTTATCTTACTGACCAACGACTTCCCACAATACATCAAGATAGCATCACCACCTGCGTGATGTATGCTGACAACACCACTCTCCTGGTAAGCAACCGCTCAGCAGAAGAACTACAGGCAAACTCTCTGTTGGTGCTAGACAAGACTGTAAATTAACAGTATGACAAACGACCTGGCAATAAACTGCAACGAAACAATTCAGTTACACTTCAGCAAGAGAAAAGATCCTATTCTTAACATTCCCAATATAACAGTCGCAAACCACACTAAATTCCTAGGACTCACTATCGACAATAGTTTAACATGGACAGAGCACATAACCAACCTTTCCAAAAAAGATTAGCACAGGAATCTATGTGACAAGACGAATAAAATGGGTGGTAAACTTAGAAGCAGCAAAAACAGCCTACTATGCTCTTGTCAAGTCCCATATTCGTTACGGTTTGGCCATTTGGGGAGGAACCTCAGCTGCGAACTTAAGAAGAATACTTATCCTACAGAAAAAGGCAATTAGGACTCTGGCTGATCTTGATCCACAGCAGAGCTGCAAATCAAAGTGTTCCAGACCCTGAAAATCCTCACTGTCCCAGCCCTGTATATTAAGGAAGTCATCCTCCACACTGACACCTTAAATCTCCAGACAGGAAAAAAACACTCACTCAGACAACACCCGTAACGCTGACAACTATGTACTGCCTTTACACCGCACGGCCCTGTATGAGAAGAAACCCTGCTACATTGGTCGGAAGCTTGCGAACCTTCTGCCCGAGAACTTTCGACAGCTGACAGGAAATGCACTGAAGAGAGAGCTACATGACTTCCTAGTCGATCGGCCAGTCTACAGCATGGAAGAGTTCATCAACATAGCAAGGGAATACAACATGAACCAAACTCCAAGATGAGACTGAGATGTATCGTTTGCAATCTCTCGGTAACTTTATTTTGACAAAATTTCTGTACTTGATGTATATGAAAATAAATCTATTGTATATTAAATTAGTTGAAGATCAGAACTAGACGTAACTTTCATTTTACCGTGGAAATATCAACACAGCACCCTTAAATGTTCAGAACTATATTCTACATCTATATGTAAGTTCTTAATAATTATTGTGTTACATTTAATAATCAATTGCTTTCTTTTATATAGGGAAACCAAGAGGACAGGGCCAAGAAAAAGAAGTTATTCAAAGCAGAGAGTTCAAAAATACAAATAAAGCCTCTCGTGCAAATCATAATCGTAGGTATATGTCGGATAGAAAGAGACGCCAAGGAATGATACCATCATAGCATTGATGCATCAAGAATGTAAACAGTATTTAATGAATAGTCTTCTAAAAAAGTCACTGTGATCATGTTTTCCTAAATATTGTTTTGTTTACTATATAATTAAACAGATATTCTCTAAATAAAACAGGCTTTTATTAAATTGTTACCCTGGGTTTCTGACGGCTTAGAAGGTAAGAATAAAAATAATGGGTAGTCAAGTAGCAAAATAAGTTAATAATTTGCGAGAGCAAGAATTCGATTTTATTCATTTTGTTAACACAGTTAATATAGTTGGAATCAAATCTTTACCTAATGTTATAAAGTATTCCATGTACGTTGTTCAGTACTTATAACTTATATTTTAAGGTTTTATAATAGCATTTAATGTGTTAACACTTTAGCATTAAGAAATAGTTTTTAAGCCAAGAGCGCATTTTAAGTTATATTATTTTTTAATTTGAAATATCTCAACAGAGAGAGAGAGAGGGGGATAACGCTTTCTAAAAGCGACATAAATCAGGCGATATGACGTAGTCAGTCGTCTTGAAATCTGATTGGTTAGAATGCACTGTTCTAAAATCGTTTTGCACCACGCGGGGTTATGCCACGCCACTCTGTCTAGAAATCTCGGTCTAGTAACGTCCCCGGCTCACCACGCTCTTCTCTCATATACACTTTTGGAGGCCCTCTGCCTCGTGCTATATATTTGTTTCTCTAAATCTCTGTTAACCACTCTTAAACGTCTTTTAATATTTTTGTGTGTGATATTTTGTACATTTAATTTCTTGTGTGAACTCCCGCCATAGTTTGTGCTTCAAGATCTTCTTTGTGCGTGCTTCCGTGGCAGATGAACTTTGCGAGAAGCGTTCTATCGCGATTCGTGTAAGAAGACTCAAGATAAAATGAAGTGAGAACTGTCGTTCGTTGCGTTTCCCTCCAGGACATTGATGGACCTCGCTACCACCTCACCAACGGTTGTCTTCGGACCTTCCCTCATCTAATTGGAATATTGGACAAGGTACTGTTTTCATCATTTCATGTGTGTAACTTTAGTTATTTTTGTAAGCATATTGCTCGACTTTTGTCCCATTTTGTAACAACAAATTATCCACAAGCTCTCTCTATAGACATTAACTTTTTGGGCGTTTTTTAATATAAAAATTCCCTGGTCCTTCGAATCAATTTAGATAAATATTTAATTTTCTCATCTCTCATTTACCGCTCATACGTATTATTTATTTATTTTATTTACTATTAAATATGACGAATTTCAGGTTAACTCTCACCATGTACCAAATAGATTATATACGTCATAAATGTATATTTTTGTTACATATCCGTACAGTGGCATTGACCCACCCATACACGTACAGTGGTATTGACCCACCTGCCCGCCCATACACTTCCAGTGGTATTCACCGATGGGCCCACCCATACACATACAGTAATATTTACCCACCCACCCACCTATACACGTACAGAGGTACTGTGCGTGTATGGTTGGGCGGGTGGGTCAGTACCACTGTGTGTGTATGGTCGGGCGGGTGGGTCAGTACCATTGTACGTGTACGGGTGGGTCAGTACCACTGTGCGTGTACGGGTGGGTCAGTACCATTGTGTCAGTACCATTCAATACCACTGTGCGTGTATTCAATACCACTGTGCGTGTATGGGTGGGTCAATACCACTGTGCGTGTATGGGTGGGCGGGTGTGTGGTATCACAATACCAATGTTCGTGTATGGGCACTCTAAGGAACTTAGTTATAGATTTTATCCAACTGCTGCTAAGAGTATTAAAAATCCTGACTCACTAACGGACAAGCAATGTATTCCCCTCCCCATTTCCCTAATTTCTATACTTTATGAGACACTATTAGTGTTAATATAGGAGATTTTAGGAAGAGGATTACCTTGGGTAGCACCGCCATTAATCATTTTGCGTATTATATGTGATTTGGGTAGCTCCCCCAATAGCAGCTTTTTTTTAAAAAAGAGGAGGAGGGCGACTGCCAAACATCTTCCAAGACTATAACCAAACAAGATAGTGACGTCAAGTTCAAAAATTCCTGTGAATATTTACTAAGACTTTCCTACTTGGAATTCGTCGGTTGGGGAATTTTTCTGTGTAAAGGCCCCCTTTTCCCCCAATTTTTTTGTGTAATTAATTGAGAATTCTCATTAGCTAAGGTATGATTATTAGTTGGCTCGTGATAAGAATAGCTTTGGTTCGGCATTTGAACAAATTTATTAATGAAAATTGCAACCAACCTGATCATGTTACTATTATTAATGATGTTTGAAGTAAACAAAACAATACTAACAGCATTTCATAATGGAACTCAATAAATACATGTTTGTTTATCAGTCGATTAAATCAGCTGATTGTGGATATTTACAACAAACGGCTTCTTTGTCACTCCTTAATACATGTTTCAATAGATCTCAACTTATTTTTGTCTGATTCTAATTTTTTTTTTTTTTTGTGTTGTAAGGTTGAAAATAAAATTTTCAAATGAAAATTTTCTTAGTGATTTTTTAATGCTTTGACCGTTTTCCTACCATTTCTGTTTAGAAATTAAAAATGTACGCCATTCTGAAATTTTAAATTGGATTTTGTCTCTTAGAATAGATCTCTTCTACCTCAACGTACATACTGAGTTTCATAAAGATCGGTTAAAAAAATTGAAAATTTATTTGGAAAACTACAAAATCTGGTAAACAGAGTTTTTGGGAAACTTTTATTTTAGATTTTCTTGTTATTTTGACCCATAGAACCATTTCCCAGTTTGGAACTTTACATGAAACATCCTGTCTCTATTTAGTGGACTCATGACTATCGGGATCAATGTGACGGCGAACTGAGGATAACATTAGTCATTAATTCTGTATCCGCCATAGTTCAATGTTAGGTAGTTTGTGCGGAGTTGAGACCTATCAAACATCAACAAACCTAATACATGCATATTACTTGGTTTCAAGGTAAAAGTTACTGCTTACTGAATAAGTTAATTATTTCACTGAAGTGTCATTCGTATGATTCCAGCTTAAGTTAATCTAATAACATTGCATCTAGGAACTTACTTCTTTACGACTACAAACCTTTATAGTCGCAGAAAGAAAGTTATTTTATAACTGGATAATATTCATTCAAATCTCCCTTCATAAAAAACAAAAAGAGAACAAAAAATGAACAGAACAAGCTAAATTTGAGACAACGTGGCAATGAACTGGCATTAAGCTCAGCTGTATACGTTTAGAAGGTTAGATGCATACTACACAACCTTCTTGACCCACCCACACACGTACAGTGGTATTGACCCACCCACCCATACACGTACAGTGGTATTGACCCACCCACCCACCCATACATAACTTTAATAAATAATTAGTAAACTTTTATTATAATTTACTAATTATTTATTACAGTATATCAATTACTACAGTAAATTGATTCTTCAAATAAATTGATAACCTAATTCAAATTTTGTAATCACTTACAGTTCTCATTCCTACTCCTGATTCTGAAATGATCTTTTTTGTAGATTCACCAGAATCTAACCGTTCAATAACTTGCAGTTTCTCTTCTCAAGTCTTTTACGACTTTAATTCTTCCATTCCTTTATGTACATATTCTATGTTCATACGTGTTGTTTTATTGTTATAATAATGGCGGAAAAACTGAAGAAAGTTGTGTTACGCTTTACTATTCTACTGGGTCACTAACTTTGACTACTGGTGAAACGGTATCACGCAACATTCTATAAATATGGAAGGGATGGGAAACATTATTTTAAGCACAATAAAGGATCGAGAACTGAAAATTTCATACAACACACATGTACAGCAACAATCTTGTCAGGCATATATATAGTAGTGCAAAACTACTTGATTTTACCTCTGAAGAAATGAGTACCTTTATTATAATCTAATCAGGATAGGATAGATCCCGGATAGTCACATTCCAAGTAGCTATGGGGCCACTGTACATACAGGATGTTGCAAAACTCTTTACACAAACTTTAGGATTTATTTAGTTCTGTGGGTAAATTCATTGTTTTTTTATTTGATTTTCAAAAACAATGTATAGTTTTAATCCTTATTAAAAGAACTAACTATTACCTATCTTGTTATATCTTTGTAAAACCTTTTGTTGTAATTCGGGTTTAAACATTTTAAAGTATAAAAAACACATACAGACATGGAATGAGGTAGACCATTGGTTACATTAAGTTTGTTGCTTCATTTTACCCAATGAACAATATCCTAGTTTTCGTAGAGAGTTTTATTGCACTCTGTTACACATACACACGCATATGTGAGTGCACATTCACTTTTTTCATAATAAATATACAAAACTTATAATTTTAGAATTGTGACACAAACATAATGAAGCTCAAAAAAAGTTTATTACTAGAAAAATGTTTTGTGGTGCAACTTTATTAAGACCTCTTAAACAAGAAGAGGTTAGTTTTATTACCTTGGAATCTGGTGTATAATTTTGTTGTTCGCACTTTACGTATATTGTCATATTTCTGATGTTTTATATTTTTTAAATAATTATTTAAAGTGGTTTAAGTGGCATTTTAAAAGTACTTTGTACCTAACAAATAAGCATTTCCAGTGTTAATTATATCTTGGAAAGAATTAACTTTAAAATACTATTGAAGCATTTTATGCATTTTACTTCATATTGGTCTACAGCTGTCTGATGCATAGTTCAAGGCTACATTACTCTTTGAACAATTAATTTGTGTGTGGCAGTGTTACTACTTACCATATTAATAAAAAATATTATAATAATAAACATCAGCTGATAGTAATAGTAGATATTTAACTCTTATTCAAGACAACTGTTTGAGTAGGCTAATGTTTTCATAAAAGAGCCCTCTCTTACTCATCACCTATGTCCAGCTGTCACTGGCTGTGCTCAGACTAATTGTTCAGTCAGTATATTACAGCTGTAGCTTTGCTTTGCTTTTACAAGGATATAATATTTTAATAACATAACCATTCTAATATATCCATCCAAACCTAAAAAAACATATAACAATGCAAGAGATGAAAGAACTCATTGGCTAAATTAGTTTTCCACCAACTAGAGCAGCAGCACATTAACCCTCTCTTGTCAATCTGCCTCGAAGCGCCTCCTCGATGGGCGTGGTGCTACTGACGGACCGCCTCTTAACGCCTTCACTCGAATTACAGATGCTTGCGCGATCTGTTATCGCCTCAAAGAAACTTTTGCGGTACTGTCTATATGTAGAATTGATTTTCTATTCTACCTAAACAATAATGTGCTACTCTCTGAGAGACATTATTGTAAATCTGCAGCTAAATGCAGTAAAATATATTTTCCTCTGTTTAGTGCTGCTACCTTACGGGCACACTGGAATGGAACTATACATCAACGCCAGCTGACTAAATAAGAAACTAAATAATATTACTGTACGTATGTACAGTATTAGCGTGTTTGTTTACCGCCAAAATACAGTGATTATTTGTGATTGATTCTTAGTGATTTATAATGAATCAAGATCAGTTTTTGCGTAATAGTGAAATTGACCGCATATTTGAAAATGAGTCGGAAGTGGAGAGTGAGGTGTCTAGTGACGACGATATTTCTGAACTAAATGATATCCCCGATAACGAAGATACTGAACAGCCTAACCTTCAAAATACGGAAGTGATAATTCTCATTCGGCAGATGACCCTCACCTTGATGATGAGCAGATAACAAATGTGACATTCCTTTTTGCAAAACCAATTGTTTTTTAGAATACCATCAAGAAAGCGGTGTGGAAATATCACAATGACTGGTATGTTTCTTGTTTATAATTAATCATTTATTTTAAATATTTAGAATTATTTTACATTTGTATATATTTGCTGATATCATAAAAACAATATTGTCTAAAAAATATAATAAAACTAAAAATTAGGTCTATGTATAATAATTAAATTTAACTATGTTGTGTATTTAGATATTAATTTATAACGTTAAATAAGCTTTAAAATGATATATAATATGTACTATTTATGTTCAAAACTACGTTTTAAAAAACACGATTACGGAAACGTGATCCAAGCGGTGGGGCGGCCAGAAATAATACTGCCCAGCAGCGTCATGGTCGCGTGGCGGAAATTTAAACGGGAGAGGGTTAAAAACAAAATCAGAGTACCAGCATATATCAATGCTTGGAACTCACTTTTGCAAGTTTCTACAAATAAACAACTTTGAAAACAGCCGAACAACTTTTTACTCATAAAATTAAATAGTTCTATAATAGACAATGTTTTATTTACACAAATATATTGCATTACAAATTTTTATGCAATTTAAATGAGATTGCTCTGATTTGAAAACTTCCATGTAAAAGTATACATTTTTATGTTCTGCCAAAAGGATAAATGCTACTCTACAATAACACTTAAGATCAAAGTTGTTGCAATTTGGAACAGGCCCAAGAACTTGAGGAGACAAAAATATAAAATATTAGCATACTTGTAAACTGAAATAAAGTGGTATGATTTATAAAATTACTGTATAGCTTTTATTGTAAACTATATATAACAGAAATAACCAAATGTTCTATAGCATAACGATGATATTAATCTACTAATTTATTCTTCATTTTCTCGCATCAGCGAACCTCTTAGAAATATCATTCCAGTTAACAATATCAAATATAGCTTTCACGTAATCAGCTCGTACATTTTTGTATTGAAGGTAGTAAGCGTGCTCCCAGACATCAATACCTAGTAGTGGAATTAAACCTGAAAAAAAAGTTTACGCTATTAATAAAGTGACTAATAAGAGTAATATATATTCTTATTTTTTTAATACTACACATAACTTGTTTCTGTTTAAATTTAAAATAAATATATTCTATTAATATAAAAGATAAATATATAGAAACATTATTGTCTCTGCTTATACTTAATATAAATATTTTGTATGAAATGATATTGCAATTTATTAAACGTTTAAAAAAATAACCATTGATAAACTAATTTCATAACACTATTACACGAAGTTTGAAGGTTCATGGATATCGCCTCTTTGCACTGAGGTGTGTATTGAATGTCATGGGTATAAGTCACACACTTACGTCACAAAATATAGACAGATACAGAAGCCCCACGGTATAGGAAATAATGAAACGGGCAGTTCATGGTATTTCTCAGAAAGAAGGCGTTGAGACGGTTGCTAACTGGCGCGGCGTTGCCAGATCATAGGGCGGGATTCCCGTTCTCCCGCACTGGAGGGAGGAAAACAGAACTCCAACCGACAGTCGGGCAGGGCACCGAGGGCAGGACCCGGAAGACATCCGCTTACGTTCACTCAGTTGTATTTGCTTCGCATATTTTGACATCCTCTTCTTTGAATTTTAGACAAAATCTCAAAGTACAGTATTTGTACGTTATGTGAATGAAACCTATTTTATGCACTTGTAAATAAAGGGGATTATTTAATTTTATTCTTAATTAACAAGTTTATGAAACATTATTTATGATAATTTATAAAATTAAATTATGAAACAATTAATTGTTTAAGGATGATAAAATAACGATGGATAAAACGAAATCCAAGATTTTTATTCTGCAGTTGGCTTGGAGATTGTCAGTGATATTACACCAAGAGAAACTATAAGATATAACTGATACTTAGTTATTGGTAATACAGATCAACAAACAGTTTTGTATTAATTGAAGTCTTTAATAAATTATTAGTGTTGTATTATTGAATATCACAAATAAAATAAGAAACTATTTGCATAAGTGTAACTTGATAAAAAAACTAATTTAAAGAAATTAATGACGAAAATATAAGATTTAGGCTGTATTTATTAATAGATGTTAAATTAAAAAAAAAATAAAATAAAAACAGGACCTAAATTACAGTAAACATATAATTTAGACTTACATACCAAAAATAATTTATTCATCACAATTTCTCAATACATCCCTCCCATAAGCTCATTATTTCTATTCATTTTTATTATCTCTGTTTATCAAATCCTAGTAAAATTGTAAAAACTTTTCAATATGCCAAATTGATTGATATTTTACTTTGTACTGACTGGAGATCATCAGTGTTTATAGATACTATAAATACCTGAGCATATACAGAGACAAGCAAATTGTATTGACGACACAGGCTTATAACGATGCTTGAAACATATAATTAGAAGTTATACTATTAATTATCAATAAAACTATGAACTATTTTTATATTTTTTTTTAATTTACATCAATAAACTGTAAATTTTGAAATAAATACGGCCTAAAAGAGTTATACAATATAAAATAAATAAGTCACTGTAAATACATAGTAAACAAATTGACTATTTTAAAAACTACATCTTATCGCTACAACTTCTCGTATCTCGGTCTTTCATAACCGCATTATTTTTATTCAACTTTCTGAACTCTCTGTTTTCCACAACCTTTTTAACATTTTTAAACAATTCAATTTGACCAATTCAGTGGGGCACTTATTACTGCTTGTATGTGATAAGGCCAAGCAGGCATACAACGACACCAAGCACCAAAACTAACGGTGACACATTCACACAATTAAACAAAAAGTAAAAGTTCAAAATTGAAAACAAACCAAAATTACATTTACAGATACATTTCACCTAGCAATCCTCTTCTGAACGCATAGTCTTCCTTGATATTGAAATCTGATTGGAGGACCGTGGCCTTCAAACTGATATTTACATCAAACCTACCAATAAACAACAATACCTTCACTATACCAGCTGTCACCCCAACAACACTAAACGCTCCCTACCCTATAGCCTAGCCACTCGTGCCAAACGTATCATTTCCTCTCCCAGAAACCTAAATAAATACAATAACCAACTTGTCAGTGCATTCCAAAAGAGAGGTTACCCTACCAACCTTATTAAAAACCAAATCCGTTTAGCCCAGTCCCAAAACCAACCCCAAACCAAAAGTAGTTCCCAGTGCTTACCCCTTCTTGCTAATTACCACTATGGCCTACAGAAACTCAACCAAATCCTGAAAGATGGCTTCAACATCTTAAAAGCTTCCCTCCACACCAAAGATCTCCTTGAAAAACCTCCTACTGTGACTTTCAGACAAAACAAAAACCTCCACCAAATCCTGGTCCATTCTAGGTTACCTGATCTCAACATCCTGACCTGTCCTAAAGACCAACAACCACCCGGTTCTAATCCTTGTAACAAGAAATCTTGCAAATCCTGCCCTATTCATCTCCCAGCCACATCTTTTACCAGCTCCACTACCTCCTTAACTTACAAGATACCTGGAAACTACTCCTGTGATTCCACCAATTTAATTTATCAACTCCAGTGCCAGCACTGTCCTGCCCAATATATCAGCCTTACCAGTGAAACCCTTCGAAAACGCATGAATGGCCATAGACATGATTGCAAAGTCCAAAATCCTGAAAAACCTGTATCTGTCCATACTCTTCTCCATAAACAAAATTTTGATCAGTGTTACACCACTAAAGTAATCAGATCCCTTCCTTCCCATGCCAATAGTTCACAACTCAGAAGGATGGAATTAGCACACCAATGGATAACAAAATCCCGTGACCCACCTAATCTGAACATGAGATAGACCTCTTCCCCTCAACCCCTTCCCCATCAGCAAACTTCATATACATACCTACTGAAAAAACTGCATCAATACCTGAGTGTTGCTCTATGGATGTACAACCCCCACCACTGCCACCTACCTATCAATAGTGGAAGCCATGCCAGTCCCTCTCTCTTTACTCAACTGAAGACAGTGCCAGTGGCACAGAAAATTTGTGTGATTTTGTGTTTCTTTTGTGTATGTTACTACTACTCTGGTGTTAGTGAACTTGTCTTCTAAGGTAAGTTTGCTGATTTCATATCTCTCCAATATACTAATTCCTGGTCTAGTGTCCTTAAACCTAACCTAAAATTTACAGATACAAGCAGCTACCATTACATTGATAATACATTGACATGCTTAAGACTTGTGCCGGCTCATAACAACTAACAATAAATCAATACAGGGCCATAATTTTTTGTTATTTGCCTCAATTATAGTCTAAGCTTAGATAATGCCTGGACCACAATTATTGGAACTAGAAAACTACATTAGGGAATAAAAAGTTATTATTAACAGGATTTCTCAGCAAACTTGTAAACCAAAAACTGACATAGTTGGAAGTGGACTGGTATGGTCAAGTGTGATAGCTAAGATTCTGATTGATAAAGATTTTATTAGTGAAAAAAAATCCAGCGATTTCATTGATTGTGTAAGAGTAGTGATTAATAATGAAACAACATACATTATATTACAGGGTCCTCTTGTTGATGGTCCTCATGTAAATTTATACACTGAATCATGTTGTAAATATTAATATTATAAATAATCATATACATTTATTAGAAGTTATTAAAAGCCGTATATATATAAACCTTAGAAGTTGTACTGTGGTGAAATAGATCTGTGATTAAACAAAGTGGGATAGTGAAAACAATAGAAGGCATTTATGAATCATATAAGACAGTAAACTAAGCTTGATAATATATTAGTTTGAAGTAAAAAAGAAGCCATCTTGTATTTGTTGTTTTAATTGCTTTAAAATGAATTGCAATGTTGAAATCTTTTTAGAAATTGTATAAAGTAAGATAGAAAATGGAGAAATTGTTGAAATAAGGTTTACTATAATATGAAAAATGTTAAGCTAAAATAATCTATATTACATAATCCTGCTTTATTACCCAAAACATTTTATTTTTACATTAAGTTGACTCACAACTATCTAGTGATAATTTACACTGTGAACCCTAGATACGTGCCAATGAAAACACATCATCAGTGCAGCTAGTTTTAGCACGCTCTGTAAGCCTTTATTGTAAATTTGATAAAAAATAGTAAAAAGTATTATACGTTACAAAAATGCATATAGTTTTTCTTCTCATGAATCATACTTTTACATAAAATTATTATAATTGGGGTAACCAAATTGGAAAGAAAATTGATATCTTGAGTAGAGTGATACATTTCAATTGATTTGCAGCCCATTTTTGTAACTTGCAACCCTCGATGGATTTTTTATATAAATAATTTTTATGAAAAATTGCAAGATGCTAAAATGTACATATTTAGTTACAAAGTACTAATAACTAATCAGATTACAGTTACAATATAAATAACAATTTGGGAATAGTTTTGTTAAAAAATATATAAAAGTTGAGCAATTTGTAGCACCAAAGTTTTACGTATGTTATACTGTACACACAAGTGAAAGTAATAAAATTATTTTTTAAATATTCATTTCAGGGAAATAGGGAATCATATTTAGTATAGAATATACATAAGTGTTTTTAATTTGAAATGAGTGTAAATATACGAGAAAAAATTCTTAGAATTTGGGAAAATGTGTAGAATTTATATCTAAATATTGTATTTGATTACTTTGTACTGTATATATCATGGAAGCACATTTTATTGTGAATACAAATCATTTTTCAAACAGCAATAATGAATATTATATTTTTTAGAAATTTATAAGCAGAACATGTATTTTGACAAAATTTATAGAAAAAAAGTACTTAGTTCAAAGGTATAAATAAAATATAAAAACATTTTTAGTATTTTTTTCTATATTCATGGATATTTATTTCATTCCACAATATCGATCAATAAGTTCTACAGATTAAATTTTTCTAATACACTTTCAGTGTATTGATCTCCATGAAAAAAATCCTTATGTAAAGGGTACTCGGGAAGTTTGTTTATAAAGTACTCCTTCGGTTTACAGGGTCGCCAGTTATTCCGTTAAAAAGATAATGAAAATTCCTATATATCTGAAGTAGAACAACATGCTTCTGACAAGAAGTCTCAGGTGCAGTCTTTGTCAATGATGACGCTAGATGACAAATTTAGTGCTTGAACACTGCCAGCAGCGGGACATTTAAAATGTATACTTGTGTACTGCGTTTGTATTTCACTTGTAATTTTTTAACTATTGCAGATAACAATATAAAACCTTCTGATATGTAAAGATAATTAAATTCTGCATCGACTAGTACTAATTTTATTGCACTTCATTGCTAAACAAAACATGTATATCACCTAAAATTCCTAATACACTAAAAGTGTATTGATCCCATATAGAGGTAAGATTCCTAAACAAGAAAAGTGTATTTATCCCGGATCTAGGGTTAAACCCTTTTATTCTTGTAAACATTATTTTAAGAAAGTATTGACAGTCTAAAAAATTTTGGATGTTAGATATCTTGAATTTTATTTAACCTTTTGAGGATTAATTATTGATAAATCAACATTGACATGAGACTGGCCAGTGATATAAATAATAGTAAAATGATACAGTTGCCATAGTTATCTTTCCTGACAACTGTATTCTTTAGTGACAACTCCTTATATGTCCTGACAGCCTCAGTTGCAGCTTTATACAAGTCATTACACTTAAATTTAACTAAATTATTATTTTTAAATCAACAACCTTCAAAACATAACTATTAACTAGTAATAATTTTAAAGTCAAAATCGTTTTCATTTTTAAATCGAAAAATAACACATTAACTGCCAACCTGACATTTTGTATTTTACCTCATAGTTACTAAGTTTTTAAAAACAATTTTTTAACCAATTTTTTTTTTCCTTTAATATTCCTGATTGTAAAACAAACATGTCTAATAATGGGAAAAAAACAGCGCTGGGCCTATTGGCCTGAAGGACATGTACTAGATGCAATTCTTAATAAATAACAGCACTGTCGTACCAATTGACCCGATGCTAGATTTTAGTAGAACATTATGATCGACGCTATACTTTCCACCGTTTTATCGATCCACGGTTCCACAACATCATGTCTTGTGGGAAATCAGAGTTCCCGCCAAATTGCAAGACACATTGTAGGCAAGGCTTACATTGCACTATTGTTCTAAACTCGCAGAGTCTAGCATTTTTCAGTATTGTGATCAGTTGTTTTATATGATAAAGTGGTTAGATAATAATTAGTAGCGAGTTGTATCTATAGTGAAATAGTTAGATATAGTAGTAGGTAATTTAGTGACTGTAAATAAAGAATTGGCTTTAACTTTTTTTTCATTAAGAAGATCAGTATTTATTGCAATCAATTTTGCACCAAGTTCCTGATTTATTCATTTCTATTTGTCACTAAACCTTAAACTTTCACCTGTTCTACATGTTGGATTAATTCATACAAAGAGAAAATCCAAATGGACTTAACCTTACTTATGTTTTGATTACAATTTTAATATTTTACTCATAATTAAATGTTTGATATTAACCACTATACACTTCAACGCAACTTTTAACAATTAAGTAATTAAGGATTAACAAATAAGTAAAATCATAATAAATATTCAATCATTACAGATTCGTATAACAGCCAATAAACAACAGTTACCTGTAGTTGCTTGGAGAGGATCTTGATTGGAACAAGTGGCAATTTCCAGTCGGCAAGTATTTGTGTTGAATCCTAACCAACCCCATCCAGAACCTTGGATTGCTGTGGTCTGGGCAGCCAGTTTTGTCTTAAATGCATCAAAAGAGCCAAATGTTGTTTCAATAGCTTTGCACAACTCGTCTATTAACACACATTAATTCATAAGTGATAAGATAAAATGTTTTTATATATTTCTTGAAAAAATTTTAACTAACGTCAAATTTACAGCTAGAGTTAAATAGAATGAGAATGACTATTTGTAAGAATCACTTTTTAAAATGTTTTAAATATTATTTATTACTTATACTCTACGGATACGATTATCCAAAAATGATGGGACCAATCCTATTCTGGACGACTGAATTTTCTGATAGTAAGATTCGCTATTGAAAACTAAGTGGACTAAATAACAAAGGGTTAGTGTTACGCAAACCTTCACATACCTGGAGAGAGTCAGCATACGCTATTAAAAGACTGAAACTGTGATCAATTCCAGCTGTGTAGTGGAGTAAGAACACCTGGGAACAGCGTTCCCACACTGGTTTCCCGCAGATTAACATAGCCAGTTTTGCTTAATATTCATGTGGTTTAAAAAAAATTTATGTCAATAATAAAACAATACTTAACAAATATTTTGTAAACTAGATTGATTATGATCTTAAATAATAACATCAATGAAGTAGGAGTTGTTAACCTATCTCAAATTTTTTTGAATAAGCTATACACTCTTTATACCAAATCACCTAAAAACCGAAGAGAACTAGCAGAGTTGCTAGTGAACTTGATTTGCAGATACACAAAATTGGTCGTATTTTGGGCACAAGATGGATATACAGTTCCTCCAAAAAGCAATGGCCGTTTGGTATGGCCATTAAACATTGTAATCCCATTTTAATAATGCCCAAGAAGACAAGAGCAGAACTACAAATGAACGAACGATATATGCTGTAGTGTAAGTAGATGATTGATCAAACGCCTGACATCAATTCAATTTCTATAAAATTTTAGAATTATGTACAACATATTTGCAGAGTTGTCGATGGTTTCAGAATGTCGTCAAAACAGGGAAATCCCTGTTTTGCAGGGAATTGTTTCCTGTAGTCCATGCAGACAAAATTGTTAGAAGGGCAATTCCTTTTTCGAGTGCCTTAAAGAGAAACCTGGAATTAAAATCCTTGAGACCAAAAGAGCTGCAATCGAGATTAACTTTTTGGTGTCCCCCTAACAAATTTATTTAGTAATCTTAAGTAGAAATCATAAGTGGTATCATCAACCCGCCGCCACTATCAAACAATGTTTTGCATTCTTTTGGTCATGTTCATGGCTTTCTCGTTTCAAGATTTTGTAATTAATCAATGGTTTAATATATTATGCGGGTAATCAGATATATGTTTTAGGCACGTGTACCTGTACATTATCATATTATTTTCACTCACCCAAACTATTTTACCCATTTTCTATATTAGCACGAGTAAGGTCTCGCAGCGCGAGATCTTCCACTTGTTCCTTGCAGTTCATCAGAGTTTGAGCGGGGATTTAGCCATGAACATAGTAATATTGCCTAAAACGAGAACTAGAATAAGACTAACCATCAAGCACATAACAGCGCTAATAGTGGTAAACAAGTTGAATAGCCCAAATATCTGGTCATGGAAACCAGAAAGCTATGTCAGGATATGGATACGATGACACTACTCAGCTAATGATACTGAACTCGACGAGCTTAACATCAACATTTCAAAGAAGAAGAAGCATTTGCTGATTATTTATAAACAGTTCATAATATTTTTATTTTATTTCTCCCTTTATGATTTTTGGAATATATGTTTAATATAAAGAATGAGGTTATGATAGTTAAGTGATTAACTAACCCACAGGCTTAGAATCTCGTGGAATTTTTAACATGGCTTAGATCATATCTAAACCAGAGAACGCAAGTAGTTCAAATTTCAAATGATTTTTCTAGTCTAGATGATCAGTGTTATGGTGTCCCCCAGTGATCAATTTTCAGTCCGGTTCTTTTCCTAATTTATATCAATGACATTAAGTCATAATTTCAGTATGGAAAAATCATGCAATACACCAATGATACTACTCTGTGTTTTAGTGAAAAATCAATACCAAGCTTGGAACAACAAACTTTTTCTGATCTGAATAGCTGCATTCAAAATTGTAACAACTTAAACCTAAAAATAAATTCCTCAAAATCCAATTTCTTAAATTTGCACTGCGCTCAAATGATTTTGAGTGTAGTCCTACAGTAATGCTTGGTGACAATTTGTTGAATGAAGTTTGCAATATAAAATTCCTTGGAATACACCTGGATAAGGGGTTGACATGAAACACTTTTATCAATGCCGTTTGTGCTAAATTAATATCCGGAATTTTGCTCTGAGATCTTTAGCGAAATACTGCCCAACTCTGATGACAACAACTGATAACGGTGTATTATGGCTTAATCTACCCACACCTTTCCTATGGATTAATGTTGTGGGGGTCTCGTTCAAACAATCAACTATTAAGAGTATTTTAGTTTAAAAAACAAGCGATTCATATAATAGCTCAAATTAATTAAAGAGATTCGTGCAAACCAACTTTCATAGCATTGCAAATTTTAACTTTACCAACCCTCTATGTCCTAAAAACTACTATGTATTGTATGTCAAAATGTGCCCTAACTTGGGATAGAGACGTACTTAATCATTAAACTAAATGCAGGGAGAGCTACCGAACTGGGAAGCACAGAAAAGCAACTTACGAGCACTTGCATTCGCAAGCAGGTGCCCATTTTATTAACAAAATCCCCCATACAATTAAAAACGCTATGGTGCTTCAGTCGTTAAAAACTCGCCTTAAACGCTTCTTAGCCTCACAGGCATTGTATAGGGTGGATGAGTTTTTGGCGTTTAACTGGGAGACCCCACAATTAGAAAACTGGCACCGTTAATGGAAGTGGGAACAGTTGGCGAATGAATGAGAACACATTGAATGTATGTCTGAATGAGAATGTCTTTGTATATATGAATAAGAAAATTTTAGTATAATATAATGAAAATGTTTTAAACATATATTGACTTTTGCAATACAATTTATATTGTTAACACAATAAAGATTTTATTTGAAGTTAGTTAAAACTTCGTAAGGATTCTTAATACATTATTACTAGGGAACGCCCCTGCACACTTCGTGTGCCAACCTCGAAACTCACTGCACTCGATTAGACCTTGGCCTCCTGCCTTGGGCAGTGAATTTTCACTACAAATAATAGTAAGTTAATTGAATAACGTAAAATCACAATATTACATTTATTTACAGTATCTCACTTACATTACTTACGTTGCTAGCTAATAATTAGTATAAACACACAATGATATTACTTAGCCTATTTTAACTCTTACCATGCCGTAAGCAGATATACACGCATATGTTGACTTTGCTCTAAACGCTGTAAGCGTATATACATGTAATAATTACAAAAATATTATTTTCGCAGTAATGTTTCTAATTTAATCTAGTAGTGCATTTGGATTATGGGCGGTGACTCATGAGAGACACATCGTGCGACTCGCTACCTTTTGTTGACCTGTCAATCACTACGAGACTGGTTTTTGTCTGGCAGAGTACATTTCCGCTGCGCCGCCCAACGCCACAAGTGCATATACGCGCAGCTACTGTTGAGCCGAGCAGTTGTTATTGTCCGCCGCCTTACAGCTTTGAAACTGTGTATTTTGTTGTTTTATCATTACTTTAGTTTAATATATGTTAGTAATTTATTAGATTTAAATGTCAATATAAATAATCCGGCCGATTTTGATTTTGTGGAAGGTATTAAATAAATCGTAATCAAGTGTTATATGTATTTATTTTTTATTATCTGTGTTATTTGCAGGCCCTGTCTATCAGTTTATGTACAAGTAAATATAATCAATTATACATATTTTATTGATAGTAATAATATTTTGTATTCGTTCATACTGTATAAATGATCTATGTCTGAGGTATAGATTTGCTTTCAAGTAAAAAGTTGCTTAATTACATATTCATATATAAGAAAAAAAGTTAAAGTAAGCTAATATAAGTTTCAAAATTTTCCTGTAGAGAACAATAAAAAAAGTGCAACTTAAAATTGTAATTTAGATTTTATTACAGTTAACTAGAGCTTAATGGAAAATAGGCATTGTATAAATGGCGCTCTAAGGGTTAAACCTTTTATATAACTGCGTTAGATTACAATTTAAACCTTCAAGTTCAGTATAGCGAGGTTGTACAATCAAATGTAAATAAAACCATTCTTACATTCTCCCTTGGTTTATAATCATGACATATCTAACCTCCTACCTATTACAAACACCATTGTTTACATTACATCAGCTAATAAACCTTTTTTAAAATCATTACTTATATTTGAACAGCTTGTTAATTTAAATCTCTCCCCATGTTATTCTTATGGTAAAAAAACTAACTTTTAGGGCCTCTCACACCCTTCAGTGTGAAAATATTGAAGAATTAAGACCTTATTGCACAACTACAGAGGTAATTTTTTTGAAAACTCAACCGTTTAAATTTGTCAAGAAATAAGTGAGGAGTTCACAAAAAAAAGACTAAAACAGTTTCACGTATTATATATAAAGATGATGTATAGTAAAATAATAAATTAAATTTATGAAAATGATGTTACTATTTCTTTACACAATTTTTTTCTTTAATTTTCTATAATATTTATAATTCCTGAAGGATAAGCGTTATTCCGAGAGCTCTGATACATTCAATTTTATGTACTTAGCTACTGTATGCATTCTAGGAAATCATATAAATATGCCTTTCCTTATAATTTTTCAAATATATTTCGCGTTCCCGCACTGGAAAATTTACCACTGATCAATTCCTTATAAAAGCAAACCTTGCTAAAATAATACTGTAGTATGTTCATAACTAAATCGTGTTAAAAATGAAAGTAACAGATTGCACTGAATTACTTGTTAAATATATGAATATTTAATTAACATATTTAAGCTGAAACAAAACAAATTTACAGAACTTTCTATATTATACAACTTAATTTTCAACAAATTGCCATCCAGTAAACTATCTCTCTTTGGTTATATAATCTTTGCTGAAACTATGCTGTAACTATCTATGTACTGAGAATGAGGACTATTTTTGAGAGCCGTGCTTTGGGTCAAACATTTGAGCTTCTCTTATTTATCACTCGAACTTTAACAATGATATATCATTTTTTGTCAAATATTCTACAAATTGTGTATCTTGTGACTTTTTGTTTAATTAATGGTTTTATAGATTTTTCTTATACTCACAACATGCAGCCGGATAAGTGAGGTTGTACTGTATTTGTTTTAAGTTTTGCATTAAGAAAAAAAATTAATTACCACTTGGCTTTCCACCATTTGGTGAGAGGTTCTGCCAGAAAATAGAATGATTGATATGACCTCCCCCATTGAACTTTAATGCAGACTGCAACTGGATGATTTTAGAAGTATCATCTGGAATAAATAGAAACACAAAAATTATACATACTAGACTTAAAACACTATTTTATGAACTTAACAACAGTGATTCTTTTACTGTTACACTGATTGACAGTGCAAGATTGACAAATTATACTGAACTGTAAAATGTTGATGAATGTTCAGACAAGCAACACTAAAAACTTTACTGCTACTGTAAAGTTTTGTCTATACTAAAGCAATTTTAAACTTTCAGTGGCAGGCCATATTTTATATGCAGTACAATAAAAAGTGCCTAATTTTTATTGCTTATAACCAAGTGTTATGCTGTTTTTTGTGATTTTGCAAGCTCTGTTAAAAAAGCTGAAGACAAATTATATTATCTTAAATTTGTTCATCACTTTAATTCAATTAAAAATTAAAACAAAGTACTTATTAATATTCTTATATTATAAGCCAATAACATGGATAAAACTATTACTTACTGAAATAATTTAGGTTTACAATCTGTTACTAATAAAAAATAATACTTTATTTTAAAGATAGTAAAGTATTGTATACAGTGTTAAAGTTTCATACTGATATACTAATAAATATAAAAGGTAACACTAACAACAGATGTAATCTGAATGTAGTGTAAAGTATATTGTTTAGTAAGGTGGATAGCAGAGGTATAACTCGCGAGGTTTATCAAGTTACTTGGCCTGCGCGTGAGGGGAATAATAATAGGAGTGGAGGGGAGCAGGGGAGGGCAATCCCACCACTGTTAAGTTACTGTGATGCCGGTCGAGCTGCGCTTGTAGCATCTCTCTGTGTAGAAAAGAATTTATTTTTTGCCTCCTTTGTTGTTTGTTTAGATTTATTATAAAGGCCAATCAGAAAGGTTGTTTACATGTTTAATTTGAATTAAAGCCTCTTACTGCTAAGTCTACTCTGAAAATAGGCACATTAAACTGCTAATAAATCAAATTATAATATAATGAATATATGTATAAACAAATAAATAAAAAACATCAAACGCGTAATTTATTAATTAATTAGTAATGATTGTCACAATTATTTATTATTTATCTATAAACAATAACAAGGTTAAGTCTGGTTACAAACAAAAATTAAAATTTATATTTTTCTATATTATTAGTGATTTATAATACTTTTCTTAATTTGCTGAAATTTATTAATAGCATTATGGGGATCAAATTGACATCATATTTATTAGAAAGAAAAGCATTAAAAATATTAATAGTGAGGAAAAAATAATAAAACTAAGAAATTTTATAAAAATAAAGTAATTTATAAACTATTTATAAAAAATGTTTGTAAAAGGTTTATCGGTCATTTATGTATGTAAAATTATAATATTAGAAGAAAATTGGGTAATTATACACTTTCTTCTTGCCACCTCTGAAAATACAATTACTTGTTGAAAAAGTGGTGAAATATGAGTTTATATGTCTTGAGGAGGTTGATTTCATTAACGGAAAACTTGTTTTTTACCGAAAAACTAAGTTTTTTATCTGATAGTGAAAAAAACCAACATTTTTTTAAATCATTATTTTTCGTCAAATTTTTTTTCATTTAACATGTTTTTATGCTGAATGTGAATATATAATTGGTTTGGCAGTAAAAATGCATTTTTTACTAACCTAAACAAGCATAACCTAACTTATCCTAATTGTCTATTTACTAAACAAAAATTCTTAATTTGCGTTAAATTTGGGCGTTTCGCCTTTTTTCGGGTCACTCTGGTGTCAGTATAGGTGAATTCAGTTTTTGTGATGAATATTTGTTGTATTTATTGATCTTGTAATGGCCGCTAATCACAATTCGCTGTGAAAGTAGTTTTTCCATTATATCTCGAGAAATAATTGTAATAGACCGAAATAGTTTTCAAATTTTTATTCAGCACAAAAAAACACATAAAAAAGATGATTAAAATACCATTTAAATTAACGGAAATATATCAAAAATGCTAAAAGTTGTGGTATTGGTTTTTTGTATTTTTCAGTAAAAATATGTGAGTTCCACAGAATAAAAAACATATCTCGTGAAGACTCATTTCAAGCAAAATTTTCTAATTTTGTTTGGTGGCAAGAAACTGCATAAGTACTGAAAACTGAGATATACAAGTTGTGCATAGTTTTATGCAGAAAAAAAATATATCATTATATTTTCCAATAGTACAAAAAAATTAGATTAGAAGTAATAACTAGTCTAAATATGTAAATAGCAACGAATATGACAATCAGATCGATCAAATACATTTCGAATGTCACTCGAACGACACAGATCATCTCTAATCACATATAACAATAAAACTAGTTAAATAATAATAATGTTGTGCTGAACAAAAAATATATCATTATATTGTCAGTACCACTGTACGTGTGTGGGTGAGCGGGTGGGTTATTTCATTTGTTAAGTCATTACCACTGTACGTGTATGGGTGGGTGGGCGGGTCATTACCACTGTACGTATATGGGTGGGTGGATGGGTCATTACCACTGGAAGTGTATGGGTGGGCGGGTGGGTCATTTCCACTGTACGTGTATGGGTGGGCGGGTGTTAACCACTAAGCTAGCAGGATGACTTTAAATGCAATTGATACCAATGATTACAACTGAAGGCACACTTAACACACAATTTATAAATTGTAAAATGTTAAATAAATTTATCGAGTACTAGTATACCTGTATATTTAGCATAATTTATCTCCTAATCTTTACGTAAGATACACCTATATCGTGTATACCACTGTGCGTGTATGGGTGGGTGGGTGGGTCAATACCACTGTACGTGTATGGGTGGGTGGGTGGGTCAATACCACTGTACGTGTATGGGTGTGCGGGTGGATTAATACCACTGTACGTGTATGGTTGGGTTTGTGGGTCACTACCATTGCACGTGTATGGGTGGGTGAGTGGGTTACTACCACTGCATGTGCATGGATTGGCGAGTGGGTCATTACCACTGCACGTGTATGGGTGGGTGGGTGGGTCTACCACTGCACGTGTATGGGTGGGCGGGTCGGTCACTACCACTGCATGTATATGGGTGGGCAGGTGTGTCACTACCACTGCACGTGTATAGGTGGGCGGGTACACTGACTGCACAGAAACGCACAAAAACCAAAAATTCGATCAATCAAATTGGACACAAGGCCTGGGGAAGGCCAGGGCGGAGAGAGAGACGAAAAAGACACCTTTATACAACTAAATATGTTACCTAGCAACGAATATGTCAATCAGATTATTCAAGTATATCTCGAATGTCATAGATCACCCATAATCATAAATAACGATGTATTTAAATAATACACAAACACCAAAAGTCGCATAAAATCACAACAACAAACATAAAAAACTACTGGCTTGTCAATGGCGAATCGGACTGGCAGATAGACAGACAGATGGCGTGTGAGACAAAGAAAACAAACAAAATCAACAAGCCACTGTGCCATTTAGGAAATTTGTAGAACAAATTCATAGACACATAAACAAATACTGGTTCACAGTTTTTCAAATGATATGTATTTAAATGGCTACGACGTTTTATTTTAATTGTGAGCGGCTGTAACCGAGCGTGTGCACATCGCCTCAATTTGAAGTAATCAACATTCCTTGGGTTAATTGATCTGTTTACTTAAGTGTTCTTTAATATACTTTTGGCTTAACAGCCTTACGTGTTTGTAAATGTACACTTACCTACCTACCTGTTATTTATACTAAACTGTAAAATAAGGATTAATTTACATCGTCTTGTTTTGTGTGAATTGTGAGGCAGATAAACGGAAATGCAAGACTCCAAGTGTTGAAGAAAAATGGATGATTTGAAGAGAAGTCGATAGAGGAGAAAAGAAGAAAATGGACATTGCAAAGGATTAGGCACACCATCTAATATAACGTGTGTGTGTGTGTGTGTGTGTGTGTGCGTGTGTGTGTGTGCGCGCATGCGTGCGTGTGTGTGTGTGTGTGAATTTTTTTCAACTATTCTGAAAAAATGGAGAAGGAAATACCCTATCTAAATCATGTAGAGGGCCAAAGAGCCTGATTTTTAAGATATCGATCTAAAACAGTGTAAGGATAAGAATACTTCCATTTCTGGCCCAATTCTTCATTTATATGTTACAGGCAATTAAAATACATTTATTAAAGTACTTTTTATTTAATTTGAACTGTGTTTAACACATTCGCTGCATTAAAAAAAAGCATTATACCCTCTTAAATTCTGAAAAATATTTTTTCGATTACTTATCAGAAAATGATGTCAAGGTATCCCAAATGTTGATTGCAGATGTTTATGCATCCATGGACAAGGAATTGATGACGTCATTTCTGGTACTACAATTGGTACCATTTTGCAATTCTGGCAAGCCGCAATTGGTGTCGGTACGTGTACTGTTGCCATTGGCTTTATTTTTTAATCGCAAGACCCAACTTACACGTGTACAATTGTTCTTTTTTACGTACAATGTCATTAAAAAATACCTAAGTATAGAAAAAATATATTTACACCCCCAACTGTTCTTGTAGTGTAAAAAATTTTTTTTAATTAAAAAATGCCTAATAACAAATTATATATATATATATATATATATATATATATATATATATATATATATATATATATATGAAAGCAGAAAAAAATTTAAAGTGCATGAAATAATACTAAAAAACTTGAAATAACAAAAAAAACATGGAAGGGGTTCCGCCGCCATTTTCCTTCATAAATTAATTCCTGACTTCCTCATGGTACATTTCAAAGCACTGGAGTTCGCTAAGTCTAGGTTCGTCCTGGCATACACCACAAATGTTTACTGTTAGTTTCCGTTTACCTTCTTTGAAACAAACACGGCAAAGTTTGGTGACTCTGGTACCATATGCCCTTCTTTTCTCATTTTTCGATAGTCTTATTTTGATACGGATATCACAGAAGCCTACCATTGTTCCAGGCGTCAGCAAACACGTGGTGGAGGCTATGCTCTCTGTGTTGTCATCTGAGTTTTCTGAACTGGACTCCTAGTCATCTTCATCTTCCAAAAGGCTTTTTACAATTTCATTATCGTTATCCTCTTTCGTTCCACTAAATCTAAGTTGAAAATCCCAAAGTACGGTGCTCAAAAAGCACTGACGGAGTAAGAAACAAACATGGCCAATCTGAAAACCAATCGCATCAAAATGAAGGCAGAAACCAAAACGTTCCCTTTTGAATGTTGAGCTCACACTGACGCAATGTTGGAGGTAGGAGCGTTCTACTATAGTAGACGCATCAGTGACAATGTACTACAATTAAAGTAGCCCGCAGTGAGCATCTTAACAACACAGTTTAGACAAATGCAATCATCCTTGTTTACTTGAAATATTTGATTATTCAAATTTTTTTCCCATCTCTTCAGATTCAAGTTATTAAGGTTCCACTGTATATATGATGTGTTTCATGAAATAAAGTTTCTGTGTGAGTAAATAAATGCATAATAAATCCAAATAATCAAAGCCATTTTTTTAATTTTATTACTACAAACATCCTGGAAGACAAGATATTGCTGTTTTATGTACACTTTGGAATGTCCAGTATAAAAACAGACAGTGGCACTTTCCGCCAGGATGTTGTCACTGTAAGGGTTAACATTAGTACTAAGGATCTTGATTGAATCTTGATTAGTGATACAAGGTCCTGCATTAAATCCTCCTGTATTTGGAGAGTGCGGAATTTATAATACCTTTGAACACAATTGCTTCTTTTGACAATATAGTTGCATACAAATCCAACCATCCTGTACGTCTCAGATACAATAGGTATATATTGAAAAATTATTAATCTTTCATTGCTCGCATCACAGAAGTTTCCTCCGGGCTAAGTGATTTTTGGGCTGCTGTGGTTTGCAGTGATGTGCCAGTCATCACCTCATTCTTATAATCAAAGTTATAAAAACAGAAACAGTTACAGAATAGCTCTTGACAATAAATTAATTGCCTTTTGCGATGTGACAACACACACTATTAGTTACTTTTATTTTGCTTGATTAGCTGTGATGTGTCATATTTGTTTGGAGTTTCAATATTGTAACGTGAATTTTTACTGTTGAAATATTTTTGCTAAGTTTTAATAATCAAAACAAGTCTGCACTTGTTTTTCCTGTGTAGACTTGACTGTTGAATTGCCTGTGTTTGAAGACTGAGGTGTTTTATTGGTCTAAGGATTCTTTTTGACACTTATTTAATAAGACATATAATACGAGTCAAAAGTGAAAACATGAAATACTCGAGAAAGGAAACTAAACTAGCTAAATGAGTTTATTTAGTCACATAGTAAAGAATTATATGCTACTTTCAGCATTCTTAGCAACCTGCCATGATTGTTATAAAAAATCTAGATTATGAAGATTATTTGCAATGCTAGCACATGTGATTGCTTGATTATATACTCCAAAATATAGCCAACTTGAGTGATTTTCACGAGTGGATTTCTTTAGTCTCCAGTGACTAAGGGCAGTTCTGGAACTCTTAGACCAATAGTCTCCACCAAAACAGAGACACCATGAAGCACTGTATAAAAAAAAAACAAATTCACAATTTGTGACTGTGAAGGAAGGACCCGAATCCTTCCTAGCTTTTGATACAAATTTGCACGTTCCGGGAAGATCAACTTAAGAGTTTATGAAAATGCTAAGATTTAGGACAGCATGCTCTCTTTTCATTCTACAACCACTAAAAAGAATGACAGATTTTATGCATGAAAGAAGCTTCCATTCAGAATGTTTTACAGGAATTCAGTGGCATATGGTTGTCGATAGCCAACCTCACAGCCGAATCAATACATGATTGTATAGCCAAATGGTTTCTTGTACAAGCAATCTGTAGTGATATTTTAATATTGTCTACATAGAGTTTGACTTCACAGTTCAAAATAGATAAAATTTCATTGATGAATAACAGGAAAAAACAAAGGTTCCAAATTAAAGCCCTGTAGTACTCCTAAACTGACGACAACACTTTCTGAATACAAGCACCAAACTCTACTTTAAAAGGCCTACCCAAAAGGTAAAATTTTATACAATGAAAAATGTAGGGAGAGTCCAAATGAATGTAGGGGAAAGCTATGGCACAATCATACACAATTAATTCTTAGTGGTTGTTTAACAAGATGTGTCCTGTGCACAATGTAAGATTGGATAATCAAAAACTTATATATACAAACACGTACGGTGGTACTAACCCACCCGCCCACCTATACACGTACTAACCTACCCGCCCACCCATACACGTACAGTAGTACTAACCCACTCGCCCACCCATACATGTACAGTGGTACTAACCCACCCGCCCACCCATACACGTACGGTGGTACTAACCCACCCGTCCACCCATACACGTTCGTTCTGTATCTGTTTAACCCTCCCAGCATCCAGTAATCCACTCCTTAATGTCCAGCCTTTTTTAGCTACTTTGCAGCATTTTGTAGAAAAATGTTGAGCACACACAAAAATAAGTAAAATCCTAAAGTATTATATATCAATGTAAAGTAAACAAAATAAGCTGTATTAGAAAAATATATTTTTTTACCTACCGTGAGTATTGTTGATGTTATCCTTGATTGTATTGTAAAAAATCAAAATTTCCCAAGTTTTGTTCAAAGTTTACACTATGCTAGTAAGAGTTATTTCACTATATAAAAAAACCAAGATAGCAGTTTTGTTGCAAATTTTATACATAAAAAGAAAATATATACATTATAAGGTTTATTACTAGACTGAAAAAGGTACTCTATGAATTCTCTGAAACACTGACAGACTGTTAACACAATAACTGCGTTGTATAAATCAGCTGTTTTTTTTTTTTTTTTTTTTTTTTTTTTCACAAAGGAATAGAGGAAATCCAAAGACGTGCGATGTAAAGTAGAATCTCCTCTATCGATTCATAAATATTACAATGTATTATTACAAAAAATAACCGAGTTAACATTATAGTTTGTAAACGATTGCTTGAAGTCGACAAATCGACAGGTATCGCCGCTATTGCGGTCGAATTTTCGACAAGTAACGCCGGAAGGGTTAAGGTGAATATGAGAGATGCAAAGAATATGATACATAATGGATGATAAAATGTATTTACATATTTGTTATCTGTGTTTATTGGGTGTTATATGAAGGATGTATGGATACACAATCAAGAGGTGTATATATGTAAAAAGTTGGAAAGATGTCATGTGTATTTATGCATGTATACACAAACTAAATATTGGGTAGGCTACATTATATAGGTGCTAGCTGTAGAATATATAAGGATAAATAACAATGATATGTAAGCTGAGTGGACTGCACAGTAGGTAACTAAAAGTTATCTGTGTAAGGTCTATTGTAGACAGCTACTGTAGACAGTAGCTGCCTATACAGTAAGCAGTCGTCTATCGTTTTGTGGTTCTGTTCGTCTGACAATCTTGGTGGTGTCTGCGCTGACAGTAGGTGCCTGTACAATGAGCAGTCGTCTATCGTTATGTGGTTCTGTTCGTCTGACAATCTTGGTGGTGTCTGCGCTGACAGTAGGTGCCTGTACAATGAGCAGTCGTCCTA
This sequence comes from Stictocephala bisonia, assembly GCA_035578905.1. Lineage (NCBI taxonomy): Eukaryota > Metazoa > Arthropoda > Insecta > Hemiptera > Membracidae > Stictocephala > Stictocephala bisonia. The sequence continues at coordinate 1,619,637 of JAQJVL010000105.1, forward strand.
TCGTTATGTGGTTCTGTTCGTCTGACAATCTTGATGGTGTCTCATAGTAATCTAAAGATAAAGGTATACAATGCATGGAAATGGTTGTTCCTAATGGCTGAATTGCAATCACTTTTTATACTGCATATTTTGGATCGTTAAAATCAAAAAGTGGCCTGTCATTAAGTGGTCTTTGTTTTATAACCAACAGAATAAGGCTACGGCCACAACTTTGTAAGGCCATTATATGTATAGATAGGATTCTAAAAATGGAGATTTTTTTTACTCTATTTGTTCAAAGTATACCTACTGAGTTAAAAATATTATTGTTGACTTGAAAATTCACATACTTTTTGAAATGGCATCTTGCAGTTGTTCTTCAGCTGCATTTAAATTAGCAATATAAGTGGCATGATGTTTTGTGTGGTGAATCTCCATAATTTCTTTAGAAATGATGGGCTGAAGGGCATCATATGCATAAGGCAACTGAGGCAGTGTATGCTTACTTTTAGCAGAAGAAGGTAGACTCCTGTAATCAAAGCGATTATACAAAAGAACTAACAAACTAGAGAATATACTAGGATACACATTATTATATTTATCAACTAAAATATTTCTATTTATGTCATGCTCTACTTATGTAAAGATATGTTTTGTTGAATTTTGGATTAAGAAAATATGCTAAAGAAGTAAAAATCAACATTGATTTCCCAGTTGTGGTTAGAATTGTAGTCTTCTCTTCTACCTAACAGTATACAATATTGACATGTGCACATTATAATAATAAGCAACACTCCATTAGATATTGGCATCAAGCATGACCCTATTTCTAATTTACCAATTTACATCCACAGCTCTTATTAGTAAATTAAATAATCTATATCTATGACTCTTGAGGAGTTATTTACTAGAATTACAATTTAGAATTTATGTTAATAATAAAAAAATTCAATAAATTTACAGTTTATTTGTAACGTTTTTCAATCGAAGTAATCATCAAAAGTAATCCCAAAGTAATCATTATCAAACACCAACATCAACTAACACAAAATTTAGATTTACAATATGTTGAAATAAATAAAAAATAAAATGAAGAGAAACATATGATGAAAAAATTAAACACCAATATGGTTAAATTAGATTTTAAATAGAAGGAGAATGTTGTATTAGTGGTGGTTCATTGTTGACTAATTTTACTAAATATTTATTCGAGTATTTTGTTTCATATGCATCAAGATACTGATACTTTTTAACTTCTTTTAGTACTGTTTTTCAAAGGATGAGAAACTAAGGCCCGTTTCTACAGCATGTTTAGCCATTGCTGTTTTTTCAACTTGTCAGAATGAGTTTTTTTATTTTGCAGTTTCTTGCCACTTAACAAATTTGAAAAATTTTACTTGGAATGGGTCTAGAAATGGCTGTATTTTCGTATGATATGCTTTATATTCCGCAGAAATCACATATTGGTAACTCTGCACTATTATTTAGTCAACATCAATTCTTTTCAAATTTTTATTTTAATATAATGATGTGGTATTCCTCACTTGGTTACAAAAATAAAAATCAAGTGTTGGAAAGCCATGGTTCAAAGCGATAGGAGGGTTAAAAGTCTACACACTATCAGTGACATATCGCGCTGCGGCAGTTATGGTTAGGTTATTATATTGTAGAATGAACATGTAATAACATACTTTTTATGTCACAATCTGCTTTTCAGTCAGCAGAATTTGTAAAAACAAATTCTAAAATAGGCCATGATAACCTAACCTAACCATAACTGCCGCGGTGCGATGTATATGGGCGGCCTCGGTGAATACTAATGTACCGCTAATGATACTAACTCTATTTCCGACATCTAATTTTTACTAAATATTAAAAAAAATTACTTTTTTTTTTAATATTTAGTAAAAATTAGATGTAAATATTACTAAAATTATTTACTAAATAATTTTAGCATCCCAAAAATCTATTATCAAAGTATGAAAAGATTTGAAGTTGAATAAGTAATAGTATAGAATTACCGGTATGTTAATCATCTATTTTATTTTGATGTTTTTTGAGCTGAATACGAATTTGACATTTATTTTGGTTTACAACGAGATAGGCCTTTCATGACGAATCGTGATTAGTGTCCATTACACTAATAAAATTAGGATAAGTTAGGATATGGGTAATTATGCACTTTCTTGCCACCGCTGAAAATACGAATTCATGTTAAAAAAGTGGTGAAAAATGAGTTTATATCTCTTGAGGATTTTGATTTCACCCATGGGAAACACGTTTTTTACCGAAAAATCGAAAAACTAGTTTTTTATCTAATAATGAAAAAACCAACTTTTTTAAAAATCTTTATTTTTTCACAATTTTTTTTTCATTTCTCCTGTTTTTTTATGCTGAGGACAAATATGTAACTAGTTTAGTAGTAAAATTATTTTTTCAGCTTGAAAAATGCATTTTTTACTGACATAACCAAACATAACCTAACTTATCCTAACTGTCTATTTTCTCAACAAAAATTCGTAATTTGCATTAAATTCGAGTGTTTGGCCTCCGTGACAGTCTACCGGCCGTCACTCCAGCGGGAATGTAGGTGAATTCAGTTTTTGTAATTAATAGTTGTTGTATATAATGATCGCGAAACGGCCGCTAATTGCGACCCGCCATGAAAGTAGTTTTTCCGTTATTTCTCGAGAAATATTTGTAATAGACCAAAATAGTTTTCAAATTTGTATTCAACGCAAAAAACACATCAAAATAAAAAAAAGGTGATTAAAATACCATTTAAATTAACGGAAATATGACAAAAATAGGCCTACTAAAAGTTGTTACATTGGTTTTTTCGAATTTTTCGGTAAAATACGTTATTTCCGCGGAATAAAAACCCCATCTCGTGAAAATACAGCCAATTCTAGACCCATTTCAAACAAAATGTTCCAAATTTGTTTGGTTGCAAGAAACTGCATAAATACCAGGTTATGTTTGGTTAGGTCGGTAAAAAATGCATTTTTCAGGCTGACAAAGTAATTTGAGTGAAAAACCAATTATATATTCGTGTTCAGCATAAAAAACATATTACATTTTTTTCTAAATTGTCTAAAAATAAAATTTTTAAATAGTTGGTTTTTCACTATCAGATAAAAACTAGTTTTTCATTTTTTTGTTGTAAAAAACGTCTTCCATGTAACTCCTATTTCCTAAATCAACCTCCTAAAGATAAACAAACTCACATTTCACCACTTTTTTTAACAAGAAATTGTATTTTCAAAAAAAGTGGTAAAATATGAGTTTATATCACTTGAGGAGCTTGATTTCATCCGCTGAATACTCGTTTTTTACCAAAAAATTTGTTTTTATCTGATAGTGATAAAACGAACTTTTATAAAAATCTTTATTTTCATTTTCTGTGTTTGTTTATGCTGAACACAGATATATAACTGGTTTTGTAGTAAAATTATTTTTCAGCCCGAAAAATGCATTTTTTAATGACATAACCAAACATAACCTAACTTATCCTAACTGTCTATTTTATCAACAAAGATTCGTAATTGTCAATGTCAATTCGAGTGTTTGGCCTCCGTGACTGCCTACCGGCTGTGGCGGGAATATATGTGAATTCGGTTTTTTGTGATTAATAGTTGTTGTATATAATGATCGCGTAATAGCCTCTAATCTTGATTTGCTGTGATATTAGTTTTTCCATTATATCTCAAGAAATAGTTGTAGATACACCAAAATAGTTTTCAAATTAGTATTCAGCACAAAAAAATAAATCAAAATAAAGACATTGGTTTTCTTCTAATTTTTCAGTATAATAAGTAATTTCCGCGGAATAAAAAGCATATCTCGTGAAAATGCAGCCAATTCTAGACCCATTTCAAGCTAAATGTTCCGAATTTGTTTTGTGGTAAGAAACTGCATAAATACCTATACTAGCCTACAGTTAGCTCTCTTTGTCAATCTTATTTATTAACATTTTATATTTTTAAGTGCAATTAGAACAAGTTTATAATGCCTACATGCTATGTAATTACTGTATTGACAATGCCTATACCATTTTAAAGTGGTCACTGGTAAAAAAGTTCTTGATTATTGATATAGCCCAACTACTATGATATTACTATCAACAATATTCGCCCATATCTTGACGATCGGCTTATGAATAAATAAAAAATAAAAACAACTAATAATAATAATTACTATTGTCAAAATATGATTTACACAATAACCTTTCAATAAATTAATACAAACCTTCCTAGTAGCCTTACAGATGATTTCAAAGCAAACATTGTCACTATGATTAATAGCCCTAGATCCTGTAAAACGATAGTTTTAGTACAATAATAGTGCTTTTAACTATAAATGATATCTATAATGAAGAAGACGAGTTTATCTTGTATGTTCTTGAATCTGACAGTAGTGCTTAAATAGTCACTGTTTTTTCAAGTTGACCGGGTCATTGGATTGAAATTTAACAATACAACTAAATTATGACAGATTTGCAGGCAATTGGCGAAGCAGACTGTAGAGAACAGAGGGGTAGGTTAGGAGACAAAACGCAGAAACAGGAACAGAAACCATCTGTTTTTGACGCCAGATCAAGATAATTAAGGAATCAACTTTTTAACTTGGTGTTCCAGCCCAGCTGTATTCCAATCAGTATAGAACAAACTGTACAATTTGAAGAATACTAAATTAAATTGTGACATTTATGTTTTTTATACAAAGCATGTAACTTCTAATTAATATGGTAATTAGGTATTTGTAAATTTATGTCTTAAGTTTTCGATGTTGCACAAACTAATAGAAAATTAATAACACCTGGATAGTTATCCTAAAATTTTGTTAGTGTTTACCATATTAGTTTATTTCTGAGTTGTACTTAACCAGAATATAAAATATTATGTTCTTTTAGATAAATTTTCCAAAATAACAAAATTAATTGGTTTGTTTAATCTTTAGGGTTAGTATTAGTGACAGAATATGATATAAGAGAAACTACAGAACATGACATCACATCCTAGATGCAGGAAACATTGGAAATAGTTAGGTAATTATAGCCACAAAAAGTAGCTATTCAATGACCTAATTAATAACTGTAATATATTTTCAAAAATATTAAAGAAATTAGATGTTCCGAAGAAAATATTCGTCGAAAATGTTACTACACAATGGCATTTGTCTGATTTAATGACAATAACCTACTTGCAATTAATATTCCTTGCCCTTCAATAAAATTTTTTTAATGTGTTATTAGGTACTCCTGTATAAGTTTTAACTGTTATAATTTTTGTTATACTCCTTAGTTTAGTTACTGTGGTGAAGTACGTAAGTATTAATGCAAGTATAACTGTGGAGTACATCGTATAAACTGGTTATTAAAAATAAAGTAAGAACTGAGAAATAAGCAAGTGTGTGCTTTTTTTTTAATGTAGATATATCAATGGAACAATATTTTGGAGCACCAGATACAACCGGAAGTTTCATCGACAGCCATCCAAGTGTTGTAGTATCGGGCCCGGGCGAATAATAATAGCTCTAAATAAAAAAATTAGTACGTTCCTCAGTTTAAATCTGACCTTATTCCATTCACAGTATGAATAGTAACACATCTAGGCTTACAGTTTTTGTAGCTTTATAATCCACATGAAGTATCCAATGTAATCTCATATTTACCTTATGTTCAGTCAAAAATGCACAAGTTTTAGTTCGCTTTCTTCAACAAGAATAGCTTTCTTCAATACCGAAAGTGGTATATTGCAAAACTTCTAAGATATTGTTAACATTAACTAATTCTTATTATTAATTTTATAGCTTATCAATTATATCAACAAATTAAAGATAAATTACAGTAACATGCGTACGTGCGGTTTGTATTTTTTATGGATAATGTTTTAGCAAACGTAAAAAGTTGATAAAGATCACATTAAATATAGAACATTTGAACGTTTTTAATAAGAAGTTTATTAATAAACCTATATTTATAATAGGTAGTATGTTGGTGAGATATTAGGACCTTTATACGTACATATTTCCTTTTCTGGATGTGGATAAAGTCACAATTATATATTTAACACTAACTGTAAGTTTCGGACTTATAATCAGAACAACTACATTACGCAATCGTTTGATAAACTCCTTATCTCGTTTCGTTTACTGCAAAAAAAGTGACGTAATAATTTAGATAATACAACGTTGAAATCAAATTATTTACTGAGTGATAACGAATAGTCTACAGGGGCTTAGTGATACTGGAATACTCTACCAGATATTATATATGATTTCAGGAAAATTAATTCATCTTATATACTTTTTTTTTGTATATTATTATATATTTCAGTTATTTACAACATTCTTTTAGTCTTATCCTTTAAATTTTATTGACTCTTCCTTGCTTCCTGAACTGTTATTAAAAAACAAATAAAGCATTACCCTTTTGTCTAAACACTCTAAACAGTTTATGAATTTTCAGTGACAATACACATATCAAATTTGTATCCTATCTTAAGTCTGAAAAATGTTAACACGTAATAAAAAAAGCTTAATTATTCAATTAATTATAAACGCTTTTTAAAAGAAAGTATTTAAATGTGGGGGTTTACTGTTTTTAAGAGATGTTGATTCTATCCACCATTTGGTACTCAACTCATAACTGGTCATAATATTTTTTTTTATTTATTTTATTTATTTATTTATAAACGGTAATCACCATTTTTACATTTATCATGCAGAGAAAAAATACAACAAGGCAATATGCAAAAACTAGCCTACTTATTAAGATTGCAATTCAAACTTAAGAGTATTACTCAACAAACCATGCCATCAAACAAAACTAAAGCAGAAACAACAAAAGTATAGTTTATGCTACCACATAATAATAAGGAATTTGCAAACAAATAACTTATTTGATATACTAAACTTAGATCTTATTTTATAAATAGTACCATGCTAGAGAAAACTCTACATAAATTACAATAATAATAAATAACATCATACAATTTCCATAAGATTAATGAATAACGAAAAGATAATAAATATTAATACAAGAATAATAGATAGAGCAACATTTAACATCAAATTATTTACATCTTGCATTGGGAAAACTTAAACCCTAAACCCTATAATTATCTGAAAACAAAGCTAACAAACAAACCTTCATGTACAAATTAACAATCATGCAAAATTAAGTTAAGCATCAAGCAATGTAAATGATTTCTTCAATTGTGTAATGCTACAGTTAAAAATGTCTATTTCATCACAAATTTTGTTTCTCAGTCGATGTAGCCGTGGAAAAGTACTGTTGAACATGTAGCTGGTGTTGCAGTGACGACGACTGAATAGATGCCGTCTTCGAGTAGAGCTAGGTGTCATCAGGTCGATTTTTGAAAGTAGCGCAGAACAATCGATTTCGCCATTCAACAACTTGTATAAGAATACAACGTCAGCTAAGTGCCTGCGTTTCTCCAAAGGTTCCAGCCTCAGAGCTCTGGCAATCTCGTCCATAGGCACAAGACGATACTCGAATCCCATCCTCAGGCCAATCAGACGAATGAAGCGAGATTGAAGCTTTTCTATCCTTTCAATGTGGTTCTGTTGAAATGGTGACCAAACTGGACTGGCGTACTCGAGGATTGGTCTGACCAGAGCAACGTAAAGTGATCTAAGAGCGTCAATACTTATACCACTTCTAGACTCTCTAACGAGGAAACCCAAGACTTTAGTGGACTTGCTGCATATGCTGTCTATATGGGACTCCTCCCATATAGACAGCATATGCAGTGGGGCCAATATCCCGAATCCCTCCGGATTCGGGGAATCCAAAAGTGATATTCCAAGATCCTTGGTACTGGTCTTTCTTGTGACAATACTACTGCCGAGCTTATAATCAAAATTAATTGGATTAATGAATATGGCAAAGGAAACTACTACACACTTCTTGATGTTCAGAGCCATTTGGTTTAAGTCACACCAATCCACGATCCTGGTCAAACTGTTCTGTAGAAGAATGCAGTCATCTAGTGAGGAGATGGGTCTATATATTTTCAGATCATCAGCAAACATCAAGCAGTTGGAGCCAACATCTTGTACAATATCATTAATAAATAAGTTGAAGAGGACAGGTCCCAAATGAGATCCCTGTGGGACTCCAGACGAGGCTACAAATGACTCTGAGGTGCTCCCAGCATATTTAACAATGAGCATCCTGTTACTTAAATAGGATTTAAACCAGTCCAATAAGGGGCCAACAATGCCATATCCCTCGAGTTTGGCAATTAAGTGGACATGAATAACTGTGTCAAAGGCCTTCGAGTAGTCGAGATAGATACAGTCCAACTGCCTATCAGAAGCCATCGATGCAAGAATGTCGCTCTGGAAGAGTGTGAGATTGGTAAGAGTAGATCTTCCCGGAATAAACCCATGTTGTTCAGGAACAATTATGTTTCTCAGATTAAAGAATATCCTATCCAACACAAGTCTCTCGAATACTTTGCCAATAGAACATTGTATGGCGATCGGCCGATGGTTAGAAACATCCTCTTTCCGGCCAGATTTATACACAGGTACCACAAAGCTACTCTTTAGAATCTCAGGAAATACTCCCAATCTAAGGCTTTGATTGAACAATATAGTTAATTGGGGGGGCAAGTATTGAACTACAAACACGAAGTACTAAAGGTGGTATACCATCAGGGCCAGCTCCTTTATGGGGATCAACTTGAGTCAGTGCATGCTTTATTTCTTCACTATCAAGGTGACATGATGACAAAGTCAATGGTGATTTGAAGTCGTAATCAGGAGAGTTACATGCGGAATTCTTAAACACTGACGCAAAAAACTTAGCGAAGAGGTTACATGCTTCAGTCGGTGAACTAGATGAGACATCATTGAGAGAGACTTCGACAGGAGGAGGTGTGCTCGAAAGTTGACCTCTGATAAAACTCCAAAAGGATTTAGGATTGGAGGATAAGATATTACTAACTTGAGATATATATCTAGAATAACATTCATTGGTAAGGTTCTTACATAAGGCACGAATGCGGCGGAATTCTTGGTAATCAGTCCTGAGCAGATATTTCTTATATTTAGCGTGAATTTCTTTCCCTCGAAAACCAAGGCGGAAATCTTTGGGTTCCAACTGTTTTCACGGGGGTGCAAGACAATACAATTTCATTGATATTGTTAATGTACCATGAGGAGAATTCTTGTATTTGAGTAATATGAAATTGAACTGTACCCAGCCGACTCTGAAGAAGCTGGAAGACTCTAGGTAAATCACAGCGTCTAAAATCGGGGATCTTGATTTGTGTAACTTTTGTCCTCATGGGGAAGGGAAAAAGTGACTGATAAGCAGGATGGGCATCTTCAAGAGGTAATATAGGATCCAATGCTGGAGTAACGTCTACTTCAGTTTTTGAAGAAAATATAAGGTCAAGTAGGACTCCTCTGGCATTCAATACTTTGTTCAACTGGACCAAATGGAAAGTATTCGTAACGTCTATTAGGTATTGAGATGCTCGGCAAACAGGAACAGGATCAGTCCAGTCCACATCAGGCAAGTTAAAATCGCCCAATATTATAGAATCGCTAATATTGTGACCACATGAGAGAATATCTTCTAGGCACTCGCTGAACTTGGCATATACTGCAGCAGGCATTTGAGGAGGAATATATGTTGCTCCAATCAAACAGATTGTATGATTAAATTTCAGTGAGACAAACAAGCACTCTATTTCATCGTTAAGAGAGGGTATAAGCCTCGAATTTAGAGTGGAATTGATCGCAATCAGGACTCCACCTCCACCTCCCACTTTTTTACTGGTGAGCGTAGATCGATCTTTTCTATAAATGGTATAGTTAGAGAGAGCAAGTTCAGAGTCATTTACATCATCACCTAGATTTGATTCCACTAACACTAGGATATCATATACACAGGTTGTTATAGCTTTTCTTACTTGATCAAGCTTAGTGCGTAGCCCTCTGACATTCTGAAAGTAAATATGAAGTCCCTTGCGATCATAATTTATCCGTTTTTTGGCTTGCTTTTTATAATTTTGGGGACACCATTAATATATCTAATCGTTAGATCGACTTCTCCAGAGGCCAGACGAGTTTTCAACTCTTCTCTTAAACTTTCAAGCAGTTTTCTCTCACGAGGAGTTCTGTCTCTTGATGCTGTAACATTAGCAAGAGCAGGTTTAGGTCCTTGACAGCAGTTAGTTATGTTAAACTTATTAACAAATGAAAAGGCGTCTTTGCGGTCCTGGAAAACAATCTTCAGAGGCCTAGGCATATCACCAGCGTTTTTGCCAATACGATAACATTTAAACTTTCCCGCGGGGTTTTCTTGAAATACGGCATCAATCATAGTTGAAACAAGATCACTATCAAATGTTATCCTTGATTCAGTAGATTTGCTACTACTCTCAGCAGCCCCGTATATTATGACATTGTGTGATCGCTTGTCACGGTCGATCATCTCCTCCAGCACCACTTCAAGATTACAAGACTGATCGTTTTCGTTTGCAGTTGAAGAGAACTTTTTTTCAAGTGCTTCAGTTCTATTCTCGACATCCGCAATGCGTGGCTCAAAAGCAGTCAATGTCTCGTTAACTTCCTTTAGTTGATTTTTTTATGTCCGAGACATCTGATGGCACAGTAGTCAGATTTGACATCATAGCTAGCATCTGTGACATTTTGTTAGAAAGATCATCAAATCGATTTAGGAGAAGGTGTTGACCTGGGAGGATACAATCCACTCTGTTACAAAACCATTTTTTTATTTTTCTGGAGCTAAGTTCTGATTAATCAGCATTCGATATGCCTAGACAAGATGCATGAAACCACCTAGTGCACAAATTTTCACATTGAATTCCTTTGTCGGAGCTAAGAACTTTGTGCATACAAATAATACATGTAAGTGGGTCAGGTATAAGATCCATTTTTTATTCAGTGACAAATATAGGGAAGTCAGGATGTTGTTGAGAGTGTAGATTATTTAGTCGTCAAAGAAGACGTTGCCCTCATGTACTAGGAAGTAATTCTATGTTGCACTTGATTCAATGTTTTATGAAATTATACTGTGTTTACAATATTCATATTTACAAAGTTTGAAATTTTAGGTTAGGTTTAATATGATTTGTTTAGTTATATAAATATAAACTTTTATATAAAAACTATTACTTACATTATAAATATAATTGCAAATTGTTCATTAAACACTTCTTGAGATCTAAAATGATAACTAGAATATTTCTAAATTATATTAATCCGTGGACAAAAGTAAAGTTGTTTTTATATTCCATCTATTAGGAATATTTTTATAACCTAGAAGAAGTATGTATTATCTGCATGAAAGCTGTAGTTGATGGTGATAAGGGACTCCAGTGTAAACATATCTTGGATAGATGGTTTTATTCTTCCTGCATGAAGGTTTCAGACTCTAAATATGCCACACTCGCTCGTTATTTCCGGGAAGAAAAGACATAATGAATCAAAACTGAGAACTATTCTTTCTGGAAAGCCTTATGTTAGCTGACATGAGAACATTTTCCCGGTTAGATGAGAGATCTGAACTCGTCCTTTGAAGCTTATTTTCAAGAATTGAGATGCTGCTGTCAAAACGTTAAAGAATGTTGATGTGATACTTACAAACACTGGTCCATCGTTTTCAGGTGTTTATTATGGTGGGTCCACGCTACCATTGGTAGATACCACCAGTAAGGACACGGAAGCAGGAGGATACAACCCCTTTGAGCACCGCAGACTCGCCCACCCCACTACGTAAGTAGCTTTATAACTGAACTGATTTATATAAAATTTACACTAATAATAAAAAATACACACTAACCCCGTACAGTAGTATTGACCAACCCACATACGTACAGTAGTATTGACCCATCCACATACGTACAGTAGTATTGACCCATCCACATACGTTAAAGGGTATTGACCCACGCTCCCACCCACATACGTACAGTGGTATTGACCCACTCGCATACGTACAAGGGTATTGACCCACCCGCCCACCTACATACGTACAGTGGTATTGACCCACCCGCCCACTCACATACGTACAGTGGTAATGATGACGCCAAATGAGCGAAAGATCTTAGTGGGTTTAAGTGAAGAACTGAAGAAATATACTCTTAAATTTTAAATGCCCAAGGAAATATACTCTGATTATTTCTCTACTGTTGAGGAGGTTACAATCTTCACTCCTAATAATCTGTAATTGATCTTGACTGGTTACTTTAACATACGAGGCATAAAATGAAATGATTAATGCCTCTGCTCGCTCTAACCCATCTTTGAGTGCTTTACACAATATGGCCTCCGTGTTTCTCAGTTTAACAGCATTGTCAACTTTGTAGATGTGATCCTCGACCTTATATTTTTTTTCTTGTCTTCTACGTGTGTTAAAGAGGATGTTCTACCCATAGTTTCCACTGATTCTCACCATCCTGTATTGAATGCGAAAGACTCTCTACCCTTCCTGATTAAATCTTCTTCAAGCTCTACGGTGCCTGATTTTAGAAAGCGCAAACACGATATGATCTATCAAGATTTTCTGTCATTGGACGAGTTACCTCCTAGTCCACTGCCTACCCATGGCCCGCTCTCACCAACATCGTAAGCCAGGGAGGCGTTCCTACTGAACTCGTTAGGCTATTGGCAAACTGCGAGTTGTGTAACGGCTGCCCCGTAAGGCCTGTGTGTTCTTCGTAAGACATACAGGTTTGACTTGGCTGTGTTCTTAGTAAGCCATCTCTACGGCCAGAGACGGGCTCCTTACTCCCCTCTGCCACGTCTACGGTGCCCCCAAGATGGAACTGGTCCGTGTTTGCACGGAGGCCAGCAACGTTTTGAAACCCAACTGTGCCTCGTATAACTGCTTCAGATACTACACGGGGCAACGCCACTGCCCTCACTATCGAACTGATCTTCCTAGCACCAATATCAAATTCATATATTGGCCGCATAGAGGGCTTTTTACCCATTGCCCAACCACCTCCTTTCAGCGACATCCCACTTAACCTGAGTTGTTTACTTCGGCCAATCTCAGACTCTTCCAGCCCAGTCTTCACTGGCATCTCCGATCCTTGTTACCGCTGGAGCCCTCGACTTTATCGTTCAGAACTCCTCACTGTTGTTGGTGAGGCTTTCAAGAGAACCTTTTGATTCACTGACTTCCATCATCCTCACCTCCTGTACTGATTGAACAATTAGTCTGGGCGCGTGGTGGGATTGCTAGTAACCGTATTACTTACAAATATTACAATAATAATTATAAGCTGATTAGTCTGTAGAAGACAGTTTTCATAAAAAAAGTACCCTTTTCACTCCTCGACTATGACTAGTTGTCACAGACCACGGACCCAGACTAATTAATTGTTCCAATAAGTAATGCAGTTTAAAAACCAGAAGTAGTGTTGGAGCAGACCTTACTAACCAACCAAATTACTAGCACAAATATTCCTATCGATCGAATACCATGTTATATATATTTGTAAATAGTATTATATGTAAAGCTAATATGTTGTTAGACTGCGATTACACCAGTACACCTCAGTCTAATCCTCCTACAGTGGTGATGATCCACCCACCCATCCATATACGTAGCTTACAGTGGCGGTGATTTCAGAGATACACAGTCGTGAAGCTTACTCTTGAGAAAAATGAGAAGTGCTTGTTAGTGGTCGTGAAGCAGAGCTGCAGCATCTCTACGCTAGATAGCATGGCAGTGTTCTATAATAAGAAAAATAAAATCATATGGAATACCAAATAATAAAACACTAGGGGAATTTACAGAATGTAGATTATGTTAGTAAATAATTTCCGTTTAAGTTTTTGTTTCAAGCAATCCGTAATTTAATTGTATATTAGGAAATACATACTTGTGAATAAGTTTGTGAACTATATTAAATTTAATATCTTTAAAGATAGACAGCTGTTCTAATTAAATTAATATTTAAATTATAAATCTGTGTCTAAGCTATTATATACACAACTGATAGTTTAAACAAAATTATTGCACTTAATATTTTCAATAACAAACGCTTTCGATGCAAAAAGAAGGCAGCGATACTCCACTCTCCAATCAGCAGCGGGCAGTGGTAGCCAACGTCTGCATGTCAGTAATGATGGGCGGCTCACGATGTCTAGAAGTGTCTAGAAGCCGAGAAAACGTTGTTTCGGAAATTGATAGACTTTTTTAGTTAAAATCCTGAAATTTAGTTAACTTATAGTAACAGTTTACGTAAATCACTTGTTGAAATATAAATGCGATGCACAAATGGGTTTTTGAGTAATACAAGTTGATGCACAGTGAAAACGTGTTAAAATGTCAGTACTTTTTGTTCCAACTAGGACAAAAATTATTAAAACTTACGGTAACATTTTAAAATGTATATGAGATAACTTACAACTAGACTAGGAAAATATTGGTGTGGTTGGATATTTCACAGTCATTTTAGGTTTTTAGTAAACAACCTTTAAACTCGAGTGCACATAATTTCTGCACCGATAATACATAGCTACTTCAAAACCAAAACTTCTTCTTGATCTCCATTACACTGAAGGTATCGATAATTTTTACTAAGGTTGATTATTCTTTTCACTTCATTTTCTATTGACAAAAGGAGCCATTTAGTCGTTCTTTACTCACTGAAGTTCTCAAAGAAGTTTTTATTAACTTGAGCTTGGAGAAGAATCTCTCAACTTTAACAACCACAACAGGAAGGGTGATGTACACAACACAGACAGTACACACATCAAGGTAGGCTCTTTCCAGTGTGTTTTATCATTGATTTTACTATATAAAGAGATACTTCATCCATATGGGAGAGTTGTGGCGAGGCCCTAAAACTGTTTTGAGGCCCCACGCTGCGCTGCGCATAGCCCTATTTCCTCTCTCTCTCGCACGCTCTTCCGTCTCTCTCTCTCACTTCCCTCCTCTTAACCCACTCTCCCATTCTCCAGACAGCCGCCCCGCCCTCTCCTTCCTCAGGTCCCACACACAAACAACGTCCTGCTTAGATAATTGTTTACGTTATTCCATATGGCCAACGTTTATCCGGGTTCTCTGTTTTTATATTTGCTTGCATCTCTTTCGAATAATAAAGAATACTGTGTTGATACTATTACAGTAAAACTCAGTGTGACATTCATATTGAATAAAGAAATATTTATAACTGAATAAATTAAAACACCATATTGATTTATATGATTAACACACCGTGTATTTGTAAATAGACACACTTGAATAGACCGCTAACTTATCGGCAATGCTGGCGATAATTACTGCTGATTTAAGTAAAGATTTTCATATTATATAGCCCATCTGAAAAATCTTTATTTATTGCATTTTAACCATCGATTAGGTGATTAAATCGACTGTTGTACTCAACCATTAGTTTTTCATATGCGGTAATTGATTAAAAAATAAATTGTTTTCAAATCCAATCAATGACTCTCCTTTCAATTATGAAATTAATCTGCAACTATTCCAGGAATATATAATAGCCTATAGTGAAATATTAAAAAATGTGACATTATTTATTTTTTTGACAAAATAAATATTGAAATAGGCCTATGATATTTATATAGAATAATACTGGGCAAAATATAAAACCCTCATGAGAGTCAAATTGCATGATAGGGTTAGAACAAATCATAACATAACCATTAATTTACTTCTATACAAGATAAAAATAGCTTTCATCTTATGGCCTGATTCAGACAATCTGCGTATAGGCATTTAATTTAAAATAGCATTATTTTTAATTTTATTATATGTTTTATTATTACTGTCTGTAACATTAACATATTATTTGGTTCCAAGTAATTGCATGATTGTTTGTAAAATATTTCATTGTTTGGTGAATGGTCAGTTTTTATTTTTTTCGGAATCATGAAGAGTTGTGACTCTATTATTACTTCTTGAGAAAAACAATCTCGATGTCAATTGCAATTGGTTAGGAAATATTATCGCGATAGAATATTACTTGACTACTGATTATTTAGATTCAATTTTCATTATTTTAATCAGGTTGTGAAATTATTGTAAATTTTGTTTATGTCCCCCTTTAAAAAATACCGATTTATAACATTGATTGAATCAGACCATTGTAAAACGTATGTTTAAGGCGAATATAATTAAAGTTAACACATCTGTTTTTCATACTATTATTTTACTAGATGTGAAAGTATGGATAAACTGCAATTTATTTATATTTTCAATTTCTCTGGAAAAGACACTCTGGAATTACACTGGTAACACTTCACAAGTAGCGTGACCAGCAATAACATAAGAAATAACTAATTTTAAGTAACCACAGTCTAAATAATAACAAAATTAACTATAGCCGCACTCTGTGGTGTTTTTAATTATAACAATTCGAATATGACTTATTTACACAACTGAGAATGAACAGAACAAACAATGCCAAGAACTAACAAAACTATATAAACAAATAAATATTACAAATAAACAATAATATAGTTAAAAAATAATACGTAAATTTGGGTTTTGCGCATATTTTGAACTGTAATAGTATGGTTTCAAATTGAAACAATTATATATATCGTATTAATGATAAGCATACACTTTCAAATTAGATAAATTAATCCTAAGTAGAAGAACAGGGACCTTTTTTTAATAACCAAACACTTCAACTCTAGAACTGTGGGCCGTGGGGAGTAATATAGGCTATACATGTTTAAAAATTATTGTAATTTAATAGTAACATTTAAATGAATGGCAAACATACTTATATTAAACATCTGCGGTTAAAAAGATGACTAAAAGTCAAACAACTTATATTATTTACACTTATTTAGCTACACATTAGATTAATTAGGATATAGTATTACGGTGATCACTTAACTTAAATCACTAATGAGAGTTAGGCGAGGGTCCAATAACAAAACGTACGAGCTGTACTTAAAACGTTACAGGAAAAACAAAGGATATGCGATGATGGTTAGTCTAGTACCGTACACCAAAATAATAAATATTAATAAAAATATTTCCATTTTATTGTTTTTTTTATCCACCTCAAGCCCAAAATCAATTCAGATATTGTCACACTTTAGTTGTTATAGAAAAATGAAATCCTGGTTTTGTCATCCTGGAAACAAGTTCAGCTGATATAGATAATTATTATATTTTACCAATAACCAAGAAAATATAAGCACAGAATATAAGCAGATATGTGCTTATTTTGTAGTATAAGTTTGGTGCTATTCGGAATCAGACCAGTGAAAATTCAAGTTATTTTTGGCGGATTGTGATATTTACGGAAATATTTCTATAGCACAGCTTGAGGTCTAAGTTGCATTTTTGAGCGGCCAAGACTGGACAGACTACCTGAGATCGGTATTGCGCGCAACTCGAGTACTGGTTTGGGGCCTTCTTGGGACATCGCAATTAACGCAGCTAGGATTGCGCGCAACTCGTTAACGGCCAGAGAGTGAGGTAGGCCTATTACACGATTTTTGGCAACGCGACTGAAGAACTGAATTGAGTGCAAGTATGTTTTTTCTTTTTCATTTTATAAATCCGCCACTATTTATGAAATCATCAATATAGCAAATATTTTCTCTTTATCTCCATCTCTTTATATCAAATAAAAAGAAAAATGCCAATTCTGGTATAGACTAAAATAGGTTTACTTTACCTTCCGTCAAACAGTTCACAGCGTGTGATGGTGATAACAACTACATGTTTCGCCGTGAATACGGACAAATAAGTACAAGTGGTACGCGTCACAAATTAATTAAAACTTAACAAACACACTTCACACACGAGGAAAACAACGAATATTAAAACTTTCGGTTGGCCTACCACACACATTTCCCTGTCCACGGCGTGACCCGGAAGCATATTTTAATATTGTGGTATTTATGCCAAATAGTTCAATTTACTTTTAAACAAAAAGGAATATTCATTTATAGTTTAAAATACAACAATAATTATACAATGCAATATTGACAAGAAATTTTATATAATTTTTTACGTCTCTCAAATTTATATAAAATGTTTGGTGCTATCCAGGGACTTAACAATTTAGCCTTCAACAAATTTAGAACTACCACCATTTTTCTTGCTACTTCTAAATATACAATTACTTAAAATATCAATAAACTTATAATTCAAACAGTATTTACATCATTTTAGATAATGTATAATGTTTTAACTAAACATCTGTAACACACTATTATTTACATTGACAAAATAACAAAAAAAATGTCCCCTAACATTTTTCATATTCACAACCCCCTACGGCCTAAATAAAAGATCGCGATTCCTTTCCGTGCAAGACAAACCACAGCAAGGAATAATATCCCACTTTGACCCACTATCAAGGCCAATCGGCGACAGTACAGGTGCAGTGGCGACAGTAGACAATTACTTCCGGATGAGCGTCTCGATAGAAAGAGAGAGAGAATGGGGGAATGAGAGGGAGTGATTAGTTCCTTTACTGCTCACAGGTTGTGCAACCGAACAGTCGAAACTGGAGGCAATTTCGACCTCTTTAACTTGATTGAAGACAGGTTGCAGCACGGTCGCTCCCATTTTAACTTGATTGAAGACAGGTTGCAGCACGGTCGCTCCCATTTTCCGTGCCTCAATATTTAACATTGGATGGAACTATCTTCTATGTATAGTAAAATCAATGGTTTTATCCGATCAAGAACTGATTGGCAAGATCCCTTACATGTGTTAGCTTTGCTATTTTGGATTTAAAGGGTTTTCTAACAGACACAATCTAAGAGCAGAACAAAGGCGAAACATCCTCTCGAAAATTTCCTTGAACTTGGTTGCTTCATTTTCTAGTTCGGCATGATGCCATAAAAGTTGGCTGGATCACTCTGTATGTGTCTATTAATGCCTTCATCCCTCCAAACTTCGAATCAATCTGGAAACAGAGATTGTCAACATTCGGAAAAAAAATTCCGACACCTTAGACTGTTCCTTCTGGTCAGTGAGACGTTGATCCTCTAAGAGTTTATCGAAGTGTTTTTTCTCAAGTTTTGTTTGTAAAGAATGAGGCTGTGTGCCCCAGTTAGCACATACAGCGGTCGTTTCTGCTATCATCTTTTCAAACGAGCATTGGAGCTTAGCTACGAATACCAGTAACAGCCTACGAAACCCAGGAGACCAATTCCATTTGACTACAATTCTTTTTGCATCTTGGAAATTGACTGTTATATTTTATTTTAATAATTGTCCTTCATTTACAATCAACTAATTTGACACGGTAGAAACCACTTTTATCTACATAAATCAAACAGAAGATAACAATGTATTTTGTACTGGAAGTCTCAAAAATTGGCAAAGAATGTATTGTATATAACAATTATAAATATAGGGAATCTGACCCACTGAAAAGTGAAGATATTGTATGGCACTGTCTGGGGAAGAGCTGTAAAGCAACAATCAGAACCAACCAAGATAAAAATGCCATATTTTTTTCTAATGAGGTCCACAATGGACAATACCTGGTGACGACGAGGGCTTTGACTCCCGCGCCACCTCCCCAAAAGCAATCCTCTTCCGCAACTACTCCAGTATCTGTGTCTGTTATCTCTCCACCCACGAGTGCACATATACTCAACAAAACTGCAGACAAAAATGATTCATTGCATTGTACAATTCAGTCGACTGCAGACCTTCTTCTGGAAAACATCGCTCTAAAAAAAGAATTAGTTGAGCTCCGGGCTGAACTGAAGATCGTCCTTGACCATTCGATAGAATCGGATCAGCGCCTCTTAGAGTATACGGAGAATGTCTTCTTGGCCCCACAAGCAAAAATGACCCACTCCTCAAAAAATACCGATAAGTCACGTACTGTGAGTAGCAAGGCGGTTCAGACTGAAGAACAAACATACAATAAATGCCAATCATGTTTTATATTGAAGGAAGAGACATATAACATGATTGAAAGTACAAGATTCCTGGAGGCAGAAATAACCCACCTAAAAATGTAAATAACAATACATCGTATATATCGCTACCTACTAGTTTGCCATCTCCTCTGACTGAAACGAGTAACGTGTTTGATGCACTGTCGGAGGAAAGCGGCTGTAACAACGAAGAAGAGCAAGAATTCGTCACTATACGTAAAAAGACGGGGAAGAAGAGAAACAAACCTAATTCACAACTCAGCCTGACCAAGACAAATACTAAACAAAACCCAAACAAAATTCCTACTGCAAAAATGAATAACACCGTGCATATCAATAGCGTTACGGTTGTTGGTGATAGTCACGTTCGGAACCTGGCAAATATAATTGTGACAAAGTAAGTGCTGGAACTGTAGTAAGCAATGTTTATAAACCTGGAGCCGGTGTACTTAACATGGAACCTGTCTCCTTGCCTCCCCGAGACCACTGCTACGTTATTATGGTGAGAACAAATGACGTTGACAAAGGGAGAGAGGACTTAATTTATAATCATATGGAGGAACTGCTTCAGACTTGTAAAAAGAACTCCAAAGTCCTAGTAGTACCCCTTACACCTAGATCCGACCTTCACCCCAGGAGTCCAATACATGACAATGTAGGATTAGTGAACGGATTCACTCACGAGCTGTGTTGTCACAACAAGGGTGTCAAAGTGGAAGATATACACAAGATCTCAAGATTACGTTTCACACAACATGGGCTGCACCTCAAACACAGCGGGAAGCGTCTGTTGGCCAGTCTTATTGTGGACAAAATGAGGACTATAATGGAACCAGCGGATCGACGTCGCAGCCAAGGAGCATCAGTGACCGTCCCACCATCGTCGTCTGGCGTTCAACAACACGTGACTTACGCAGAGGCTGTTACCAACCATAATACATCTGACATCCACCATAAATCTTCAGTAAACAAACATTCTTTCGTACCTGAAGTGCAGACAAACAATGTTTTTTAGGCTAGCTTACTCCAGCAACCAGACAAACTTAGCACAGACAGACAAAGAAAAAACCCAATCAATCAATAACACATCATAAATTCAAAACAATTAGAGTTTTACATTGAAATGCCCAGTGGGCTACTAACAAACTTGACGAACTATCGGTCATTTGCGAAGAACTAGTGCCCGATGTACTGGTTGTAACTGAAAATGGTTCCAAGAACTCCAACAAACCCTACTGCAAAGTAAATGGCTATGTACTGGCTAATTATTTATGCCAACCCTCTTTAGAAGGAGGGGGTGTGGCCATTTTCCTTCAGAAAAATCTTTCTTACAAGTGCTTTGAAGTAAAAGGCAGGATGGAGAAAGATTTTGAAGCTGCGGGCGTAAAATTACATACTGATAGAGGAAACATTGTTATAATTGGCATTTACAGGTCTCCCAGCGGTAACATTAACGAATTTTCCCCTCGGTTTGAGGGGCTTTTGAAGCGATTGATGCTAAATAGATTGTTTATTGTTTTGGGTGACTTCAATATTAACGTTCTTGACGTTAAAGCTCCTTCAACCAAGTGGTTTTCCGATTGTTTAAAGTCTTTTAATTTAGAGTGGTTGATCAACTCTCCTACTCGAGCTACGACCATCTCGCGAACTGCTATCGACACTATTGTGAGTGATATACAGGAGGTAGAGGTATGTGTAGTAAATACAGCGATAGGAGACCGTTACGCCCAGCTGGCTCAATACCGGGAGTTTTCATAAGACTAGAGTGTCAAAACCACTAAACATCAGCAATCTTTTCTCTCTCCCGAGAAAAATTGTCTTTTCTCAACTTCACTGATTCATGTAACACACAATTTAACAAATTCTTCAATACCCTAAATTTTCATCTAGATATATCCTGTCCAATAAAGGAAGTAAACCCCCATTCCAAACGAACACGCTGTTCTTGGATTACAAAACGAATATTGGTTTCTCGGGAGAAACTGAAGTATTTATCAGAGATATCAAGCTCCAAGGATGAACCCGGATTCCATCAATGCCTAAACAAATACAAAAGAATATATAAAAGATTTTGAAAGCTGCAAAACCATACGATATTTTTAAAAACTCATCAATTTAGAACATTTTTCCATAACCAAGTGAAATTTAAATAATTCATTTAAAAACCAACAAAAAAGTAGAAATATCAGTTTAGATATTGACAGGGAATTAATATCCGATCCCTCTACTGTGGCTGACATGTTCAACACTTTTTCTCGAGCCTTCCAACCCCTTTCGGTCGAAATAATAGCTTAAACCTTCAATCATTTGGCTATGTGCATTGCTCGTCCACCTCGATGCTTTTAGCTCCCGCAAGTAATACAAAATTTATCACCTAAAAAGTCCAATGATGTACACTTCTTGTCTTTTAAAACAGTTACATCCATTGTCACATTTAATAAATATTTCCTTTCAATCTGGACAGTTTCCATCTTCACTGAAGACAGCCAAAGTAACACCAATTTTCAAAAAGGGGGATTCAAACTCAATCAGTAACTACATACCTATATCGATATTGCCAGTAATAAGTAAAGTTTTCGAGAAAGTGTTTTTATTGCGACTGGTTTCTTTTTTGAATAAACATCCTCTTCTCTCGAATGACCAGTTTGGTTTTAGAGAGGGGAAGTCGACACCAGCTGATTGCGATCCTATTGACCTGCCATCCGACACCCTTTCCCAAGAAATTGGGGGAAACAATAAATCAGATCTAATATTAACATTTTTGCTATACAAACTTATCAATTACGCTTTGTAAACCAATGTTTGATCTATATGGCGTTTTCATACTATATCATTATCTAATTTTACCAAGTACGATACTGCACTGATTACTTTAATTACCTCTCCTTTTATCCATTTATTTTTGCCTCTGTAATCCCTTACAATTACATGCTGTCCCAAAAACAATTCTTTGGTTTTGCTACCATTATAATTAGCATTTGCTTATCCTGCTGATTACTAACAACTTCTTGCAAATTAGGTCTGATCAGATCTAGCCTGGTTCGTAAATTACAATTAAACATTAACTTTGCAGGTGTTTCATTTGTTGTTGAGTGTATAGCATTCCTATAAGCTATGAAAAATCTTCACAAAGATAATCCTACATTTTCATGACCAATAATGGCACTTTTAATTCTTTTCTTAAGCGTCTTGACAGAATTGTCTGCCTGTCTATTAATACTAGGTTTAAAAGGGGCGGTAAAAGTATGTTTAACTCCATTACATTTTAAGAAATCACTAAACTCATAAGAAGTAAACGAAGGTCAGTTATCTGAAACTAATTGTTGTGGTAAACCAAATCCAGCAAACATTTGTCTACGTTTAAATGTAGTTTGTTTGGCAGAAGTTGAATAAACTTCTTCCACTTATATCCATTTACTGTGGGCATCGACAATTAAATATAACTTACTATTTCTAGGACCCAAAAAATAAACATGAATACGTTGCCACACATTATTTGGATATTCCCACACATGTAATTTATATTTAGATGGATTTTGACGTTGCAAGAGACAAAGTGAACAGCTTTTGGCTAATTGCTCAATATCGGCATCTAGGCCTGGCGCCAAAAATAAGAACGAGCTATGCTCTCCATTTTAACTATACCTAGATGACCACATTGTAGTTCGTCTAAAAATGATCTACGCAAACTCTGAGGTACTACAACCACAGACCTTCTATTATAACTATTATAGGTATAACAGAAGGTCTATGCTACAACTCTATGACCCCATAACAATATTCCTCTTTCGATTGTTAATTCAGTTTGCCTTTGCGAGTACGGCTTAAGTTTAAAATCTACTGACCCATCACTAGGCCCACCATAAGAAACACATTTAAAATTTTTCTTTAATACACTGTCTTTCTGAGTTGCTTGTCTGATATCATGAAAATTAATTGGTATATCATTTTCCTTAATGTACTGTAAGGAAAATGTCTGATTCTAAAATAAAATCGTTTACATTCAGTGGTAATCTAGATAGACAATCAGCATTGGCACTAGCCTGAGACTTAAACATATTTTATGTCAAAATCATAATTAGTTAGAAAGAACGTATAGCGTTGAAGTCGACTGGCAGCGTATGCTGGCGAACTTTTTTTTAGAACCAAATATAGATGGCCTGTTTATTACCCTGGTCTGGTTACTATCTTAGTTTGTAGACTCTTAAAACTTATAGAAAGTTACTTTCACTGTGGTTAAGAGCTTAAAGTTTATAACCTTTGAAGTTACTGCAGTTCAGTAGTACTGGTAACCAAGATCGGACTACAAGGAATTTTTTTCAAGTCAGAATCGTTAGTGGTGTTGCAATCTTCAAGCTCTATTGCATGTAACAAAATTTGCAATAGAAAAATATATGAATATTGCATTCCTGGTGTCCATATCAGTAAAAAGATCCCTGTGGAACGTCTAGACTATGTATGTTCTTTCTTACCCCAGCCATCACTTAGTCTGGAAAGTCTGTGTGTGCGTGTTTGAAATCAACAGTACAATGCCATTGTACTTGTATAGCTGGGTTTGTGGGAGAATACAACAGATCGAGTGTGGGAGGGTTAATAGTACTGTACGTATATGTGTGGGTTGGTGGTTCAATACCGCTGTACGTGCATGGTATGCTGGGTGGGGCAATACCACTAGGCTTGTACCGGTGGGTGGATGGTTCAGTATCACCATATTATATGTGTGGGTGGTTGATTCAATACTACTATACAAGCATGGGACTGTGGATAGGTCAATACTGTATGAGAGGGCGTGTGGGTCAATACCACCATGCGTTTGGTTTATGATCATTGATCAACGTAAAATGTCTAACATACAAGTATTAATTGAAATTCTTTATGCCATAGAGGCTAAGGCATCTTTATCAATAACTGAATAACTGTTTCAGCCTTTGACAAGGTTCTCGAAGCATAACAAATTGTTTTTTCTGAACCATCTCGTTGAATCTGGCCTAACACACATCCCAAACCATATGTTGAATTACTTGACGTTTTGAACAGCTCTGCTCCGCAAACCGACGCATGCGCATTAGTTCGAATGTCAGCTGTCTGCTGTCAGCTTTTGTAACGTCTCGTCTACTGCTTTCCCGCGTAGTGTAAATAAATAAACATTGTGACCTGACCAAACATTGATAAGTGTGTTTTCGTATGTTATGAAGTTAACTTCTAATTTCCCCACGTCTTCAAATATTACTTTTAAGTGAGTTATGTGAAAGAGTATTCAATAAATGTTTTACCAACTTAATTGAATATTGTTAAGTGCTTGGGTAGGCTACATGGTATTAGTTTGTTTGTTGCTTTCTACATAACTATTAGAGTGAATAATCTTAAGTTTAATACCTTTGTTTTTATTATGTTTATATAAAATTTATTATTCTTTTGGCTATGTCTTCTATTCCTGTGAGTTATGTAATAAGCATGTACAGTGAGTTTGTAAATATTGTTTCCCTTGTGAGTGTTAAAACCTAGGCCTATCTTTGAATGAATGTTTTTGTAGTGTTTTTATAAAGTTTAATACTATTCTGAGCCATGTCTTCCTGTACTAATTTAAAGTGTGAATTATGTGATAGACCATTTAATAGGCGTTTTAATTTAAAACGCCAATGTACACTGTAAGTATAAATTTACAGGCTTTGATAATGCATGCATAGTTAGACTAAAATGTTCGTCATTTAATTTTTCACTAAATCAATTTAAAGAGTATCAGGAGAACAGGAGTAACAGGAGCATAACATATGTATTAGAAATGAACAGATAGATTTTAAATGTATTGAAAACTTAAAGAACTGGAAAGTTGAGGAGCAAGATGTTCTCATAAAAAAAATAAAAAAAAAACAGCAGGTAAAACTTACCCTGACAGAAAGTTTGAATATTTACAATGCAATCATTCTGGATTTTATGAAAATAAAATTGTTTTTCCCAAAAAAATAAAAAGTGAAATTAAACTTAAAGGCTCAGCAAGAATAAATGCGTATTGCCCTGCTAGGATTAAAGCAATGCTTTTCAATGATAGTACAGTAAAAATTGAGTACTGTAGCACTCATGTTGGACACAAAAAGTAACTGGCTCATATTACCATGTCAGCTGAAAACAGAAGGCAGATTGCAACAAAATTAGCATCAAATGGACCATTTGACGTAATTCTAGATGATGTACAGGGAACTGTTGAACCGAATGTAGGTTTAAAAAGAAAACATTTACTCACTAAACAATATTTGAGGAATATGGTTAGAGAATATTCATTAGATAGTGAATGCATTCGACACTTTAATAATGCTTAAAGTGTTGAAGCTTAGGTAAAGAAAGAGCAAGCAAGTGCGGATAACTGTGTTATTTTATTTAAACCTGTTGGTACTGATTTACCAGAATATCCAGTTACAAACAGAAGATGTTTTTCTAGGCATTATGACAGAAGCACAAGCCGAAATAATAAAAAAATATGGCAGTGATTGTGTTTGCCTTGATTCAACCCATGGAACTAATGCCAATAAGTTTGAGATTACAACATTACTTGTATTAGATGATATGCGGCAAGGATTTCCATGTTCTTTCTTAGTAGATAGATTTGCCTACAAACTCCGAGTTTGTAGGCAAGGTTTTTGAGGGGTGGGGGGCGGTCGGAGGACTCGGCCGGTATACGGCGGGCGTGCGGACATCGGTTACGTAAGTGGTTTGAGTGGTCTGGCTTGGTGTTGCCAGCAATCTGCTGCCTACAAAGTCCAAGTTTGTAGGCAAGGTTTTTGAGGGGTGGGGGGGCTGTCGGAGGACTCGGCCGGTATACGGCGGGCGTGCGGACATCGGTTGCGTAAGTAGTTTGGCGTGGTGCTGTAGACGTTGCGTTTAATACATCACAACAATTAGGTCTTTTGGTATTTAGCAGACAAGAGGGAGGCTCTGTCGCCGGTGTAGTTGTACGTCTGGGTTCTGTAGCACCGCGGGTCGTGGTTTCAGCAAGTGTGTGTGTGTGTGTGTGTGTGTGTGTGTGTGCGTGCGTGCGTGCGTGCGTGCGTGCGTGCGTGCGTGCGTGCGTGCGTGCGTGCGTGCGTGTGTGTGTGTGTGTGTGTGTGTGTGTGTGTGTGTGTGTGTGTGTGTGTGTGTGTGTGTGTGTGTGTGTGTGTGTGTGTGTGTGTGTGTGTGTGTGTGTGTGTGTGTGTGTGTGTGTGTGTGTGTGTGTGTGTGTGTGTGTGTGTGTGTGTGTGTGTGTACTGTGTCCAGCAAGTAAGATCAGCTGTACTCAGTATGTAGAGTCCAGCAAGTAGCTGTACTCAGAGTGTATGTACGATGTAATAGTGTGTACTGTGTCCAGCAAGTAAGATCAGCTGTACTCAGTATGTAGAGTCAAGCAAGTAGCTGTACTCATGTGTGTGTGTGTGGTAATATGCCGTGCGGTGTGCTATGTCTGAGAATGTGGATCCAAAGTGGAACAACTTGGAGCAGGTTGTGTGTGTGTCAGTGTGCTTACATAAGAAGTCGACGAGGCGGCCAATTAATGCTGCCCAGCCGACACCCGAGGTCGACAGCCCGGTAACAGGTGTGTGTAAACTCGGCAGTGGGTCACTAAATGAAAAGTTGGGACTGCTACGTAACGTGGGTGTGTCTGTAGGTCGTGGCTCCCGCGACCGCGCTATATATAACTGCTTGCTTTCTCCGAAGAAATTACAACATGGCAGCCCAGCTCACCGTCAAGTTCGCCCCTCGCAACAACAGAGAGTTTCAAGAACTTCTTCGTCACATCCGACAACTGTGCGGCGGCGGTTCATTAAGAAACTGCAATGAAGAGGAAGAAGAACAACAACAAAATCCATTATCACCGGGTAAGTAATTATTGTTTATTTAAAGTAATATGTACTACAGGTGACCTCCCCTCAACCCCCGAACAGCGGAGGACATACTTTTTTTCAACGTTCAGATCTGCGACCTCCTCATCTGTTAATGCAGCAAATCTCTTAGGGAGGAATGTCATCCTCCGTCCTTCGGGGGTTTCCACCTCCGCAACTAAGGCTCTGCCAAACCTTGTCGGCACCGCCCTGACCGCCATAATCAAATACCCCTCTGGGCGAACAAGGGACTTGATGTCCACTCTGGGCACTGCCGAAGACGCCGCCAAAGTATTCAACTTATTTGTGAGATCCATACTGAAACGCAAAAAAAACAGTATAAGAATACACATTTAAAAAACCCTTAACACTATAAGCTAAATAGTAATGAACATTTGCATCCTACGATTGCTGATCACTACATTTCGTAACAATGCTAGTCCATTATACAATACCCCGACTCCTATAACCCATAACTCGACTCTTGTACAAGTGATAACGACTTTACGAGGCTTTAGTCGACATTATTAAAACATACAAATTGCTAAAGTGTCAACCTACATATATAAGTTAATCTACTTACAAAAATAGGTCAAGTATGTAGTTAATTCAAAATCAGTTGATTCATGTTCTGTATGCTAAGTACATCAAGTCACACCGTAAGCCAAGTAACTTACTGTTTAAAGATACAAATATCAATTCATAATCCAAGTAACTTTTCCACCGTTTAAAGATACAAATAACAACCCGATATTATCTAACAACAATTTACACAGTAAGTTGAGTAACTACAAAAATACAATTGGTAACCCATATACCAAACTTGACTCATGTACAACCGACAATGACCTTACGAGGCTATAGTCGACATTATTAAAACATATAAATTGCTAAAGTGTCAACCTACATATATAAGCTAATCTACTTACAATAGGTCAAGTATGTAGTTAATCCAAGATTAGTTGATTCATTTTATGTATGTTAAGTACATCAAGTTACACTGTAAGCCAAGTACTGTTTACCCCCCCTCCCCCCAAGTACATCAAGTCACACTACTTAACAAGAAACAAATAGTGTTGCCAGTGGAAACAACTTTCCAGACCGTTGCCCGCCAAGTAAATCAATAACTCAATATTGTAACTACAATGTAAGTCAAAAAATACCAATAAATTCGTTTGTTTACAGCATCAGTGATTTGGCAATCATCGCAGCCGGTCCAAATCAAACTAGAAGAGAAAAGCCGCCGCCGCCCTCGCTACAATCAAGATTCATGCGATTGGTACCCACAATTAAGCGTCCAACAGGATGGCGAAGAAGAAGATTGGAGCATAGACTTCAGCAAACCGATTGCCAAAGTACCACAAAAAAAAATAAAATAAAATAAAGTACACCTGTTTCATGCTTTGTCATCACCACCACCCCCATAGCTTTACGTTGAATCTTAGAAGTAATTACCAAACCATACAAGCAAGCTGAAGAAACAATACAAGCAACAAAGTTATATAAAAAAAAAATAAGTCAATAACGTTGTTAAAGATTACTGTTGCCACAAAACCAACAAGAGCAAAAAACCAGACAACCAGTTCCAACGGCCAGACGCATCTGAATAAATTAGAATACATTTACATTCTAAACAACTCACTAACTCTTTCCATTCATTCCAATTGACAAATTATCAAACGCATTAGACAATTAGTGTGCAACCTGGCAACACAGTGTCTACCACCTTCTAACATTATCTAGAAATCCATACCTGTTAACAAGGTGGCATAGCATTTCGTATAATCTTTTAATTTTCACATGCACACAGAAATCAGCGGCAACGTTTAGCATAAATATATTAGTAACTACTATGCAACGTTTCACAAAGACATGTAAGTACTGAAAGTTAGCACCTTGGCATACTTCCTGTTTTTTTTAGCATATATTCTACGTACAAAAAGTAACAATCTAGAAACTAGCTGCATAGCATTCCAACATACTCCCCGTTTAGCATATATTCTACGTAAAAAATCAACAATCTAGTAACTAGCGGCATGCATATTATCTAAGTAAGAACCAACAACTATTTAGCATATATTCTACGTACAAAAATTAACAATCTAGAAACTAGCTGCATAGCATTCCAACATACTCCCCGTTTAGCATATATTCTACGTAAAAAAAAAATCTAGTAACTAGCGGCATGCATATTATCTAAGTAAGAACCAACAACCCATCAAACAGCAACACGCTACATAGTAACCTAGCACAGCATATCTTTCTGCCAATCTGAAGCCAACAATCTGCTGCTGCGTGACCTAGCAAAGAAAAAAAAAAACAACAATCCTGCAAATAGCGTGACATGTGAGACAACGACTTAGCATACCCAGCATATAATTTGTAAAATTAACAATTATTAATTTCAAAAGTATCGTACCTTATATTCTTCTTCTTCTGATCGAGAGACGTGTGCCAATCCAGCGGTGCGTACCTCGACTGTTTGACTCAGCACTGTACACCTCCTGTATTTATACTACCGTACCGTCGCCCTAACTCCTTCTCTTTTACCGGCCCCCCCCCCGAAAATACTCCAAGTCCAGTACGACTACGCCCTTTTCCAAATCATATAAAAGCGGGCCTTTCCGCTGGCAAAGGCACACACCGCCACCAGTGCACACTATGGCTCAGTACCTCCTCTGTCAGACGTGCCGTGAGGCATATTTCCTGACCGAAGAAGCCAGGTCCCGGCACAGTCTGCTATGCATGGCCATGCAGCTAGTCGCCTCTGCCACCCAGCTAGGCCAGCAAATAGCACCTAGAACACCTGCTGCTGCTGCTGCTGCTGCCAAAGACGTCGCTCTACAAACAACAAGCTCAACACAGACCTACTCGCCTACTACCACTAGCTCACAGACTCCTCATCTTCTACGGACTACACTGAAGCGCTCCTCTTTGCTCTCTGCTGGACCATCTTCTTCTTCTTCCAAACGACGTCCCGCTCCTCCTGCAGACAAAAAGAAATTTAGCAAAAAATTAAAGCCTTTGGTCAAGACGTCAAAGGCCGCTATCGAGGCTGCAGTAGCGGCCACAAGCCTTCCTCCACCACCTGCCTTAAACTTCACTTTAAAAAAAGCATTGGGGAGCGCTAAGGACTACATCATCGGCAACCCAGATGGCTACTACCGAACACTGGATTCTTTCCTTGCCGCTGCTTCTCCACTAGTCAGACAGCTACTGCAAAACGACGCTACAGGACCAACTACATCCATTAAATACAACCTGGTCCTAGAAGCTTTGTACCTTCATCCTTCGGACGAGCAAGACCTGTTCAATTTCAAGACATCCACTAAAACACTTCACTCTACGGACAGCCTGGACGAGACGCTTCGAGACGACACTGCCAAGATGCTTCAAGAGGCCAGCGAAGCCGAACTTAAAGGGAGCGGTTGGAGTCTTGTAGCACCGACAACTCTGGCATTACGTGTAAGTTTCTACAGTCATGTAAAGCCTCCTGGTCACTATATTGTATTACCTAAGAAACTTAACCTCAGAAAAGCTACTTTAAATATACAAAACACCGATGATGCATGTTTTAAGTACTGTCTAATAGCCAAATGTCTTCCACAAAACGTAGACTATGACAAAGTGAAACTAGACCAAAACTCGTTTGCTCACGTACACCACAACTACAACTTTGACAGCTTACAGTTTCCACTATCTCCATCAAGAATTCCACTATTTGAACGCCGTAATCCAGGTTGTAGTGTAAATGTTTTCGAATTGGGCATAGATCATATAATCACACCATATCGAATTGTAGACAAGGAACTAGAAGATCATACTGACCTCTTGTGGATCAAAGACAATTACAATTCACACTACGTACTCATCACTGATTTTGCCAAATTAGTCAAGCCACAAATCGCAAAGGGCCGCAATAAAATCATAATTTGCAAACGTTGTTTTACATACAAGGAAGTACGAAGGTGCATTCCTGATAGTAAAACGTGGTTGTCTGAGCACATGTTGTTTTGCGGTAAACACCAGCCCTGCAATGTAATGCTTCCCAAAGAAGGAGACAACCACTTAACGTTTATCAATTATGAGACTCAAATCCCGGTTCCCATCATCGTAACGGCCGACTTTGAGGCCACCTTACAGCCGACTGCCAGCACTGACAACTCCTATCAAATTCACGAACCGAATAGTTTTTGTACGCTAGTGAAATCCACTCTGCCCGATAATTTATTGCACGAGGTCGGCATATCGACTGTACCCCAATTGCAGCGTTCACAAAATGCCGGCAAAGATTTCCTACTATATTTAAAAGACTTGGCAGAGCGCATAGAAACACTTTACACTACAAACCACCCAGTAGGACCAATGACTGACGAACAGACCGAAATGCACAGACTAAAAACTAACTGTGACCTTTGCGACCGCTCGTTTAACGCGGAGCAGTCCAATGACAAAACACTTGATCACTGTCACATAACTGGCGGCTACCACCACACGTTATGTAGTAGATGCAACTTACGATGTCAATTACCCAATTTTATTCCAGTCTACTTTCACAACTTTAGTAATTACGATCAAGCTTTTGTTATTAAAAACCTGGACTGCCTGAAGGGTTGCGAAGTGAAAGTAATCCCTTCTAACAGTGAAAAATACATTTCCGTGTCTGTGCGTGTTGGACGTATGTGGTTACGATTCCTAGACTCTTACCGGCTCATGGCTGAAAGTCTAGCTAATTTAGCAGCAGGACTGACTGAAATAGATCTAGTGGAAAGCTCCAAACTAGTACCAGCTGACAAGTTATCGCTCATCAAACACAAAGGAGTCTATCCTTATGATTATGTCACATCTCCGGCAGTGTTTGATGAGCCTCAACTCCCTGCCCGTGAACAATTCTACAACCGCCTTAACGATGATCACATAAGTGAACTTGACTATGAAAAGGCCTTGACAGTGTGGAACGAACTTCAAATGAAAACATTTGGCGACTACCATGACTTTTACCTCAAACTCGATGTGTATCTACTGATGGACGCCCTTGTGTCCTTTCGTAATACTTGTTTAAATGCATATAAAATTGACTGTTGTCATCACTATACCGCTCCGGGTTTGGCGTTCAGCGCCATGTTACGCATGACTAAAATGACACTTGAACTTATTACTGATTCCGACCAAATGTTAATGATAGAGTCTGCAATCAGAGGTGGACTGGTTCAATGTAATTTACGCTATGCTAAAGCCAACAATCCACTGC
Source organism: Stictocephala bisonia (assembly GCA_035578905.1). Classification (NCBI taxonomy): domain Eukaryota; kingdom Metazoa; phylum Arthropoda; class Insecta; order Hemiptera; family Membracidae; genus Stictocephala; species Stictocephala bisonia. The sequence continues at coordinate 1,652,625 of JAQJVL010000105.1, forward strand.
TAGATCAGTATGATTATAAAGCCGAAGAGCCGACTAGTTACTTGCTGTATCTGGATTGTGTAAACCTTTACGGTCACAGTATGACTAGCGTTCTGCCGTATGGAGATTTCAAGTGGGCAGAAACTTTTTCCGACTGGTCTTGTCTGCCAGTTGACTCTCCGTACGGTTTCATACTAGACTGCGATGTAGAGGTCCCCGAAGCTGTTCACGACAAACTGCAAGATTTGCCTTTGATGCCTGAACTAATGGTCCCACCAGGTGGCAGTAGTAAAAAACTAATGGCCACTCTGTATGACAAAAAACGTTACGTTGCGCACTATACGGTGTTTCAACAAGCGTTACAACTTGGACTAAAAGTGACCAAAGTACATAGAGCTTTACGTTTTTCTCAGTCTCCATGGATGAAAAAGTTTATAGACTTCAATGCCGCTCAGAGAGCAGCTGCCTCTAGTACGTTTGCTAAGTCGTTCTATAAGCTCATGAACAACGCTTGCTACGGCAAGACCATGGAGTCTGTCCGTAACAGAGTAGACATTCGCATTGTCACAACGGAAAACCAGTTTCAAAAGCTAGTTCGTCAGACTCGCTTTGTTGAACGAAAAATAATCTCCGAAGGAGTTATTGCAGTTCAGTTGAGGCGTAGTAAAGTCAAGTTGAACAAACCTATATACGTAGGTATGACTGTTCTTGATGTGTCAAAAGTACACATGTACAACTTTCACTACACTGTAATGCAAGAGCACTTCAACAAAGCTCCTGATAGTAGGCTGGAGTTGACTTATATTGATACGGATGGGATAATTTTTTACATAACCACAGAACAAGATCTGTACACTTTAATGAAGCAGTCACCTTTGGCTCAACACCTAGACAGGTCAGTGTACAGTGACGATCATCCATTGCGAGACGATTCAAACAAGGGTAAGATCGGCACTTTTAAAGACGAATGCAAGGGTCGTGCTATGTTTGAATTTGTGGGGCTAAGACCCAAAATGTATGCATATCGTTTTAGCTCCCAGGATGACACAGAAAAACGTAAAGCTAAGGGCATCAAAGGTAGTTATGTGGAGAAAAACATTCGTTTTTCCCACTACAAAGAAACCTTGTTTTCGAGACATCAGTGTGACAAGGCCCAATTCAACATTATACGTAGTAAGCAGGCTCGTTTGGTCTCCACTACCGTAGTGAAAAAGTCTTTGTCATCTGAAGACGACAAAAGGCACATTATGGAATGTGGAATACGCACCCTGCCCTACGGACACTACAAACGGTGTGGAGGACACCACCTCTAATGACAGTAATGATGACTAGACAGCCACAAACACTGTATGACTTGGCACTGACCAAGACTTGTAATGTTTTTGACACCACTCAAGACGTACCACCAGAGTTTGACCAATTACCAACCTCCATACAACGCCACTTGAGACAACGACTTAAAAAAAAAAACTCGGCCCTGCGGGCCTCGCCAGGGGGCAAGCCCCCTGGACCCCCGGATCTTTTTGCTTAGAGCCTACGGCTAAAATTCAAGAAACATGGAACATGCTTTAGCTGCGCTTTTTCTGTTTGCTGGCTCCTTTTTAATAATTTCTGCATATGTATTTCTCCGAAAACAACGAATTTTAGATTTCATGTAAGGAATTACAAAAAATATAAACATATCTTAAAAATATAAATATATCTTTACTTTTTAAATTTTATTGTTCCATACAATCATTAGAAGTTGTGGCCAATATTGGTTTGTGATAGCTGAAGTAACTTACATAATGTTTACAATCAATCTTGTCAATATGGCGAGTGAAGATCATATCGATACATGATCCTCCTCGAGTAGTTGATATAGCTAGATTTGTGTTGAGTTGTAGACCGAACGTTTCCTCCATGAAGTGAACAAACTTTTGATTTTCTTTCTTCTTGAGGTCCAAATTGATATCGCCAGACAGGATAATTGGGATTTGTCCATAACCTTTCTCTCGGATGAGTTCAAACATCTCTGACGCTTTTGGTGTGTACATCAACAGGTTAGTTAAGAAGAAACATTGAATATCTTTCATATTGCAGTTGGGTGAAACATAGACTGTGACAATCAGTGCTCGCTGACCATTTATTGTACTTTCAATAGCACAAATATCTCCACACTCTTCACTCACTGCCATACTGCAGTCTAGTTTTAACAACTTCTTGTCAAATTTCATCAGGATATGAGGAGTTGAAAACAACATGCAGCCTTCTTTTTCGCACATTACTACTCCTCCAGCTCGAACTTTTTCACGTTTGAATTGTGTGACACATCGGTAGCCTCTCAGTCTAACCTCGTCGTCGTCGTTGAGCCATGTTTCTGTTAAGGCCATAATTTTGGTTTCAGGCAACACAAAATCAGTAATCAAATCGTCTTTGTGTGCCCGTAAACTCTGAACGTTGAGTGTGACTAACGATAAATCCGAGGGACCTGCACGGGCTAAGAATTCTCGGCAGTCGTCGCTGATGGTGCGAAGTTGATGATTTTTCAGACGATCAAACTCGTTTGTCAATTCGACATTAACTTTTCGGCGAGAATGATGGAACTTATGATCTTTTTTCCTATGCGTAAGAAACAACCCATCGAGAGACGTAGCTCGTGACAACGCAACGTAGACTAGCTGTTGATCGTGGCTTTTATCGTATTCGTATACAACTGTGTTGTAAGTCCCACCCTGCGACTTATGTATCGTTAGTGCACACGCCTCTACTAGTGGAAATTGTAGTCGCTTGCACGACAAAGAACGGGTTTTGAAGGATATGTTAGTAGTTCGTTTACTGATCGGCACCCAGTCGTGGTTCAGCTCTTGTTTCGATGCTACATGAGCATGACATTTAGCTTTCAACAGTTTACCAATTTTAGACTGTTCGAAATGTAACCACACACGTTTGATACCATCATCTTCTTCCTCACCGTACTCTATATACCGTAGTATGCCAATGGCCCCGTTCACTAGGCCGTCTGTAACATCAATATTGCTGGTTATCATGTAGGGTGTGCCCAACAAGAACTGAATCATATAGGGCAATCCCGCAGTATCGGTCAGAGACATTTTATGAACTTTGGTGCGCATACTATCCATCTGAGCTTTATCTTTTTGGCCGGAATATTTGTCAATAGCGAAATATTCTATCGTTTCACTATTACTTTGAATTGTTTCAGAGTTATACTTAGCAACGTCAATGTTTTTCAAAAACAACCTGATTGCTGTAGGATGTAAATGGTTGATTTCGTCGGCATCAACGAATCTAGATTCGAGAATCGCAGTCTCATCATCTGTCAACTTGTGGCCGTCGCCTATCTTTGTGAGAATTGATGAAAATGTTACGTCGCTTTGCCGCACGACTTGAACCAAAGGGTAAAATTGTAGTGTTTGCCACAGAACTTCATTGTGGAATCGTATTCTCCTCCGTTTGTAAATTGCAGTTGCCATCACAGGAGGTAGTTGCCGAAGATCCCCACAGAATATAATATTGAAGCCACCAAATGGTTTTTCAAACTCCATATTAATTTGTTGAAGCCTTGAATTGAGAATTTCCAACAGCTCAGCTCCAATCATGCTAACCTCGTCTATGAAAATGATGTCTATATTTTTAAATCCATTTCGAAACGAATTTAAAGATTCTATAGAAAGCCCGTGATCTGATCGGGACAGTGAGATACGAAATGCCGAATGTACAGTTGTTCCATTGATAGCGGTGGCTGCCTTCCCGTGGATGCACAAGCAATGTACGAGTTATAAGCCGAATTATGCTTCTGAGTGAATCTGTTGTACGTTTCCATTAAAAGTTTCATTGTGAATGTCTTTCCACAACCTGCAGGTCCTGTGAAAAATATTTGAAGTGGCTCTGAATTATCTTCATCGTGCATTCTGTGGATGGCTTCCAATATGATTTCTCGTTGCTCTTTATTCGTCATTCGCATCGCTTCGCAATACTCTTCGGAGGACATTACATTTTCTCTTTTTCGAATAATTGAGGACAAACTCGACATTTGAACCAGTTTTATATCGTCGTTGTTAGCCGAAAGTGTTTGCAAGAAGTTATCGGATACTTGCTTAATCTTCGCAAAAGCCTCCTGTCGTTCTTCGGCCTCTTCTGACTCGTTTGTTTCAGAACACAGTTGTTTACAGAACTCCATTGTTTTAGCAATATCGATACTAGATTCGAATTCTTTTCGCCGAGCTAAGATCACATCTTCATTAGCATCGTAGATATTCAAGAATTTATTTTCATCGAGTATGTCAACTTCCTCATTGAAGAAAGGATAGTGCAGCGTTACCATTTCTCTTTTGTATTCGCTAACATCACCCATATCGTATTGTCGAGATCTGATAACTCGGGGGACGTCTCGCAGTGCATAGTGGCCTCGTGAAGTCTTGGAATATTTTGAAACGAACTGCGCCAATGTAACTTCCGCCAAAGTTTCTCGTGGTCGTCGTTCGTACTTTTGTATTAATCCCTCTTTCCAAATATCAGTGGACTCATTGTTCAATTCTTCTTCGTCGAGTTGTTTTCGAGTTTTCAATGCTTTTTGACGTTCGTGAGGCCACGTTGATGGAATGTATATAACGTCTCTGCTGGTTTCTGACATTCCTAGACGAAGCAGATACCACGCCGCTTCCTGAGAACTCATTTCAACGCTGTTTAACATTTTGATACTGACATCTTTCAACAACTCGGTGTAATCCTTGTCGGGATGCTCCTCGCGAAGTTTAATCAGCTCACGATGCAACCCACTGATTCCTCTATAAGTTTTGTTAACATATTCGACAACATAAACAGCACACGAAAATTCTTCCAATATGAACTGTATATCCATATTTGAATTCAAAATCGGTGCAATCCAAGGATTGAAACTGTTCATCCAAATTTGTTTTACACTTCTTTTCAACATAACCCTTGGTCGAGGAATGCCAGCCCGGATGATATTTAGATAGTGTTCCTCGTCTTTAACTTTATTTTTACGAAAGAAATCGTCTAATGATTTGTAATCGTTTTCCGCTAGATTATTATGCAACAAATCGAATTTCTTTTTCAGAGTTTCTTTACGACCATCGTCCTTGGGCATAGGAATGAGTATCCGAGTTTTAAGCATCGGCCAAAATGGAGCACCGAATCTGCATTTTTTGTTATTTTTCTTGTAGCACGTGAATGTGTGCTTGTGTGTCTGACACTTTGGATATGTCAATTGATTTGAATCTACTGAGCATAGTTCGTCGATTAAACGCAAGGTTTCAGGCATGTCCTCGCCAATACTTTCCTGTGGATCGTGCTCTAACCACAGCAAAATGTGAGCATGAGGACTACCTCGGTGTTGGAACTCGATACGTTTGAAGAAGTCAACTACACGGTACTTCCCGAACGGACTGCATGTTTTGGAGCGTAAAATATACATAATTACATCAACGAGCTTGTTGAAGTAGAGCACACAAGTAACTGGATCCTCGTTAACTAGTGCACAACGTTGAAGGCTATTCAAGTTTTCCAAAGGGTCGCCTTCGAATTCTTCGCCATTGTTTTTCAGTTTGTATAAAATCTTCAGAAGTTCTGGCCATCGAGGCTCGGAAGCGCTGAGTGTCAGAAACATCGTCGGCTTACCGAGTTGACGAATCATGGCAAACAACTCCTTCTTTTTATCGGACCAATAATGGACTGAATTTGGGATTGACTTGAGAAATGCCAGATTGTGCTCGACACACCGTTCAATGAACTGCTTATCTTCAACCATCTTTCTTGTGATTTGAGCAGTATCCCCAGTAACTTTGAACGTTTGAGTTAGCCCTTGAGCTATTCGTAGGCGCATTATTTTCATCGCCATGTACAAAATGTGTTCGGATGTGACACCACGTCGGTCTCGACGCCGAATTTCACTCGTTGCCATACTGAAAGGAGATACTTTCAAACCATCTTTGAAAGTACGAGGATGGCCCAAGTAGATCCCCGGAAACGACAATTCTTCTGCATGCTCGTCGTAAATTATACTGTTTGGTATTTTATTCTCTCCGGGGGCAATACATAAATATTTGTCTTCGTTCCACATTAGAGTGTGTTGCTGAGCGAGAAGTAATTCGCTATCGCAATCTTGTTTAGTTAATAATTCGATGGCACGTTTTTCGCGTACGTGTTTCTCATTGAAGAAAGACTCGTTGACTGTAATTTTATACAATTTGTACAAAGGCGTTTTCAACAAATAAGCCAACCACTGTTTGACCGTTTTAGCATGGAACATGCTTTAGTCTTGACCTAACTATCTGAAAACGTTACGCGGGAGGGTGACGCGTAACCATGAAAACACAATGACATATCAGTGTTGACTTCAATAATGATTTTATTTGCAAGCGTTGATCAAAGTACATCTTTAGTTTCCATGACAACTCTTGTTAAAAATATACAAAATTAATTCCTAATTAGAGAATCCAGTCCTCATTTACATATCAGTCTACCTCCAGCCGTCCACCGGTGATGTTGTGTCCTGGATCAGATTGCCCTCCTTCGACATCGTCAGGTGTATGTACTCGCCATTCTACTGATAGATCTACATCTGGATTCGGAAACGCAACCTCCGAAATAATAACTGAACCAAAGAAACCCAAAACTGGTGCTCAACGTCAAAAGGAATATAAAGCGCGTAAAGCTGCCGAAAAATCACTACCCAACGAAAATGGTGAGTGTAAACCGATCAAAACTGCTGCCAAAACCGCTGCTGAACGGATGAAAGAGTACCGCCAACGTCTAAAACTAAAGAAACTGGCTCTGAAAAGACCTCTCGAATCCGATGAAGATAACAATGTACCTAACAAATTATTGAAAACTAACTACGCCTTAGCTGACCACGAATTTGACCTTCGTTTCTGACAAAATCCACTAGGCCATATTTGCGATGTATGTGACCGAATTTGGTTCAAAAAAGACTTGAGTAATGTTGGTCCCAAGTGTTACGACATATTACGAGCTGAATTTCCCGACGAAGATGTAACAACCTTCAAGCTGTGTGCCACTTGTAAACAATCGATTTACCAATCCCGAAAAATCCCTCAGTTATCACGAAGTAACGGTTTTGTTTACCCAGACTTTCCTGCCGATTTACCGACCCTCGACTGTATTGCCGAACGTTTGATTTCTCCGAGACTTCCGTTTATGCAAATTAGGCGTCTCAGATACGAACACGGTAGTAAAAGCATTATTGGTCAAGTTGTGAATGTACCTGTCGATGTAAATAATATGGTTTCACAACTGCCTCGACACCTGGATGACGATTATGCTTTCAACGTTCATATTAAGCGCATGTTGATACATAAATCATCTTACCTGAAGGGGCATGTGAAAAAAAAAAAACAACAACGAGTATGTCAACTTCCTCATTGAAGAAAGGATAGTGCAGCGTTACCATTTCTCTTTTGTATTCGCTAACATCACCCATATCGTATTGTCGAGATCTGATAACTCGGGGGACGTCTCGCAGTGCATAGTGGCCTCGTGAAGTCTTGGAATATTTTGAAACGAACTGCGCCAATGTAACTTCCGCCAAAGTTTCTCGTGGTCGTCGTTCGTACTTTTGTATTAATCCCTCTTTCCAAATATCAGTGGACTCATTGTTCAATTCTTCTTCGTCGAGTTGTTTTCGAGTTTTCAATGCTTTTTGACGTTCGTGAGGCCACGTTGATGGAATGTATATAACGTCTCTGCTGGTTTCTGACATTCCTAGACGAAGCAGATACCACGCCGCTTCCTGAGAACTCATTTCAACGCTGTTTAACATTTTGATACTGACATCTTTCAACAACTCGGTGTAATCCTTGTCGGGATGCTCCTCGCGAAGTTTAATCAGCTCACGATGCAACCCACTGATTCCTCTATAAGTTTTGTTAACATATTCGACAACATAAACAGCACACGAAAATTCTTCCAATATGAACTGTATATCCATATTTGAATTCAAAATCGGTGCAATCCAAGGATTGAAACTGTTCATCCAAATTTGTTTTACACTTCTTTTCAACATAACCCTTGGTCGAGGAATGCCAGCCCGGATGATATTTAGATAGTGTTCCTCGTCTTTAACTTTATTTTTACGAAAGAAATCGTCTAATGATTTGTAATCGTTTTCCGCTAGATTATTATGCAACAAATCGAATTTCTTTTTCAGAGTTTCTTTACGACCATCGTCCTTGGGCATAGGAATGAGTATCCGAGTTTTAAGCATCGGCCAAAATGGAGCACCGAATCTGCATTTTTTGTTATTTTTCTTGTAGCACGTGAATGTGTGCTTGTGTGTCTGACACTTTGGATATGTCAATTGATTTGAATCTACTGAGCATAGTTCGTCGATTAAACGCAAGGTTTCAGGCATGTCCTCGCCAATACTTTCCTGTGGATCGTGCTCTAACCACAGCAAAATGTGAGCATGAGGACTACCTCGGTGTTGGAACTCGATACGTTTGAAGAAGTCAACTACACGGTACTTCCCGAACGGACTGCATGTTTTGGAGCGTAAAATATACATAATTACATCAACGAGCTTGTTGAAGTAGAGCACACAAGTAACTGGATCCTCGTTAACTAGTGCACAACGTTGAAGGCTATTCAAGTTTTCCAAAGGGTCGCCTTCGAATTCTTCGCCATTGTTTTTCAGTTTGTATAAAATCTTCAGAAGTTCTGGCCATCGAGGCTCGGAAGCGCTGAGTGTCAGAAACATCGTC